>JARQOD010000002.1:416811943-416851308 GCA_033576555.1 Oophaga sylvatica
GGCAGAGGCTCCCTCTGGTGGTTACAAGCGGTACTAGTGAGGATTGTGAGGACTGGGAATCAGGTGTTACTGATTGGTCTTATATAAGGGAGTCATTTTCCCATCAGGGTTGCCGGTGATCAATTGTTCTGGTCTGAATCCTTCTTTCCAGTTTCCCTTGTAGCCTGCTGTGTCGTGTCTGCATCTCCTGCTATCAGATAAGACAATTTCTTATTTTGTGTTTTTGCTATATTTTTGTATTTTGTCCTGCACTTCTGTGGGGGCCTTCTGGGTCCCCTCCGGGGGCTTTTGCCCTCTCAGTTTAGTCCAGCCACTGTGTTTTGTACTTTTGCTTTTTCCAGTTTTTTTTCAGTGGCTGCTGTTTTGATTTTTTTACACCAGAGAACTAATTTAGGTGGTAGAGGTCGTGTGATCTCAGGTGATTTTGAAATTAGTAGAGTTGGTGTTTTTTCAGGGTTTTCTGAGATTGCAGTAAGTACCCTTCCTGTCCTTTTCTATTTAGATAGTTTGGGCCCCAGCGTTTGCTCATACTATTTTCTTTCTGTGTCAGTATTTCCTCTTGTCTAACCGCCATTACATGTTTGGGGGCTTTCTATTATCTTTGGGGTTCTGCTCCGGGGCAGATAGCTTTCCTATTTCTATCTTTAGGTGTAGTTAGTTTCTCAGGCTGTGACGAGGCGTCTAGGACCAACGTAGGAACGCTCCACGGCTGCCTCTAGTTGCGGTGGTTAGTCAGGGTACTGCAATCTCATAGATTCCAACTGCTCTGGTGTATTTCCTTTTTTACCTGCACTCCTCAGCTACCGTAACATAACACACATCATAATTCTGCTCTAGCAGGACATCCAGGGAGTAAGGCTACTTTAGATCTCCTTTCTCGCCGGTTTTGGTGGCCTAATGCTAATAAAGATGTTATAACTTTTGTCGCGTCATGTGAGGTGTGTGCTCGCTCTAAAACCCCTCATACCCGTCCGTCTGGGACCCTTTTACCCTTGAAACTTCCGGAGCGTCCATGGACTCATTTATCTATGGACTTCATTACGGACCTTCCTCCGTTGTCAGGGAATACTGTCATACTGGTGGTTGTTGACAGGTTCAGTAAGATGGCACATTTCGTTGCTCTTCCTGCACTCCCTAATGCTAAAACTCTGGCGCAGGTGTTCATTAGGGAGATCGTTAGACTTCATGGGTTGCCTTCTGATGTGGTGTCAGATAGGGGGTCTCAGTTTGTGTCCAAATTTTGGAGGGCATTTTGTTTACGTCGGGGGATGCAATTGTCATTTTCCTCGGCTTTTTATCCGCAGACCAATGGTCAGACAGAGCGTCTGAATCAGAGCTTAGAGACATATCTCCGGTGTTTTGTCTCAGAGAACCAAGAGGACTGGTCTTCTTTCTTACCTCTGGCAGAGTTCGCTCTTAACAACAGGCGGAGCGAGTCCACTGGTAAGTCCCCGTTTTTTGGGGCATATGGTTTTCATCCCCAGTTTTGTACTTTCAATGGGGGGGGCCCTTCTGGGGTTCCTGAGGAGGAGCGTTTCTCGTCGTCACTTGCTTCTGGTGGAGAGGTGTATTGAATAATCTGAGTGCGATGGGGAACCGTTACAAACGTATGGCTGATAGGAGGAGAGTTTCTGGTCCAGATCTGAATGTGAACGATCTGGTATGGTTGTCTACCAGGAATATAAAACTTAAAGTGCCCTCCTGGAAACTGGGTCCCAGATTCATCGGGCCGTACAGGATCAGTTCCATAATTAATCCTGTGGCATTTCGTCTGGACCTCCCTCCCACGTTTAAAATTCATAATGTGTTCCACAAGTCATTACTTAAAAGGTATGTGGCACCAGTCATACCGTCACCTCTACCTCCTCCTCCTGTGTTGGTCAATGGTAACTTGGAATTTCAAGTATCAAAGATCATTGACTCACGTCTGAATCGCCGGTCCCTTCAGTACTTGGTGCATTGGAAGGGGTATGGTCCAGAGGAGAGGACGTGGGTCCCTGCGTCTGATGTTAACGCAGATCGTTTGGTTCGGACCTTCCACAGAACTCACCCGGGCAGGCCTGGCCCTGAGGGTCCGGAGGCCCCTCGTAGAAGGGGGGGTACTGTCATGTGTGCATTGCCACGAAGATCGTCGCGGTTGCACATTTTGACTTCTCACAGCTGAGCTGCTGTTTCTTTGTGTTTGGCAGCTAGGGAGTTAATTCTGTCTGTGCTCGGTTCTGGGACTGGGTGCAGTTTCTCCCGGCTGCAATTGATTATTTGTTGATTGGTTTCCTTTAAATTCCTGGTTGTCTGCTTGGGGAGTTGCCAGTGAAACCTTCATGCAGACCACAGATAGGAATGAATCTGTATAGACTTTAGTTGTGAGCTCCTTAGTTGTTCTAAGCTCTACTTGGTTAGAGTTTATTTCCCAGACCATTTATGTTCCTTTGGTGTTTGAGTGTGTATGCAAGCGAGTGTTATCCTGTCTGTCTTATATGTCTAATCTGTGTATTTAGCTAAGATCAGCCCATATCCCTTTGGTGGTAGTCAGGATCCTTCTTAGGACTGATTACAGGGTTCAGGGTCTGATAGGAGACAGGGTTAGGTTGGTGACTTGGACCTCTGAACCATTATCAGTACCTCCAAGGTGAGGGATTAGTTAGGACCCCAGTTTAGGGTCAGGTTAGATCCCGGTCCACCTCTTTCCTGTTTCAGCTCATCAAGTCCTCAAGATTAACCTTGAGTTCAGCAGATATCGTGTCAGGTAAATCTATTCTATACTTACATGCTGATGTTGCTATACTAGTTGTTGTATAGAGTGTTGTTCCTGTATTAATAGTTTACTGACATTGTATACATATCATTAGACAGCGTGACAGTGTGTTTTTAAAAGGAGAAGCCCCTCCCCAAGAGGCCCTCCTCACACTCAGCCCCTCCCCAAGAGGCCCTCCTCACACTCCAAAGAACGCACCTTCCCCAGGTCACCCAAGATGTTGCTAACCACCTCATCCCGGGGGAGGGCTTTCTGTTGCGTCGATACTAAACAGCGTGCATTCCACGTGTAAAACTTGACCACTACGCTAACAAGGAATAAAGTACAACGCTCTCGGCCACCCAGGGATCTGAACGCCCCATAAACCCACTCGGCATAGGACATGGACGCCAGCCGCGGCCAACGTATGGAAGCACCCACCCTGTTGTAAACCTCTGCATTAAAGGGACACTGAAGGAGGAAATGCTCCATGCTTTCCAGTACGTCGCCACACTCCTCACAGGGACAACCCCGATCATCAGAGTTCCTGTGCTTCAGGTTGTCCCTTACATACAATCTCCCGTGAAAGCAGCGCCAGGCCAAGTCCCAAAACTGTGTGGGGATCCGCTTTGAATTTAAAAGCCCAAGCCCCACCTCCAGATCCTGGCCTGGGCAATCCCTGAGGACCAGGGGCTTCTGGAAATGGGTAAACAGAACCCTTCTGTCGAGGCATTGCCTCGACATGGTCCTGATTTTCCACATTCCCAGACCCCATCGGCGGATTACTTTCAGAACCAGGGTAGCGTAAGCCGGGATATGTCTGTGAGGTGTACGGAGATCCTTCACTTGCCCCCTGTCTCCCATTCCTGGAAGAAAGGCCGAAACCAACCCCTGCAGGAGAATACCCACGGAGGAGCCCTCTCTAGCCAGAGGTTGGAAATATTGGGTTGACCATACCCAACCCACCTAGTCTCCTTTTACGGTAAGTGACCTCCCTCTTGATTAGGTTGAGCCTATTCCCCATAACAGCTGGAAGAATAGGCTGTAAACCCGTGTCCAGAGAGGTTCTGGCAAGATGCACACACTGCCCAGGTAAATTAACAAGGGAAGCAGAAAGCCTTTAGCCAAGCCAACCCTTTCCCTCAGGGTTAAAGACCAACCCTTCCATTGGTCCACCTTTTGGGCGGCAATCTTGAGTGTGCCCTCCCAATTTTGCTGGGGGTAGTCCCCGGGGCCAAATTCTATGCCTAAAATTTTGGCGGAGGCCTGGGGTTCTGGAAGGATGCCTGGGAGATCAAAACTAGGATCTCCCGCTCCCAGCCAGAGACTTTCACACTTTTCCCGCTTGATCATGGACCCGGATGCCTCCGAGTAACGCACGACTTCGGACATAACCCAGTCCGCCTCCCCTCTCGAGCATATGAAAAGGGAAACATCGTCAGCGTACGCCACCACCCTCAGAGGGGGCCCAGAGCCCGCCTGGTCCATCGCAACTCCCACCAGCGGTTCACGATCTACCCTCCTCAGGAAGGGATCGATCGCGAACGCGTATAAAAGTGGGCTCAGAGGACAGCCCTGATGGACCCCAGAACCCACCTCAAAAGGGCGACCTGACCAACCGTTCACCAGCGGGAAAGTCTCAGCCCCTTGGTATAAGATCTCTAACCAATTTACAAACCTCCCAGGCAGACTGTACCTCAAAAGGACAGACCAGAGGTACTCATGATTGACCCAGTCAAAGGCCTTCGCTTGATCTAAAGACAGCAGATACCCCTTCCAGCGACCTGCCCTACCCTGTTCCACTGCCTCTCGGACACCGAGCACAGCACTAAAAGTGCTGCGCCCTGTAACAGTGCAGTGCTGACCCCCGAAAGGAGCTGGGGTGCAAACTTGACAAGCCGATTAAACAGCACCTTCGCCAGAACCTTCCGGTCCGTATCGAGAAGTGCTATGGGACGCCAATTCTCAATACGGGACGAGTCTTTACCCTTCAACAGAATAATCAGGGCTGACCTCCTCATTGAACAGTTAAGAGCGCCCGAGGAAAGACACTCATTAAACACCCCAGTCAAGAGGGGAACCAAAGAGTCCCTAAAGGTCTTAGAGAACTCGGATGTTAAGCCATCCGGACCTGGCGATTTCTTGGGTCGAAGCCCATTAATGGCCAGTCTCACTTCCTCTTCCCTGATTGCTTCTGCCAAAACACCAAGAGAGGGATCATCCCCTGGCTCAGGGATGGTTTCAGCCAGGAAAGCCGACATCCCATCCCGATCCAGATCCCTCTTACCCAAGAGGTGTGAGTAAAAGGACCTGACAACCTCCATCTCAACAGCAGACACAGCAGAAAAGATGGCATTCTCCTTTAAAAAAAAACCTGTCTATTCTAGATCTACAGCTACCCCTATGAGAGGTGAAACCCCCGTGGCCCAGGTTGTGCCGGATGTGGACATCCACCAGGCGAGCTTCAATAGCTGTACTATTAAGCGTGACGCTGTCATAAGCCAGGCGATCCCAGGACCCCCCCGATCACGGGACCTCGTAATGGTGTTGAAGACCCCACTGAAGACCACTTGTCGGCTCGTAAAAAGAAAGGGCTTAATCTTCAGGAAGAGACATTTCCGGTCCCACTTAGATTGGGGACCGTAGATGTTTATGAGCCGAAGCTCTTGTCCCCTCATGAAGACGTCAAGGACCAGGCACCTCCCTATTTCTAACTCGATCACTCATCTGCATTCCACATCTGCGGTCTTAAAAAGGGCCGCCACCCCGCTATATGTCTCGGCCGCAAGAGACGAGTATGAGGGCCCGCACCTCCACTCCCTTCGTGATTTATATATGGCCCCCATATCCGTTAGTCTGGTCTCCTGCAAAAATTAAATTTCAGCCTCAATTTGGGTGAAAAAATCAAAGGCCGAAAATCTAGCCGCATCTGACTTAATGCTGGCGACATTAATGGATGCCAGAGTCAACGGAGCGAGTTCAGCCATCATGAGTGATCAAGTTCGACGGTCTTCTTCTTACTCACCCCCCTTCCACCACCCTCTGCGGAGGAGTCAGAACCCTTCCTCTTTAAGGTATTTGAGGTGTCCATTCCTCCTCCCCTGGTGTCCTCACTTCCGGACTCCGGGTATGTCCCCCCAGGAGAAACAATTTCCCCTGAGGGTTGGACTCTGCCGTCCCCTGAAGGAACCCCGATGCCGCCCCTGGTCCCTCGCCCTTGTCGTGTGACTCCTCAGCAGAGTCTCCAAGGGTTTGGAAACGGTTGGAGAGTGTGATCAGAGGGGGGACGGTGGGCCCTTCCGTTGGTACATTCACAGTCGGGGGTGTGGGGGATTTGGAAGACTTGTTCAGCCTCCTCCTCCCCCTCCTGTTGGTACGCTTTTTCCCACCCATTGATGTTGTAGGCTGCTCTGCGACTTCCTCATCAACACTTTCATATTGATTTCATATTGAGAGGAGCTGTCTGAATCAGCCACTTTATCCTCGCTCTCCATCCTCCTGATCTTCTCGCATACCGCTTCCTCCCAAGGGCCTCAGAGGCTTTCGCCACTGGCCTAGAGGGAGGAGCAGGCATCACCCCGGTTACCCGAGGCTCCACGTGCTCCTTGCCCCCCTGGCGAGCCTCCTGCCTCCGCTGATATGAGGGGCCTCTGGTGACTTTGCCTTTCCTCACTGGCTCCCTGGGCCCCTCCCCACCACCACCGCCTGCCGCGACAGAGGAAGTCCCGCCGGAGGTTTCCCCCCACGGTCTCCCCCCACCTGACCTGCAGCGGCATTGGAGAAGGAGCGACGGAAGCGGCTATACGGGTGATAGAGGTCACCACACAGGTGGCACCGAATGTCCTTACACGCGGTGGCGAGATGACCCACCCCGCCACACAAGGCACATTTCTGTACCTTGCAGCTTGCGCTGAAGTGGCAGATATCGCCGCACTTGTGGCAGACCTTTGGTTGCCTCTGGAAGAAGACCAGGATCCTGTCCCTTCCCAGGAACGCCGAGGAAGGGATGTGGGTGACCGTATCGCCTGAAACCTTCAATTTAACCATGAAGGTCCAGCCCCCCGACCAAATACCAAACTTGTCCCTGTTCTTTTTTGGGACCTAGGTGACTTACCCATAACGGGAAAGCCACATCATTATGTTCACACCTGAGAGTGACTCGTTACAGGTCACCACGGTCACTCTCTTGACGGAATTTTGGCGAGACACTGCCTGCACGACGAAGCCTCGCCATCCAGGCTCCCCTTCACCAGCTCATAATTTGACCAGAAGAGCTCAAGCCCCTCTGGCCGAACAAAGCTGATGTCAAAGAACCGGGCCGCTGAGGGATGGATCAGGGAAAGATGTCAGTCGCCCTGAAGCCCATCTTCAGGAGGAGCTCCACCACCTTGCTCCTGGGTGGGCAAGCTTCACTGCCCCCCCACCGAAGATGGACCACATTCCTCCTCACCGGCCCTTGCCTGGCTGTCGGGAGAGACCAAACAGTCCCTCCCTCTCTTCTCTCTTGGAAGGCAGCCAAACCATGCCTCTCTATCCAGAAAGACAGGTCCACCGCCCTCCCCTCTACCATTATTGATCTTTCTCCCCTTTTAAGGGCCTCCAGGAAACGGCGGTGCAAAATGCCGTCCCCGGAGTCCGGAGGCGAGGAGACCCCCTGAGAACCCCCCCCGGGAACCTCCCCGACCCCCAGCCGCAACACTCACAAATGAACGCCTGGGTGCCGCGGCTGGGGGGGCAGATGGGCCAGCCCCCCCACCCGTACTCACACTCGCTCCTACATTCACCCCTGCATCCACCCCCGCATTCGCTCCCACACTCACTCCCTCATCCATACCACTCTCGCCATCACTCACCCCTCCATGCACCACCTCCGCAAAAAGTTCTTCAAAAATATCAGACACTCCATCACTCTCATCCTCAGTTTATATATACACACTATTTACATTTCTATTATTTACATTGCCATTTTGGATATTTACACTTTCTGCTGGGGGCCCCGGCTGGACTCCTGGGATATTCTTGGCTTCAGGGCCCGCTTTGGTCTTGCTTTTGCCCAGGAGTGCCGCTGCCCTTTAAATGCCCCAGAGCAGAGTGCACTCAGTACAATCTGCCTGGGCTTGGGAGCAGCAGCAGCTCCTGAGCTCTCTGGCAACAATTTTTTTTCTCCTGATTTGTGTTTCCTCGGGCAGGGACGGACCTTGCCACCGCACCCCGTCCTCCACACACTTCCCCCGCCGGCTTCACCTGGAGCGCCGGAAACCCCGCACCACCAGATGACGGTAAGTGGGCTGGGGACCCTGACAACTCCCTTTCGGGGGTGCAGAACCGATGGTATGGGTGGGCAGGACAGAGAGCGGCGAAACTAGGCCATGCCCCCCGCCGGCCGCAGTCACTCCAGGCTGGGCATCAGCCCCTTTCGAGGCCACGCCCACCCCAGGTGACACAGGCACAGTGGGCGGAGCCACGACTGCCGAGGCCATGCCCCCCCGCTGGCAACAGTCACTCCAGGCTGGGCAGCAGCCCCTTGCGAGGCCACACCCACCACAGATGATGCAAGCACGGCGGGCGGGACTACGACTGAGGAGGGCACACCCCCCTGCATGCCTCTGCCTTTGCAGGCAGGGCAACTTTCAGGGAGGCTACGCCCCCCTCATGGGCCTTCACCGCCTCTCTGTACCCACTACCTGCTGTTAGGCAAGGCAAGGGGTGGTAAAACCACAAAACACAGCCACAGATCCAATGTGTAAGAAAATTGCAAAATATTTATTAATAATAGTGGACACAAGTAATAGCAATGACACACATGGTAGGCAAAACATGGAGAAACATGCAACCATGAAAACAGCACAACTACACCGGAAAGACCAACTGAGCATAAGGTCTGTTAGGGTTCGAGTTCCCGCTGCTGCACAAGGGGAGTCTCGAACCAGTCCCGCTGCGGTCCCCCATTCATCTCCGTCCGCAGTGGAGCCTGCTCAACTTAGACGTTGGTCCCAGCGTCTCGCCCAGTCTAACAGTGTGCAGAGGATTACTGCTGTTCCTCCAGGCTCTGCTATTGTGGCCAATACTGGTTAGCGGCGAGCAGACGTCTTTAGGACAAAGTCCTTGTTTTCCCATTCTGAGCATGCCAGAGTGAGATTTCTCATTGGAGATCAGGGGTCACATGCTCAGGTACTGCAGCAGCTCCTATTGGTCTGCCAGGAAGGTCCTGTGACTACTGTTGTTCTGGAACAAGTTTCATTGGTCCTTGTTTCTGGCAGGTCCTGTAGCTGTTACTATAAAAGGGTAGCATGGCTGGGCCGCCATGCGCTAATATCAACCATTATATGCTTTGCACCAGTGTGTTCATGCGTGTGTGTGGTTAGGGCCCAACTGAAATAAGCCCCTAGAATACCGACTTAATTGGTGAGGAGTTTGGTATGCTAGCTGGTCAGGGTCGGTGTCCTAGATGCCTAGATTACCGGCATAACCGGTGAGGAGTTTGATTGCCGTATTCAGGGTCTGGCGTTCAGACGCCATAGATTGCGGGTGACTCCCGCGAGGACATTAGCGCATGATCACATTCTGTGTTCGCTTGGCACTTAACTGTGTACCTGGGTGCCTGACAGGACACAGAGCTTTTTCTCAGCGGCCCTGTGGCGTAACAGGGTTCGCTTTCAACGCTAGACAGCGCCCTAGCGTGTTTATTTTGCGACTCAGTTGTGTTTAGTGAGTTCGCACACATCGTCATATAGTGCTGCGGCACTCCTTCTAGCGGCTCTGTGAAATAACAGAGTTCGCACATATTGCCACAGCGCATTGCGGTGTTTATTTTGGCGACTCTGTGGGATAACAGAGTTCGCGTCTTGCGCCATTTTACTAGCAGCAGGTTCCGCCTGCACGGTGGACCCCGGGCTGCAAACGCACCTCTCTACCTCATATATTTGATGCGTTCCGCAGACCCTAACAAGGTCAAAGTGACATAGAATAGATGGTCATAAAAAGTATATGCATGGACACAGTGGTGGTGGTATCCTCAGGATAATATGTAATATCAGTATATACTAAATAAACGAATACCAGGTATCTCCTCCTGTGTCTCACATTAAGACCTAACAATCAAAGCATTATTCAATCCGAAGATGAATATAATAATAGAAATATTAAACTGAAACAGCCTGATCCGGTGTCCCTATCCTGGCCACAGACAGGTCCCGGTATCAGACTGCAAAGAAGAATGCAATAAAGCCATACAATAATATAACAATGTATATACCAAGTGGAGTACTAACGATGGCGTGCTCAGAGGTATCCGGTGCTGAATGCTTTGATTGTTAGTCGCATGACTATATGTACTTGTCACTTTTCCATGTGTTAGTTGTGTCTTCTGAGCAGTTTGTCAGCTTTTGGACACCTTTGAAGTGTTTTCTATGTGTTTTCTATGTGTTTCTATGTGTTTTTGTTTGCCTGCCATTGGTTTTAACGGTGTTCGACGAACAGTTCGTCGAACATACGGGTGTTTGTCGAACCGAACCGAACTCGAACACTAATCATGAATTGTGGTATGTGGACTCTTTCACCCGGGGCACACAAAAACCTGGAGCCAGCCCTACCCCCCCACAACTTTAGCCAAATAACCCCCAGTTTTCAATGCGTTACTATTATTATAAAGTAAATTAAGGTTGACAAGCTTAAGTAATAAGAATTGATGTTGTTGGCATTGAAATGGGCCCTGTAGGTGTGCTTACCGTATTCCACTCCCTGCCGACTTTTCTTCCCCATTGACTTGCATTGGGGTAGGGTTTCCGACGCCAACTCGGCTGTTTCCGTTAGTCTGCCGACTTCGTCTGACTCGACTTTTGTAAAAGTCGAGTTAGCCGAAACCCGACTCGACCCTCCCGAAGGCAAAGTCGCTCATCTCTAGTTAACACTAATTTGTAGAAATGTGAACACTCCTGGTTGGGTCTCCATCTGCTGGGTTGGCGATAGAGGAAAAGATGTCAGTCCCTGGTATACTATTTCTATTCTCGTAAAAGTGATGCCATTTTATTGGTGTCTGCTACTAATTTTTGGAAATGTGGAGACTCCTGATTGGGTCTCTCCATCTGCTAGGTTGGCAGTAGAGTTGAGCATTCCGATACCTCAAGTATCGGGTATCGGCCGATATTCGCTGTATCGGAATTCCGATACTTAGTTCCGATATTTTTCCTACATCGTATACCGGAATCGGAAGTTCCCATAATTCTTTGAGAGGCAGTGTGATTTTAGTCAGCCAATGAGGAATCCTACGAAGTGTGGGCACATCCTGTAATGCTGCGGTCATCTTAACTAATGGCATGGCTGTGATTGGCTGCTGAAATTATGTCAGAATGCACTATAAAAGGCGCCGCCGCCATTTTAGCGTCACTGTGCTGTGAATTCAGATAGGGACAGAACGCTGCTCTGCTGACTCTGAGGGACAGTTAGAGATTGCGATTTTGTGTACTTTGCTTTAGGCAGGCTAGTTTACCAACCGCTGTGTAAAGCTTCCTTTTGCCTTGCAGTGTTGTTTTAACAGCTCTGTGCAAGGTGTGTGTGTGAGAGTGCAGGTGACGCTGCAGTTTGCTCTGCATCCAACGCTGTCTGTAGGCATCTGCACGTGTCACTCACAGACTCTTTTTTTTTTTCTTTAGTGTAATTCTAGCTGCTCCATTCAATAGAAATTATAGTGTGATGCGCTTCCATCCGTATACAATACATTGGTTGCAAACACTATAGAAGTACAGAAAGGAGCCTTTCACAGATAGTGAACAGTTGTGTTTCAGTGTTCACTGCAGTCTGTGAGGTATTTTTTATTTATTTTTTTTAAATGCAGATCACGCTCCAGTTACTTCTTCAACTAATGCTGCGTGTACTCTGCTGAGTGTCTGTCACTGGCTCATCCTTGTCATTTTTCTAAAATTGGTGCTGCTTTATTCTATTTTCAATTTACTAAAATCTATTAGTGTGACGCTCTTCCATCAAAATACAATACATTGCTTGCAAACATAATAGAAGTCCACAAAAAGGCCTTTCACAGCAAGTGAACAGTTGTGTTCACTGTTCACTCTAGTCTGAGGTTTAAATTTTTGGTAGGAGTGTAGATCCCGCTCCACTTACTTCAACCACCGCTGCGTGTACTCTGCTGAGTGTCTGTCACTGGCTCATCCTTGTCATTTTTCTAAAATTGGTGCTGCTTTATTCTATTTTCAATTTACTAAAATCTATTAGTGTGACGCTCTTCCATCAAAATACAATACATTGCTTGCAAACATAATAGAAGTCCACAAAAAGGCCTTTCAGAGCAAGTGAACAGTTGTGTTCACTGTTCACTCTAGTCTGAGGTTTAAATTTTTGGTAGGAGTGTAGATCCCGCTCCACTTACTTCAACCACCGCTGCGTGTACTCTGCTGAGCGTGTCTCACTGCCTCATCCTTCACATTTTTCTCGAATTGGTGCTGCTACATTCTATTTCAAATAATTCAAATCTATTACTGTGACGTGCTTCCATCCGTATACAATACATTGGTTGCAAACAATATAGAAGTACACAAACGGGCCTTTCACAGCTACTGAACAGTTGTGTGCACTGTTTACTGTAGTCAGAGGTTTTCATTTTTGTAGTGCAGATCCCACTCCAGTTAGTTCTTCAACCACTGTTGCTTGTACTCTGCTGAGCGTGTCTCACTGCCTCATCATTCACATTTTTCTCTAATTGGTGCTGCTACATTCTATTTCAAATAATTCAAATCTATTACTGTGACGTGCTTCCATCCGTATACAATACATTGGTTTCAAACACTATAGAAGTACACAAAGGGGCCTTTCACAGCTAGTGAACATGGGTTTTTAATTTTTAACTAAAATATGTATTTTTTCAAATGACACAAATATAATAATGTTGAAGAGGAATAGTCCTACATCCATTGTTTGCACAATATTACAGGTGTACATTACGTCCCTTAATCAACAATGTATTATTATATTTACTTGTATGCTTTTATTTAAAAGCCAAGAACACAGAAGGATAACCTTCGCACTGCAGCTGTTGTCAAAGTTCAACCCACATTATGCACTTCCAACATTGCAGCATTTGAGGCATGATGTGAGTTGGATTTGTCAAAGTTATGGAGTGAGAAGGTTCACCATCAGTACCCTATAGCATAAGTATGCTTTTGTGTTAGCATTTGTGTTAGACATGTGGATATCTGCCATAATATGTCACAATTATTTAGTTACAGATTGTTTACCAACACTAATCATTGAATGGTTTTAAATGTGACGTTTGACTTGTTTACAGCTTAGAAATAAGGGTGTAGCCTGATATCTATGTGTAGCACTAGCCACTTTAACATGTCATGTTTTTTTCAACATGTGTAGCTAGGTAGCAGTAATTTTTGCCGGACACACAGCAGGGGAACAGCAGGTGTTACTGAACCCCACAAACACATCATCGATTGTTTTGATCTGTGCATCCAACACTTCTGAGCCCAGGGTCAAGGAGGGTGTAGCCTGAGGCCTAGTATGAGATGTTTGAAATTTAATTTAAATTTGGAGTTAGCAGCATTAATTTTTGTCAGACACACAGCAGGGGAACAGCAGGCGTTACTGAACCCCACTAACACTATAGCTTGTGTATTGGTCTGTGGACACGACACTTCTGAGCAGCAACTGGCAGTGTTGTAGCCCAGGGAGTATAGCTCAGGTGGTAGAAAGATGAACATAACAGGAGACATGGAAAACGTTGCCAACCAGTTAGTTAATCTGAAACCGGACAGGCAAATTCAGGCGAGATCCATGCCTTGTTCATTTTCAGAAAAGTAAGCCGTTCTACATTATCGGAGGATAGTCGTATGCAACGGTCTGTTAGTACACCACCTGCAGCAGTAAAGACGCGCTCCGATAATACACTGGCAGCAGGGCAAGCCAGCACCTCCAATGCGTACTGGCTAAGCTCTGGCCATGTATCCAGCTTAGAGACACAAAACTTGAATGGGGAAGAGCCATCTGGGAGTACACTGAGAGGGCAAGACATGTAGTCTGTCACCATCTTACGGAAATGTTGCCTCCTTATGACTGGAGCCGTCTCGGATGGTGTAGACATTGGTGGCGCTGCCACAAATCTTCGCCACATTTGGAAATACTGTTCTTGCCCTGTGCAGAGGCGCTGCTTGTGCTCCCTCTTGTTGCAGAGCTGTCTCCACTGCCTCGACGCACAGAGCTGCTTTGTAAAGCAGTAGCAGCAGCAGTGCTCTCGGCTGGAATGGAGAACATTATGGATTGCACCAGTGTGTCTTGGTACTTCCGCATTTTACGCTCCCGGTTCAACGGTGTGATGAGGCTTTGTAAGTTGTCCCGGTAGCGAGGGTCTAGGAGGGTGTACACCCAATAATCAGATGTGGTGTGAATGTGTTCGATGCGGCGGTCGTTTCTCAGGCACTGCAGCATGAAATCAACCATGTGCTGCAGACTCCCAACTGGCCAAGAAACGTTGTTCCCTGCAAGAGGCGTCATCTCTGCCTGCTGTGCATCACCCCACCCTTGGTCTACATACTGACTAGAGCATTGTCTACCTCCCTCTGGAGCGATGTCTTCCTCCTCCATTGACTCCTCCTCATCCTCCTCACAAAGTCCTTCAAATACATAAAAATTTACAAAATTTAAAACTCAAAATTTAAAAACATTGTATCATAATTCTGTAACATCAGTTTATGGAAACACAATAGCATTACAAAAGGATAGACAAAAACTGTACATTATGTGCTTTGTAAATACATTAAAAGTTTGGAATGGTTATGAAAATATAGACAGCGACTCTGGAGGTTCAATTGTTGATACAGCATGGTACTTTGAAAGTCCTCCAGCCCTTTGTGAGGAACCACGTTGCGCTGACTGTCCAGAAGGTGATGGAATTTGTGACTCCTCATCCTCCACCTCTTCCAAAACCTCATGCCTTAGTGCTTGCAGTGTTTTTTGAAGCAGGCAGATAAGGGGGACAGTCAGGCTGACTAGTGCATCATCTGCACTCGCCATCTGCGTTGACTCATCAAACGCACGCAAAACGTGGCAGATGTCCTTCATAGAGTCCTTCGCCACTCATTACACTGGCTGCCCATTCATTATAGGATCCAATTCTAATTACTGGTTCTCACCAACAAAGCTCTCCACAGTGCAGCACCCCCCTACATCTCCTCCCTCATTTATATTTATCGGCCTAACCGACTGCTGCACTCTGCAAACGACCTTTGACTAACCGCTGCACTAATCCGTACCTCCCACTCCCAACTCCAAGACTTCTCCCGCGCTGGGCCAATCCTCTGGAATGCTCTACCCCAAGAAATTAGGACTATCCGCAATTTGGATGGTTTCAGGCGCTCCCTCAAAACACATTTGTTCACAGTGGCCTATCACATTCACTAATCAAAGTCATTCTATGTGTAAGTCTGTGTGTGTAGCCCATTCACTATCTCCATGCATCCCTCACTCCCTTAAAATGGCTGGACCATCATTGTAAAAACACCATTGTATATAAACACCTGTACTTTGTATCTCCCCCACCTCATTCTAGATTGTAAGCTTTCACCAGCAGGGGTGGCTGATTTTGCTTTAATTATTGTATTGTTAACGTTGTTACTTATGACTTGTGTTTTGAAACTGTTAAACTGTAAAGCACTGCGGAATATTATGGCGCTATATAAATAAAGAATATTATTATTATTCTTATTATTGAGGCCCACTCAGTAGTGGTGAAGTGTGAACGGCGCAAATTGCGAGTTGATTGCGCCTGATGCAGCTGATACTCCATTACTGTTGGCTGCTGCTCACACAACCGCTCCAACATATGTAACGATGAATTCCACCTGGTGGGTACGTCACATATGATGCGATGTTCATGATGGCGAAATCTGCGTTGCAGAGCTGCAATCAGCGATCTGGCCATGCTGGAACGTCGCAAGTGAGCGCACTCTAGGCGGACCTTGTGCAGCAGTGCATCAAGATCCGGATAGTCCCTCAAAAAACTCTGCACGACCAAGTTGAGCACATATGACAGACATGGTATGTGAGTGAGGTTGCCAAGGCCCAGAGCTGCCACCAGATTTCGGCCATTGTCACACACTACCAAGCCTGCCTGTAGATTCGCTTCCAAAAACCACACGTCGCTCTCCTGCTTTATGGCATTACAGAGCTCCTGCGCTGTGTGGCTAAGATTCCCCATGGAAATTAATTTCAGGACGGCCTGTTGACATTTGGACACGGCTGTGCTTATATCGGTCGCAACAGGTAAACGTTCAAGGGTCCATGTGGAGGTAGACCGTGACGGCTCCTGCAGCGATGATTCTGAGGAACTGGAGTAGGAGGAGGAGTCAATGTGTACAGACTTGATTCCTGCAATCCTTGGAGTTGGCAGAACAAGTACAGCGCCACTCGCAAGATCAGTACCCGGCTACACAACATTGACCCAATGGGCAGTGAGGAAAAGGTATTGTCCCTGGCCATGGGTGTTAGAACCCTCTTGTTAGGTTTTGTTTCAGTTTGCTGGTCACATGACCTTTTTTCCCTATTTAGTCTGGCTCCGCCCTTCTGGCTTTGCTTGACTTCATTGTATTATCTACTGTTAATCTGTCAGTTTTGCTTGATGTTAGGATCGCAAAGTATTTATTTTTCTGTTTAATTATCCATGCTACAATTTATGTTAGGAGGTGTCCACCTTTTCTCCCAGTCCCTAGATCTTGTAGGGATTCCTCCCTCGCAACTATAGGTCTTCGTTCACACTAGATGAGGACTTTAGCGGGTCTGGTCGCAGGATCAGGTTCCCCGTTACATCGTAGGGATTCAGCTTAGTTGTATTGTAGGGACAGAATTCCCTTCTTTCCTTACTGGTTGTAGCAGATCATAACAATGGGTACTGGTCCACGCATCGGTGGTCAGGTGGACCTTGCTACTGAGGGCGTTTAGTAGCGCATGTTTAATTTTTCCCTCAACATGCTTTTGCAGACCAGGGACGGCTTGCCTGCTGAAATGAAATCGGCTTGGCCATTGTATTGTGGGACTGACAATGATATTCAGTTACGGAAACTGTCTGTCTCCACCAGCCTGAATGACAGCATTTCAAGGGACAGGAGTTTTGCAATGCCAGCATTCAGAGCCTGTGCTCGTGCATGGTTTGCAGAGTATGGCCATCTTTTATCCCATGCCTGTGCTACCGATGGCTGTTTTGTGGCCTGGGAGTGTGAGGATGACAGGGAACTTGCTGCTGTGTGTGGAATAACAGTTTGTCTCTGGACAACAGTGGCCGAGGTTCTTCCATGGCGATCCTGTGAGGAAGCAGAACCAGCTGTGTGTGAGCTCGATGAAGAGGCTTCAACACAACCTGAAGATGTAGGTGCTGCTGTAGGTTGGCCTACATCTCCAGTGTGTCTTTGTAACTCAACTACGTGCTTTGTCCGCACATGTTTCCACATATTTGTGGTATTGAGGTGACTGACACTTTTAGCTATTTTTAATTTTTGATTACACAGCTTGCATTTGACATAGCAAATATCATGTGCAAGTGTGTGAAAAAAGGACCACACAGTGCAAGTCCTGGGAGCGCACGTTTTGACTTTTGGAAGACAACTGCTCCGAACAGGTGCCAAACTGGAGGCTACAGGCAACCGAGTCTGCAGCCTAACTCTCCCTCCTGTTTGTACCATTGGGGCAATGTCTTCCTCTATCTTCCTTCTATCACTAACCACTTCTCTAGGCCTCTCCCAGCTTTCAACCAAAGTACTGGTTCTCAGCCACAAAGCTATCCACAGTGCAGCACCCCTCCTACATCTCCTCCCTCATTTCTATCTATCGGCCTAACCGACTGCTGCGCTCTGCAAACTACTTTCGACTAACCTCTGCACTAATACGTACCTCCCACTCCCGACTCCAAGACTTCTCCCGCGCTACGCCAATTCTCTGGAATGCTGTACCCCAAGAAATTAGGACTATCCACAATTTGCATGGTTTCAGGCACTCCCTCAAAACACATTTGTTCAGAGCGGCCTATCACATTCACTAATCAAAGTCATTCTATGTATTCTGTGTAAGTGTGTATGTGTGTGTGTGTCTCTATCCCATTCACTATCTCCATCCCTCAGTCCCTTAAGATGGCTGGACCATCATTGTAAATGCACCATTGTATATAAACACCTATACTTTGTATCTCCCCCACCTCATTGTACATTGTAAGCTGTCACGAGCAGGGGCGACTTATTTAGCTTAAATTATTGTATTGTTAACGTTGTTACTTATGACTTGTGTTCTTAAACTGCAAAACTGTAAAGCGATGCGTAATATGATGGCGCTATATAAATTAATATTATTATTATTGGGATTCCTCTGAGCTGCTCCCACCACCTTCCTGTTCCTCACGCCATGTTGGGTCTTGGAACTCATCATCTCCACTACCCTCTTCCAACACCTGCTGCTGTTGGGTGGTCTGGCCAGCACCATGCTCAACAGAAACTGGCACCTGAGTCTCATCATCATCAGATGCGTTCTGCGGTGTGCTGACCATCGGCACTGGCTCACCCGCCTCTTCAGATTCAGAGAGACACAGCTGTTGCACATCACTGCATACTCCCTCTTCTTCACATTACAGAATGCTGCTTGGCTGGGCCCCTGTTTGCAAGCCAATAGATTCTGAGAACAGAAGCAGACACTCAGCTGGCTCCTGTACAGAACTCTCTGACTGCCTGGGCAATTTGCCAGGCGGTGAAGAGACAGATGGTTGCTCAACAGTGCTGTGGTCCTGAGAGGAGGTGGAAGCAATTGAAGTCGATGCATTGGCTGCCATCCAACCAACAACGGCTTCAATTTGTTCTTCCCGCAGCAGGGGGGTACTCCGAGCTCCTACAAAAGTGCGCATAAAGGAACGCTCACGGGGAAAACTGGTGGATGCTGTGTCACTGGGGGCCGCAGCAGCCACAGAATCCCCACGTCCTCTCCCTGAAGAAACTCCACGGCCACGACCACGTGCCTTACTCCCTGCCTTCTTCATCTTGGTAGATTGATAAAGAAAGTCTGAAAAGTTATAAGGCCTAAGTGTGGTTATTCCGCAGAGACTGCAGTGAACACTGCACACAACTGTTCAGTAGGTGTGAAAGGCCCCTTTGTGTACTTCTATAGTGTTTGCAACCAATGTATTGTATACGGATGGAAGCGCGTCACACTAATAGATTTTATTTATTTGTAATAGAATGGAGCAGCAACAATTAGAGAAAAATTTCAAGGATGTGCCAGTGACACACGCTCAGCAGACTACAACCAGCAGTGGTTGAAGAACTAACTGGAGCGTGATCTGCACTCCAAAAAGGAAAACCTCAGACTACAGTGAACACTGCACACAACTGTTCACTACCCAACGCGTCTCAGCAGGAAGGCAGTCTGTGCGTCAAAACAAAGGCGCAAGCATACATCCACGTACCCTGTTTATAAAGCTATATAAAAAAAATTATGTAGTAGTGACGCACACTTTATTGAGGTACAGTATTACATCGCCATTCACCATCTGTGGCTATGCAGTCTCATCTATATATACCTTATCTATCCGTTGTCATGCTTGCAAGTCGACAGTCAGGCATAAATAGCAATTTTCACTATGCACTATGCACTTTTTAAAGGTTATGTTTGTTAATAAAAATGATTATTGCCACATATTATGAGTATTACATGATGGAAATTGTATAATTTTGTATAAACTGTTTAGTGACATTATTCAGCAAATGTAACATTTTAGTAATGTCACAGATAACTTGTAATGCTGATGATGTTTTGAAGTCAGACATTCATTGTCTATACAATAAAAATGGTGTACATACTGTTAGTTATCCATCATTAATGGATTCAGATATGTACTTGTATGCTTTTATGTACAACCGTATAGCAGATTCCTTAACTAATTTATTTTGTGGTTTGCATTGCTGTTCAACATGTTAATGTATGTGTTTATGTTTGTCAATTCTTTATTTATCTAGATATTAGTTTAAATGAAATCATCATCTTATGGTAGTAAAGGTTATCTTTCTCTTGTTTGAAGTATAGACATTTAAAATTGACAGGTAACAAGGAAATTACTTGATCTAGTATTTAAACATCCTCCTTGACCCTGGGCTCCAACACCGCCAGTTGTTGCTCGGAAGTGCTGTTAGCACAGTCAAACTTGCTATCTGTGTTAATGGGGTTCAGTTATGTCAGTGGTTCCCTTGCTGTGTGTACGTCAAAAATTCTGCTTTTCTACACCCTTCCTTCTCATCCCTGGGCTCCAACACCGCCAGTTGTTGCTCGGAAGTGCTGTTAGCACAGTCAACACTTGCTCCTGTGTTACTGGGGTTCAGTAATGTCAGCTGTTCCCCTGCTGTGTGTACGTCAAAAAGTCCTGCTGCCTCCACCCTGTTCTCTTCTCATCCCTGGGCTCCAACACCGCCAGTTGTTGCTCGGAAGTGCTGTTAGCACAGTCAACACTTGCTCCTGTGTTACTGGGGTTCAGTAATGTCAGCTGGTCCTCGGTTGTGCCATTGGCTCTTTTTCTTCTGCTGCCCCTCCGGGTTCCAGTACCGTCAGCTGGTTCTCCGCAGTGCCTTTGGCCTAGGTGCCTCCATCTCGGTATCCGAGTTCCAGCAACGTCTGCTGGTCCTTGGTAGTGCTTTGGAGCACAGGTACCTCCTGCTTAGTAACCGTGTCCCAGTAACGTCAGCTGGTCCTCGGTTGTGCCATTGGCTCTTTTCCTTCTGCTGCCCCTCCGGGTTCCAGTACCGTCAGCTGGTTCTCCGCAGTGCCTTTGGCCTAGGTGCCTCCATCTCGGTATCTGAGTTCCAGCAACGTCTGCTGGTCCTTGGTAGTGCTTTGGAGCACAGGTACCTCCTGCTTAGTAACCGTGTCCCAGTAACGTCAGCTGGTCCTCGGTTGTGCCATTGGCTCTTTTCCTTCTGCTGCCCCTCCGGGTTCCAGTACCGTCAGCTGGTTCTCCGCAGTGCCTTTGGCCTAGGTGCCTCCATCTCGGTATCCGAGTTCCAGCAACGTCTGCTGGTCCTTGATAGTGCTTTGGAGCACAGGTACCTCCTGCTTAGTAACCGTGTCCCAGTAACGTCAGCTGGTCCTCGGTTGTGCCATTGGCTCTTTTCCTTCTGCTGCCCCTCCGGGTTCCAGCACAGTCAGCTGGTCCTCGTTACTTGCATTGGCTCTTGTACCTTCTGCTACCCGTCCGGGTTCCAGTACCGTCAACTGGTTCTCCACAGTGCCTTTGGCCTAGGTGCCTCCATCTCGGTATCCGAGTTCCAGCAACGTCTGCTGGTCCTTGGTAGTGCTTTGCAGCACAGGTACCTCCTGCTTAGTAACCGTGTCCCAGTAACGTCAGCTGGTCCTCGGTTGTGCCATTGACTCTTTTCTTTCTGCTGCCCCTCCGGGTTCCAGCACAGTCAGCTGGTCCTCGTTACTTGCATTGGCTCTTGTACCTTCTGCTACATTTACAAATTGAAGATTTTTAAATTTTTTTTGGGTAATCACTCTGGATCTCCAACAATGAAGACGACGACCCTGATGACCACCCCGAAGAAGATGACGACCACAAGGACGACGAGCATCAAGCCAACCAGCCTAAACACCATCACAAAGAAGAAATAAAAGATTACCCAACAGGACTAAGAAGGTTAAGACAAACTACAAGATACAGAACAAGAGACTTAAGAACAATAAGCAGAAGATCAAAAAGCAGAAGAACATGAAGTATAAGACCAAAATGAAGAGCAAAATATATGCTCTAAATTATAAGCAGAAGAAGACTAAGCAGTGTATGGGGGTGAGTCCGTTCCTCCTCGTGGTGCCCCTGGAAAATGCCTGCTGCTGCAAGCTAAACTGAACACGGACAAATACTGTTGTAATTTAAATCTTTTGTGACAGCAAGAACGGAAGGATGAAAAATTCATACTTTGACAGATTACAAGTACAGGAATCTCTGTCACAAATAAGAATATGATGAAGAAGATGAAGTACAATATGAAGAAGAATAATAGTTGAATAAGAAGAATATGAGTAATGTTAACAAAAAGATGAATAGCAAGAAGTTTAAGAAGAAGATAAAGAAGGTGAAGATGAAGAATAATTTGATGAAAAAGATGATGCTGCTGAAGATTATGAAGGAGAAAGTGTGTCAAAAGTTAAAAAGGTGAAGAGCATGGAAGTTGTGAAATATACATATTTGCCAAAATAGAAAAAACGTTATCAACATTGTCAATTTCTTCGTCAATCCGAACATCTTTAAAAAAAAAAATATTTATGCTATTCCATTTGATTGGGTTAAACATCTATGCCTTTAATGTCTCCTCAACCTTCCCCAATACATTCTACATTACTCTTTGTTGTTTTCCTTCATGTACAATTAACCAACAAGGCAAGAATGGGGTTTTTTTAATTCCGATATTTTGCTCCCATAGACTTACATTGGATTTCCGGTATCGGTATCGGGTATCGCCGATATTTTTTGGGTATCGGCGATACCATTCCGATTCCGATACTTTTGGATATCGGAAAGTATCGCTCAACTCTAGTTGGCAGTAGTGGAAGAGATGTCTCTCCCCATTATATTATTTCTACTCTAGTGAAATTGATGCCATTTTGTTGGTGTCTGCCCCTAATTATTTTAAATTTGAACGCTCCTCATTTGGTCTCCATCTGCTAGGGTAGATGTAGTGGAAGAGGTGTCGTTCCCTATTATACTATTTCTACTCTGGTGAAATTGATGCCACTTTGTTGGTGTCTGCCACTAATTATTAGAAATGTAAACATTCCTGTTTGGCTTTGGGGTCACCCTGCAGCTGAGAAATGATAAGTCCTACGCATTGGATCTCTGAATAAGATGATTGCGGGCAAAGCCTGAAAAAAAGGTCACAACTTTCCCTAAATTAAAAAAAATCCTAAGATCACCTGAAAATCAGTCTGGGAGGTAATTATTATTATAGCACCATATATTCCATGGCGCTTTACATGTGAAGAGGGGTATACATAACAAACAAGTACAATAATCTTAAGCAATACAAGTCATGACTGGTACAGGAGGAAAGAGGACTCTGACCATGAGGGCTCACAATCTACAAGGGATGGGTGAGCATACAGTAGGTGAGGGCAGAGCTGGTGGTGCAGCGGTTTGGTGGATACTGCAGGTAGTAGGCTTGTCAAAAGAGGCATGTCTTCAGGTTCCTTTTGAAGGTTTACACTGTAGCAGAGAGTCTGATATGTTGGGGCAAAGAGTTCCAGAGTATGGGAAATGCATGGGAGAAATCTTTTATGTGATTGTGTTAAGAGGAGATAAGAGGGGAGTAGAGAAGGAGGATCAGACGTTGCATGCAGGTAAGTACTGGGAGACTAGGTCAAGATGTATGGAGGAGACAGGTTGTGGATAGCTTTGTATGCCATGGGTAGGGTTTTGAACTAGAGTCTCTGGGTAATGGGGAGCCAGTGAAGGGATTTACAGAGGGGAGAGGCCAAGGAATAGCGGGAGTATGAGTGGATTAGTCAGACAGAAGAGTTTAGAATAGATTGGAGGGATTGCCAGAGTGTTAGAAGGGAGGCGAGAAAGTAGAAGGTTGTAGTAGTCAAGGTAGGAGAAGATGAGTCCATGGACTGGGGTTTTTGCAGATTCTTGGTTGAGGAATGCACGGATCTGGGAAATATTTTGAGTTGAAGTCGGCAGCAAGTGGCAATGACTTGGATATGTGATTTGAAGGAGTGATCAGAGTCAAGGATTACACCAAGGCAGCGAGCTTGATGGACCGGGGAGAGTGAACAACCATTTACTTTAATGGATAGGTCTGTTGGGGGAGTTGAGTGAGATGGGATAAAGATGATGAATTCTGTTTTGTCCATATTAAGTTTTAGAAATCTAGCGGAGAAGGATGAAATAGCGGACAGACATTGTGGGATTTTGGTTAGTAGGGAGGTGATATTTGGTCCAGAGAGGTAGATCTGTGTGTCACCAGCATAGAGGTGATACTGCAATCCGTGAGATTCTATGAGCTGTTCCAGGCCGAATGTGTAAATGGAGAAGAGCAGGGGCCATAGGACTGCACCTTGCGGGACTCCGGCAGATAGGATGCGAGGTGAGCAGGTGGTATGTGAGTGAGAGACGCTGAATGTCCGGTCTGTTAAGTATGATGAGATCTGAGATAGGGCAAAGTCTGACAAGGTTAAAATTGGGATCAGGAAAAATCAAGAGGTGCTAAAGGGTATTGGGCTTTAGTGGCTTCATGATGGCAAATACACTCTGCGAGACCTTGGACTAAATGGTCCATATCTTTCTTTTGATCCACAACTGTTTGGTGAGGATCCGTTAGGGGATCAATGATGTGTGGGCCAGTTATCCTGTTATATCCGCCTGAAGCCACGGGCTCAAAAAAGCTATATTGCTCAGATTAGGCACAAGCCACTCTGTCTGTCAGATTCCAGAGAAACCCTAGCAACCTATAACTGCTATACAGGGATTGGGTTTAGAATAGGATCATGATGATAGCTACCAAGGAAGGGCTGCCATCCAGAGGCAGGAATGGTCACCAAGTAGGGTCAAAGCCAATAAGTCATGTCAAGGACAAAATTAGAAGGCAAAACCGGTCACAAGAGTCAAGGCAGAGCAAGGTAAGGGCCCAGTCTCACATAGCGACGCACCAGCGATCCCGACAACAATATGAACTTGTCAGGATCGCTGGTGTTTCGCTACATGATTGCTGCTGAGCTGCCAAACAGGCAGCTCAGGCAGCGATCAGGACAGCGACACTGTGGGTAATGTCGCTTAGTTACCCACAGTGTACGTTGGATACCAGCAGGCTGATGCAGGGAGCTGGTAACCAAGGTACACATCGGGTTTCCAGGAGCTGTGCGGTGCCTGGAAACCTGATGTGTACCTTGGTTACCAGCTCCCCTGCAGCAGCGCGCTGGTATCCAACGTACACGTCGGGTTTCCAGGCGACGCACCAGCGATCCCGACAACAATATGAACTTGTCAGGATCGCTGGTGTTTCGCTACATGATCGCTGCTGAGCTTCCAAACAGGCAGCTCAGGCAGCGATCAGGACAGCGACACTGTGGGTAATGTCGCTTAGTTACCCGCAGTGTACGTTGGATACCAGCCCGCTGATGCAGGGAGCTGGTAACCAAGGTACACATCGGGTTTCCAGGAGCTGTGCGGTGCCTGGAAACCCGATGTGTACCTTGGTTACCAGCTGATCGCTGGTCTCCTGCCTGCCACATGCAGCTATGCGTGCTGGCCAGCGGGAGACCAGCTATCAAAAAAAAGTCCAGGCATTTCTGACACGACCAGCGATTCACAGCAGGGGCCTGATCGCTGGTACGTGTCAGACATAGTGAGATCGCTGCTGAGATCGCTGTTGCATCACAAAACTTGTGACACAGCAGCGATCTCGCTAGCGATCTTGCTATGTGAGACGGGGCCCTAAGAGAGAGCCTAGTGCCAACTAAACACACTAATAGCTATCAGCTTGAGACAGTTTGCTAGGGTTTGTATAGAAGCTAGCCCCGCCCATGGCTCACAGCAGTGAGCTAATTACCTACCAGCTCACTGCAGCAAAAGAGTCTCAGCAGTATGAAACCCAAGCACCCACATGCTGCTGACATCCAGCATTCACCATAGTGTTACTGTGGTGCTGCCTATTGACCAGGGCAAGATAACACTAGCATGTTCAGACAAGGATGTGACATATATCAGTTATACTGCTAATTAATGTGAATACTTTTCCATCCAATTATGACAAGAGCATTCTTAAGGTGATACCTTTATTGGCTAACCAGAAAATTATATGTTCGCAATCTTTCAGAGCGCAGAGGCTCCTTCTTCAGGCAAGATTACATTTGGAATAATAAGAAAGACACATTAGATGCTTACTATAGTAGGAAATTTGTTCAAGACCTGGGAGGTGTGATGCCTTCAAAAGATAAGCAAAGGAAATCAAATTAGCATTTTCTTACAAATGGAGAGCTAGTGGGCATGTGTTATTAGCTATCTGGAGTCCTTCTGGTGAAGGTGTGAACTGTGTCTATGTAATGAGTCATAAAACCGGGTGTTAAGTTGAGTCCTAGTGTCAAAGTATTGAACATCCTAATAAGTTTGAATTCCCATATTTTTCTCTCCCTGTCATCCTTAAAATGACCTTTTAGTATTAAGACTTTTAAGTCTGTCATACAATGTCCAGTTCCAGAGAAATGTTTTCCCACAGGCGTGTCCATTTCATTCCTGATCGTATGTCTGTGTAGATTCATCCTTGTTTGTAGTTTTTGCATGGTTTCCCCAATATAGATAGCTCCAGGGCACCTTGTACATTGTATCATGTACACCACATTGGAGGATGTACATGAAAAGGAACCCATGACCTTATAGTCCTGATTTGTGTTTGGTACACGGACTGTATTTGTTGGTAATATGTGGGTACAAGTTTTGCATTTTTGTTGTTACATGGGAATGTGCCAGTCACTGATGGTGACGAAAGGACACTTCTGACAAGGAGATTCCTTAAGTTAGGGGGCTGTTTGTAGGAGAGGAGTGGTAGTTCTGGGAATATGTCTTTCAATTTGTGGTCCCTGTGGAATATGGGTTGGAGATCAGCACCAATTTTCCTTAGGATGCTCATGTGGGGGTTGTATGTGACCACAGGAGGTACCCTGTTGTTGTCCTCTCTCAGTTTGTAATCCAGGAGGTTGCTTCTTGGGATTCTTGTAGCCCTGTGGATCTGTTCATCTATTACCAGTGGATGGTATCCTTGTTGTAGGAATGTATTCCTCAGAGATAGCAGCTGTAGTTCCCTGTTTTACTGTCTGAACAGATCCGAATATATCTCAGAGCTTGACTGTAGATGATGGATTTTTTTGTGTGTCTTGGATGAAAGCTGTTCCATCTAAGGTATGCTGGACGTCCTGTGGGCTTATGGTAAATTGATGTTTGTATGGCGTTGTCCTTGATGTATATGGTCAAGTCCAGAAAATGTATTTGAGACTTTGAAAAGTTGAGGGTGAGCTTGATGGTTGGGTGGTATTTGTTGAAGTTATTGTGGAAGGTGAGCAGATCATCTTTTGAGCCTGTCCAGATTATTAGCAGATCATCAATGTAGCGGGAGTATGCAAGAGGTTTAATAGGGCAAAATGACAAAAACTCCTCCTCCAGTTTCGCCATAAATAGGTTGGCATATTGTGGGGACATTTTGCTTCCCATGGTGCTGCCCATGCACTGTTGGTATAAATTGTTCCCAAAAGAAAAATAGTTGTGATGAAGCACAAACCTGATGAATTGCAGTGTTGGTTCTGTGGCCAGATTGTTCTTTTGAAGGAAATATTTACATGCTGTGATTCCATCCTCATGAGGAATGTTGGAATAGAGAGACTCTACGTCCATGGTGGCTAGTATCGTGTCCCTTGGAAGTGGGCCCAGCGCTGACAATTTGCAAAGAATATCCGTGGTGTCCTGGATATAGCTGGGTGTGCTCCTCACCAAGGGTTTTAGAATGTTCTCCACCCAGCAGGAGATATTCTCAGTTAAAGTCCCAATACCAGAGATGATGGGCCTCCCAGGATTACCTTCTTTGTGTATTTTAGGCAACATGTAGAAGGTACCTGTTTTGGGATTGCCTGGTACTAGTTCCAGTAGTGAGGATGAAGTAGAATCAAATCCATTGATGATACGTGTTAGTTCCTCAGTGTATTGTTTGGTAGGATCTTCCTGAAGTGGAGTGTAGTATTTTATATCCAAGAGTTGTCTGTTTGCTTCCTGGATGTAATCTGTCGTGTTCATGATGACTATAGCTCTCCTTTGTCCGCTGGTTTGATGATGATATTGTTGTTGGCTTTTAAGGATTGTATAGCTTTTCTTTCCTCCATGCTGATATTGTTTGGCACTTTATGGTGTCTGTCCAAAATGTCAGATTTAACTTTTTTGCGGAAACAGTCTATGTAATGATCCAGAGTTTGGTTGTGTCCGGGTTGCGGGGTCCAGTTTGTCCTCTTTTTCTTTTTTGCTGTGTTATTCACATTGTCTTGTGAAGTGATATCTGCATGGTTATGAAAGAATTCTTTGAGTCGCAATCTGCGGAAGAATTCCTCGATGTCACTACAGAACTGAGCCGTATCCAGCTGTTTTGTAGGACAGAATGTTAGTCCCTTTGATAGAACATGCATTTCTCCTGTGTTTGGCTTGTATTGTGAGAGGTTCACAACAGAGGGCAATGTATGTAAATGATTCTGTGAATAGGGCTTACCTTCAGCTACATTGAGACCTGCTTTCTTCCTGAGTCTGTCCAGTTTCTTTTTCTTGTTGATAATGAGGTGATGTTGTAAATTATTGTAGAATTCCTGTAGCGTCTCCTTGATGAAACGTGAACCCGGTCCTTGTATTCGGTCCTGTAGGTAATTTATCTCTTTATGGATGGTCCTTTTCTTGTGGTAGAAAAATCCAATGAGATGATTCCGCAGTCTCTCAGATGATCTGTAGCAAAGTTTCTGTGAAAAATGGGTGTTGTAGGTATATTTTGTTGGATTCCTTATCATGAGGCCTTTAGGGATTAGGTTTTCCTTTTTGCATCTGGATAGAAAGAAGATGTCGCTGTTCATTTGTGCCAGTTTCTTCAGGAGATTTTTCAAATCCATCTGTGATCGGTACATTGGGGTATCTTCCATTTTCATGGTGTACAATAATAAATTATATTGTGGTACCGTGTTAGCCAGAAAAATCGATGTGAATACTTTTCCATCCAATTATGACAAGAGCATTCTTAAGGTGATACCTTTATTGGCTAACCAGAAAATTATATGTTCGCAACTTTCAGAGCGCAGAGGCTCCTTCTTCAGGCAAGATTACATTTGGAATAATAAGAAAGACACATTAGATGCTTACTATAGTAGGAAATTTGTTCAAGACCTGGGAGGTGTGATGCCTTCAAAAGATAAGCAAAGGAAATCAAATTAGCATTTTCTTACAAATGGAGAGCTAGTGGGCATGTGTTATTAGCTATCTGGAGTCCTTCTGGTGAAGGTGTGAACTGTGTCTATGTAATGAGTCATAAAACCGGGTGTTAAGTTGAGTCCTAGTGTCAAAGTATTGAACATCCTAATAAGTTTGAATTCCCATATTTTTCTCTCCCTGTCATCCTTAAAATGACCTTTTAGTATTAAGACTTTTAAGTCTGTCATACAATGTCCAGTTCCAGAGAAATGTTTTCCCACAGGCGTGTCCATTTCATTCCTGATCGTATGTCTGTGTAGATTCATCCTTGTTTGTAGTTTTTGCATGGTTTCCCCAATATAGATAGCTCCAGGGCACCTTGTACATTGTATCATGTACACCACATTGGAGGATGTATATGAAAACTCTGGATCATTACATAGACTGTTTCCGCAAAAAAGTTAAATCTGACATTTTGGACAGACACCATAAAGTGCCAAACAATATCAGCATGGAGGAAAGAAAAGCTATACAATCCTTAAAAGCCAACAACAATATCATCATCAAACCAGCGGACAAAGGAGGAGCTATAGTCATCATGAACACGACAGATTACATCCAGGAAGCAAACAGACAACTCTTGGATATAAAATACTACACTCCACTTCAGGAAGATCCTACCAAACAATACACTGAGGAACTAACACGTATCATCAATGGATTTGATTCTACTTCATTCTCACTACTGGAACTAGTACCAGGCAATCCCAAAACAGGTACCTTCTACATGTTGCCTAAAATACACAAAGAAGGTAATCCTGGGAGGCCCATCATCTCTGGTATTGGGACTTTAACTGAGAATATCTCCGGCTGGGTGGAGAACATTCTAAAACCCTTGGTGAGGAGCACACCCAGCTATATCCAGGACACCACGGATATTCTTTGCAAATTGTCAGCGCTGGGCCCACTTCCAAGGGACACGATACTAGCCACCATGGACGTAGAGTCTCTCTATTCCAACATTCCTCATGAGGATGGAATCACAGCATGTAAATATTTCCTTCAAAAGAACAATCTGGCCACAGAACCAACACTGCAATTCATCAGGTTTGTGCTTCATCACAACTATTTTTCTTTTGGGAACAATTTATACCAACAGTGGATGGGCAGCGCCATGGGAAGCAAAATGTCCCCACAATATGCCAACCTATTTATGGCGAAACTGGAGGAGGAGTTTTTGTCATCTTGCCCTATTAAACCTCTTGCATACTTCCGCTACATTGATGATCTGCTAATAATCTGGACAGGCTCAAAAGATGATCTGCTCACCTTCCACAATAATTCAACAAATACCACCCAACCATCAAGCTCACCCTCAACTTTTCAAAGTCTCAAATACATTTTCTGGACTTGACCATATACATCAAGGACAACGCCATACAAACATCAATTTACCATAAGCCCACAGGACGTCCAGCATACCTTAGATGGAACAGCTTTCATCCAAGACACACAAAAAAATCCATCATCTACAGTCAAGCTCTGAGATATATTCGGATCTGTTCAGACAGTAAAGACAGGGAACTACAGCTGCTATCTCTGAGGAATACATTCCTACAACAAGGATACCATCCACTGGTAATAGATGAACAGATCCACAGGGCTACAAGAATCCCAAGAAGCAACCTCCTGGATTACAAACTGAGAGAGGACAACAACAGGGTACCTCTTGTGGTCACATACAACCCCCACATGAGCATCCTAAGGAAAATTGGTGCTGATCTCCAACCCATATTCCACAGGGACCACAAATTGAAAGACATATTCCCAGAACTACCACTCCTCTCCTACAAACAGCCCCCTAACTTAAGGAATCTCCTTGTCAGAAGTGTCCTTTCGTCACCATCAGTGACTGGCACATTCCCATGTAACAACAAAAAATGCAAAACTTGTACCCACATATTACCAACAAATACAGTCCGTGTACCAAACACAAATCAGGACTATAAGGTCATGGGTTCCTTTTCATGTACATCCTCCAATGTGGTGTACATGATACAATGTACAAGGTGCCCTGGAGCTATCTATATTGGGGAAACCATGCAAAAACTACAAACAAGGATGAATCTACACAGACATACGATCAGGAATGAAATGGACACGCCTGTGGGAAAACATTTCTCTGGAACTGGACATTGTATGACAGACTTAAAAGTCTTAATACTAAAAGGTCATTTTAAGGATGACAGGGAGAGAAAAATATGGGAATTCAAACTTATTAGGATGTTCAATACTTTGACACTAGGACTCAACTTAACACCCGGTTTTATGACTCATTACATAGACACAGTTCACACCTTCACCAGAAGGACTCCAGATAGCTAATAACACATGCCCACTAGCTCTCCATTTGTAAGAAAATGCTAATTTGATTTCCTTTGCTTATCTTTTGAAGGCATCACACCTCCCAGGTCTTGAACAAATTTCCTACTATAGTAAGCATCTAATGTGTCTTTCTTATTATTCCAAATGTAATCTTGCCTGAAGAAGGAGCCTCTGCGCTCTGAAAGCTTGCGAACATATAATTTTCTGGTTAGCCAATAAAGGTATCACCTTAAGAATGCTCTTGTCATAATTGGATGGAAAAGTATTCACATCGATTTTTCTGGCTAACACGGTACCACAATATAATTTATTATTGTACACTGCTAATTAATAAATGCTAATCACTAGTGATGAGCGAACGTGCTCGCCACTAAAGTTCCGTCTAGTCCTGCATCTCTGCCGGTTTGCCGCCTGCCTATTGGTCCTTTGCCGACGTATTTGACAAGAAGAAGGCAGAGACTTTGCCGCCCCACAGGCAGTATGATTGCCCTATTGACTTGATTCCCGGGTCTATACCTCCTAGAGGCCGAATTTACCCTCTGTCCCCAGCTGAGACTCAAATTATGGCAGACTGCATTCAGGAGAATTTGGCCAGGCGGTTCATTCAGAAAACCTCCTCACCTGCTGGGGCCGGCGGGTTTTTCTTCGTCAAGAAGAAGGATGTATCTCTTTGACCCTCTATAGACTATCGAGGTCTCAGCCAGATCATGGTGAAAAATAAATATCCTATCTAGTGATGAGTGAATTCGCTCGCCACTACTCGTCCGATATTACGGTACTCGGTGTACTCGGTGAGCACCGAGCATTTCCGGGATTACTGGGCGGGAAATCGGGTCTACACCCAGCATTTTTGGCGTACTTTACAGACTCAATCACAATGCAGGGATTGTCTGCCAGGCGAAATGCCGTAACCATCTTTGCTGTGGTCATGCAGTGATTGACTGGCCGCACAGCATCATCAGGGGTATAAGAGACCGGACGCCGCCCCGCTTGCCGCATTCAGCTCCGGATTGATAGTGTAGGGAGAGCTGCTGCCGAGATAGGGTCAGATTTGGCGATTTATTAGTCAGTGTGGGGTCTACCATCCTAAACTACTCAAATCCAAATAAACCAACAGTCCTTCTAAGGACTAATTCTGGAGTATATAGGTTCCAGTGTTAGGTAGGCAGGGGAGTGTACTTCGCTCTATACACATCAGTGCAAGGCCTGAAGATACTGTATGTGTGTATATTGATCATTGCATATATCAGGAGGGTCCATTCCCTTCCTGTGTTCTGGTGCTGCTGCTACCTGTATGATATATTGGCTGTATATAGCTAGCCCCAGGTGTAATTGGAATACAAGTCACACATTTTTCGGTGTGGTATTTCCGTGCCAGCTCTTATCTGTGCATGCTCAAAGTTTGGCCAGTTTACGCCAGTTTTTTTTTTTGGGGGGGGCTAAGTGTCACTGTACTTACATACAACAGTATTTAGCCAAAAAAAAACAAAAACAGGTCACACATGTTTCGGTGTGGTATCTCCGTGCCAGCTCATATCTGTGTCATGTATTCCATATATTCAATGTATATTCATATATATGCATTCACAGTTAGATAGATCTCACTTGCTAAAAATCCTGTGCTCACACATATCTATGCAAAAACTGATGCCAGCTATAATCAGTCGTTTTAAACGACCCTGGCCTTCATAAGAAACAAGAACAGAAAGTCTTAATAGATGTCTATTGTTTTCTTTACTAGTCATGCAAGAAAGCTAGGGCAAAGAACAAAAACAATAAATCTGCAACTTCAACCCTTTTATCATAATCATCATAATTATCATATTTACACTAGAACAGCCAATAATCTAGCAGCTTTTAATTGTATGTTAATTGACTAACCAGCTCCTTTTTGTAAACGTATAAAATCTTGAATGAATAATAAACTGGGGTCTTTGACGAACTGTTATACTGACACTTCCGTGTGGACAGTCCTCACTTCGTTCTGAGTGCTCAAAAAGACATTTAATAGAAAATTGGGAACAGCACCAGCAAACACTTCAGGATAGATTTATCCTAATTAAATTTCCATAATAGTTGGCGTGCTGAGCGTTTGGCCAGTTTACGCCAGCTTTTTTTTTTTTGGGCTGGGTGTCACTGTACTTATATGCAACAGCCAAAAAAAAAAACAGGCTACACGTTTCGGTGTGGTATTATTACTATCCATATTTGGACTAGTGGCAGATCTTTCTGCATATTAAAACCTTTTTTTCCTTTCGGGCCACAGGGAGTTAAGGTACTGCCACACTACACAATCCCGCTAGCGATCTCATTAGCGTCGCATACTAATGAGATCGCTAGCGGGATTGTTTCTATATCGCTAGTAGCTACCTATTTTAGCGATGTCGTTAGGACGCTATCGCGGTTAGCGATCTCCTTAACGACTTTAGCGGTACAAAAGTACCGCTAAATCGCTAAAAAAGGTGCCACACTTAGCGATATATACTTACCCAGCGGGGCGCCAGCGACGAAAATAGGGTCCGGAACGATTACAGCGACGAGCGAGATCACAGCAGGAAGCTCGTCGCTGGCAGATGCCGCACACAACAACATCGCTAACGGGATCGCTAAATAGTGACGTTTTTTAGCGATCCCGTTAGCGATGTTGTTTAGTGTGGCATACCCTTTAATCTCAGTCTTTTCCCCAGGTGGCCGCTGGTGTAATTACATCGCTGCCGACTTGTCAGTAGAAGGTGGAGTCCACTCCTACCATCCTTTAAAAGGTCTCCTGAGGCTTCAGCTGGGGTTGGTGATATTGCTTTCTTTGGAAACCAACAAAGCTGGAGCCAGGAGCTGCTGAACGCAGTGGTGCTTCTGCTATTCTATTTCCCTGTTCTGGTGTCTTACCATGCTGTGCGGTGCATCGCAGCAGAGAAAGCTAAGTGTTTATTGTTTAGTTGATTTAACCCCTAGGTGTCTGTCTTTCCTTTTCTTGTTTTGGTGTTATTCACATTATTCCCTGCCTCACCTCCTGGGGAGGGGGTTGGTGGGTTTAGTTTTGGGCTAAATAGGAGACAGGGACAGGTCGGTGACTTGGGCCTCACTACCTCTAAGTGTACCCAAAAGTTAAGGAAAGACAGGGCCTCCCTTAGCCTTAGGGGCAGTTCAGGGGCCCAGGTTCCTCGTCCCCTGTATTCTCATTACTGCCCCGTGACTGGTATCTCCATGCCAGCTCATATCTGTGCGTGCTGAAAGTTTGGCCAGTTTATGCCAGTTTTCTTTTTTTTTCCTGGTTGTCACTCGAGTTATATACAGCACTATTTAGAATAAAAAAGCAAGAGCCACAGAATTGTCAGTTTGGTATCTCCATGCCAGCTCATATATCTGCGTGCTCCAAGTTTGGGCCTTTTAGGCGGTATTTAATTTTTCCTGCTGTCTGTCACTCTAGTTATATACAGCACCATGTTGATTTGTTAAAAAAAAAAACCAGGGCAGATATTTTACAATGTGGTATATCTGTGACACGTCTCATACATCCGTGTGCTCCAAATTGGTGCATTTTAGGCCGGTAGTCCTGTGCTTTCCTGTCTGTTACTCATGTTATATACAGCAATATGTTGCTTTTATAAATAAAACAGCCCACATATTTTACAGTGTGGTATATCTGTGACACGCACCATACATCCGTGTGCTACAAATTTGGGCATTGTAGGCCTACCTATTCTAGTGGTTTTGCTGTCTGTTAAGGTACTTTGTGGCAACAATTGGTAAAGCAAAAAAAACATTTTTAATTACAGTTCACATTTAATAGTGTGGTTTTCCCGCACACTTACCACATACAAGTTTGCACCCAATTCAGCCATTTGTAGTGAACGTGTATAACATTCGAGACCATTTACAATGGACAAGGCATGGGGCAAGGGACGGGGAAGTGGCCGTGATGGTCATGGTGCATGCCGAGGCAGAGGCCGTGGGCAAGCTGAAATTGGGCCAACAAAAACACCCATATCTTCTCGATGGACCTTAGTTTTCGAAGTCCTAGGGGACCACAGCAAGACAGCACTATTGAAGTCAGAACAGTGTGAAAAGGTTGCTGGTTGCATAGCGGATAATAATTCCAGTTACATGGCCACCACCACCAGCACCCTCTCTTACACACAGTCAAGTCTGAGTAGCCGTGAATCTGGACGCATATTCCTTACACTGATCCTCCTTCCTCCCACCATTCTGAGTGCCCTGAGACAACTGATCCCACACTTGGACAATCCAAAGAGCTGTTCACTTTTCCATTTATATATTCGGGCCTCTCACCCAGTCCACTTGAAGCCGGGCAAGATGAGATTCCATGTAGCGATGCGCACATATTTGAGCAGCCATGGTCAAAAGAATGGACGATGATGAGACACATTTGCAGTAAAGTCAGTAGTAGGACCGGGGGCGAAAGTGGAATATGAGGTGGTGGATAATATAATAACTGACTCAACCTGGCAGGAGGACATGTAGAGCGAGGACAGCAGCACACAGGGGGAGGGAGGTGTAGCACCCCTTCAGGCAGGAAGAAGCTGTGTGGTGGTTGCAGACAGAAGGTGGGCAACCATTCCTCGTAACACCAACATGATGGAAGGTTTTTTTTTAAAGACGTTTTCAAAAATTAAAAAATTCAGGCCATATATTGAACAGTGTGTTATCGATGTTAGACGTCTGATGTATTCGTTGACCTTAAATTGTGGCTATTCAGGCCTACATTCCACTATATTTGCTGTCTGTTATCCTAGTTCTCTACACTATTTTTGGGTAAAAGTACAGCCCATATAATTAACAGTATGGTATCTTGGTAAAAATACTTCTGTTTCTATTTGTTATGGCTGCTTCATGAATGTCTTAAATGCTCCAACTACTACCACCATCATCATCTTCTGCCTAGAGTCTGTCACTGCGCAGAGAGAAAGTCTGAGGAGCAGAGGTTGAACGCTTGGGCGGTGTTGTACTCTGACTCTGGATTACGAAGGCGAAATGTTCTAGATAAAATCATGAAAGGAAGAGCCAGAGGAAGAACACCTGGAAGAGCATGGGGCCAGGACTCGCAACTACTGAAGCCTGGTGTTCCTGGGCTGAATTCTGACAAGCCATCACCTACTAATACTGAACTTGTCGGATGATGATATCAAAAAGGAGCCCCTGCATTTTCTATAACAGAAGCTAGAGATTGTGACATTTTGACTGCATTTCAAGATGTGTCAATTGGAGAGCGTGGTGTTTGTAGATGTGACTTGTACACCACCACCCGAGATGCCGCCTCTCCACCAACCGAGGTACCGTACCCCGAACTTCTGTCTCTTCCCCATTATCCTAAAGAATGTAAGTCCACAAGGACAAGGTCCTCATCTCTCTGTACCAGTCTGTCATTTTAAATTTGTTAACTGTAAACGATATCTATTACTTTGTATGTAACCCCTTCTCATGTAGAGCACCATGGAATAAATGGCGTTATATAACTAAATAATTATAATACTATATGGGTGTTTCAACTTGACAATCCATCCAACATGTTATTGATTCAAAATCTTGTTTTTCTGACAACTCTGTTCTGCAATGCACTAAGTATGTGAAATTGTTCGCTAAACCCCAGTGGGTCGTGCCACAGTGTCATGTTGCCTACAGTCCCGAGATGTTATCTAGATCCGTAAACTCACCTCTACTTTACAAGCATGATGAATTAATTGGAAAAGTACGGGGTATTGATGGAGCTGTTGGTTTCTTGCCAAAGAAAATCAATAAGATCAATGAGGTTGGTTAGCCGCACATGGAATGGAGAAGTATTAAAGATGACAATTACTTTCACATTTCAGTTTAAACACACTTTACCAACTTGTTTTCACTTTTACAATATATTCGGAAGCCTTAAAGAAAAAGATGAATATATTGAGAAGCAAATAGGTATGAATAATAGTGATGAGCGAACGCGCTCGCCACTATTCGTTACTCACCCGAGTATCACGGTACTCGTCATACAGGGCGAGCACCAAGCATTTTCAGGATTACTCGACGGGAACTGGGGTCTCCACCTAGCATTTTTGGCGTACTTTAGAGACCCAATCACACTGCAGGGATTGTCTGTCAGGCAATGAAACGCCGCAGCTGTTATGATTTGGTAGCTGAGGAGGTCAGTAACAAAAATAGCCAAGGCAGCAAGACACCCACAGAGGTTGGTAACTAATGGATTGCAGACCCCTAAACTAACCACACAACTAGAAGCAGCCGTGGGGCGTACCTACGATGACCTAGACGCCTCGACACAGCCGGAGAGTTAACTAAGCCTAAAGATAGAAAGGAGAAAGCTAACTGCCCCGGAGTAGCGCCCCAAAGGAATAGGTAGCCCCCACACATATATTGGCAGTGAGATAAGATGAAATACACACTCAGGCAGAAAATAGAATAAGCAAATGCTGGGGCCCAAAACTATCTAGATAGGACAGGAAAGAATACTGTCTGCAATTCAGCAAAACCCTTGGAAAAATTCCAATACTTTGATTCTAAAAATACTGAGACCACACGATTTCTCCCTCGCTAGATCAGAACTGTGGTGTTAACAGGTAGCAACCCAGCAGCTACTGAAATAACAGGGACTGACAAATAAACAGAGATAATAGAAAATCAGAGACCAGCGCAGGCCCCAGCAGGGGAACACGGCTGACCTCACTCCAGAAGGGCAAAAAAACCAGGAAAAACAAAACCACAGAAAAAAGCAGAAAATAACTTATCTGAAAGTTGCAGGAGACAGCAGAAAGCAAGCTGACTTCCAAACTGGACCAGGAAGAGACAACTAATCACCGGCGAGGATCATGGGAAGGTTACTCCCTTAAATCTCCCCAGTCATCACTCCAAGTTTGCCAATCGTCCGCAGCTGAATCCTCAGCTAAAGGGCCTCTGTCAGGCAAGGCAGCTGCAATACTATCAGCAGCCATCAGAGGGAGCCCCAACTCAGAATCCAGAGCGTTCACAACAGTACCCCCTCCTTGAGGAGGGGTCACTGAATTCTCACCTGCGCCACCAGGCCGATCAGGGTGAGCCCAGTGAAAGGCGCGAACCAATCTCTCCGCATGAATGTCAGAAGCAAACACCCGAGAATTGTCCTCCTGACCATAACCTTTCACTTAACCAAGTACTGGAGTCTCCATCTAGCAATCCAATATCTTCTCCACTTCATACTCCAGATTGCCCTCAGCCAAAACAGGCTCAGGGGGCGCAGCCAAAGGAACCACTGGCTCAACAAACCTTTTCAATAAAGATTTGTGGAAGACGTGAATCTTAAACGTCCTGGAAGAGCCAAATGGAAGGTACCGGGATTAAGAATTTCCAAGATCTTATAAGGTCCAATGAACCTTGGCTTAAATTTTGTAGAGACGCCACCTTCATAGGAATATTTCTTGAGGACAACCAAACCACGTCACCACTTTAAACCAAGGACCATCAGTCCTATGCCGGTTGGCAAACCGTTGGGCCCTCTCCTGAGAGAGAGACAACTTATTCACTACTTGATCCCATATCTGCTGCATTCTCTCCACCATAGAGTCAACACCGGACAGACAGAAGCCTCCACCTGTCCCGAAGAAAACCGAGGATGAAACCCGTTTTTGCAGAAAAAAGGGGGCATCAAAGTGGCAGAACTAGCCCTATTATTTAGAGCAAATTCAGCCAAGGGCAAAAAGGAGACCCAGTCATCTTGATCAGCAAACAAAAAACATCTCAAATAAGTTTCCAAAGTCTGGTTTGTTCTCTGAGTCTGCCCATTGGCCTCAGGGTGAAACGCAGAGGAGAAAGACAGCTGAACTCCCAGTTTAGAACAAAAGGTCCTCCAAAATCTGGAAACAAATCGGACTCCTCTGTCAGACACAATGTTCTCCGGAATGCCGTGCAACCGAACCACCTGCTGAAAAAACAAGGGCACCAACTTGGAAGAGGATGGCAACTTCGGCAATGGCACAAGATGGATCATCTTGGAAAATCTATCACATATCACCCAGATAACAGTCATTCTCTGAGAGACAGGGAGGTCGGAAATATAATCATAGAGATATGGGTCCATGGCTCCTGGGCACAGGCAATGGCACTAACAATCCACTAGAGTGATAGCAAGGTTTGGACTAAGAACAAGTCCCATAGGACTGCACAAAATTCCTGACATCCCGAGATATAGTAGGCCACCAAAAGGACCGACTCACCAAATCTCTGGTACCAAAAATACCGGGATGACCAGCCAACGCAGAGGAATGAACCTCAGACATAACTTTCTTCCTCCATTGGTCTGGG
>JARQOD010000002.1:416851408-416918571 GCA_033576555.1 Oophaga sylvatica
CTTTAAATTGGGCCTAGTTTTTAATCAGCTCTTCATCCACGTCTCATCAGCCGCTGCCACTTGATCACTAGGGTTAACGTGTTCCGTGCTGCTACAGCCAGTGTCAACATCCTAACAAGGGTGGGTGTTTTTGCTGGGTGTTAAATACTTGTTATGGAAAAGGTTGAGGTGTACCGCACAGGGGAAAATGTTTGCCAGCCCATACACTTAGTGTACGGGCATTCCAAGTCTAGGAGACCCGCTCCTTTAAATTGGGCCTAGTTTTCAATCAGGCCTTCCTCCACGTCTCATCAGCCGCTGCCACTAGATCGCCAGGGTTAACGTGTCCCGTGCTGCTACAGCCAGTGTCAACATCCTAACAAGGGTTTGTGTTTTTGCTTGGTGTTAAATACTTGTTATGGAAAAGGTTGAGGTGTACCCCACAGGGGAAAATATTTGCCAGCCAGCACAATTAGGGTATGGGCATTACAAGTCTAGGCAACCCGCTCCTTTTTAATGGGACATTTTTTGTTAAGAGGCCCTCCTCCATGTTTCTTCCAAGGGGGATTGGGGTTATTGTAGTGCATATGACTTAGTATCAGGGCAAGCCTTGCAGTCAATGCATAAGAGAACAGAATGGAAAGACAAAATGAATAATGTGAACTGGATTTTCCAGGGCCCATCCAATACCTGGGTTCAAAGGCTTATTGGGGTGCATATGACTTGGTAGCAGGGCAGGCCTTGCAGTCAATGCATAAGAAAACAGAATGGGAGTACAAAATGTATAATGTGAAGGGGATTTTCCTGGGCCCATTCTGTACCTGAGTTCAAAGGCTTATTGGGGTGCATATGACTTGGTAGCAGGGCAGGCCTTGCAGTCAATGCATAAGAAAATAGACTGGGAGGACAAAATGAATAATGTGAAGTGGGTTTTCCTTGGCCCATCCAGTACCTGGGTTCAAAGGCTTATTTGCAGCGCTGGAGTCCTGGGTTCGAGTCCCACCAAGGACAACATCTGCAAGGAGTTTGTATGTTCTCCACGTGTTTGCATGGGTTTCCTCCGGGTACTCCGGTTTCCTCCCACACTCCAAAAAACATACTGATAGGGAATCTAGATTGTGAGCCCCATCGGGGACAGCGACGATAATGTGTGCAAACTGTAAAGCGCTGCGGAATATGTTAGCGCTATATAAAAATAAAGATTATTAAAAATAAAGATTATTATTTGGGTGCATATGACATGGTAGCAGGGAAGGCCTTGCAGTCAATGCATAAGAAAACACAATGGGAAGACAAAATGAATAATGTGAAGGGGATTTTCCTGGGCCCATCCAGTACCTGGGTTCAAAGGCTTACTGGGGTGCTTATGACGTGGTAGCAGGGCAGGCCTTGCAGCCAATGCATAAGAAAACAGAATGGGAGGACAAAATGAATAATGTGAAGTGGATTTTCCTGGGCCCATCCAGTACCTGGGTTTAAAAGCTTATTGTGGTGCATATGACTTGGTAGCACGACATTCAATGAAACATTTTTATGGAAGCCATCCTGGACATCTCGTGAAAGGGGTATTGGGGTGCGTCGTAATTCTTGGCAGCCCATCCACTAACTGCATAGGCTATAACAGTTTCAAAGACCCACTGTTTAATAATGGCCCTTTAAGCAGATTAATGCTGCCTGGTGCCCCTGTAAAAATAGGCTTATTTACTTTAAGAGTCCCTCCTTCATAAATGAAACACGATATGTCTGCTTATGTAATGGAAGAGGAAAAATTCTCCAGCGTGTAATCCAATAAAATCATTTTTTTATTCAAGACATTTTAAAATGTATGTATCAAAAATACAAATGAACAAAGGAAAGAAAGGATAGGTTCCCCATAACAACCAACGCGTTTCAACCTCTTGCGGTCTTAGTCAAGAGGTTGAATCGCGTTGGTCGTTATGGGGACCCAATCCTTTCTTTCCTTTGTTCATTTGTATTTTTGATACATACATTTTAAAATGTCTTGAATAAAAAAAATTATTTTATTGGATTACACGCTGGAGAATTTTTCCTCTTCCATTTTCCATTGTGAACCACGCCTCTGATCAAGGCTCCTCCGTGCGTGTTCAATCAGAGAAACCTGCAGAAGACTGGAGAGCTGACTATTTTCCTTTTCCCCTTCACCCATGCTATTGATCTTATGTCTGCTTGTGTGTCACACACCACATGTCCAGCTAGGGTTGTTAAGTGTTACAATGACATTTCACAGTGAATGCATTTGTTTTGGTTAAAAGCAATATTAAAGTTGAAAAACTCTTCAAAAACGCTGCGTCTGAACATAGCCCAAGTGATGGAGGAACATTTTAGTCTGGGGTTAATTACACTGCTCAAAAAAATAAAGGGAACACTCCAATAACACATCCTAGATCTAAATGAATTAAATATTCTCATTGAATACTTTGTTGTGTACAAAGTTGAATGTGCTGTCAACATAATCAGACAAAAATCATCAATGGAAATCAAATTTTTGAACCAATGGAGGCCTGGATTTGAAGATGCCCCACAAAATGAAAGTGGAAACAAGTCAAAATGATGCTCAGTATTGTGTGTGGCCTCCACGTGCCTGTATGACCTCCCTACAATGCCTGGGCATGCTCCTGATGAGGTTGCGGATGTTCTCCTGAGGGATCTCCTCCCAGACCTGAACTAAAGCATCCGTCAACTCCTGGACAGTCTGTGGTGCAACGTGCCGTTGGTGAATGGAGCGAGACATGCTGTCCCAGATGTGCTCAATCAGATTCAGGTCTGGGGAACGGGCAGGCCAGTCCATATTTTCAATGCCTTCATCTTGCAGGAACTGCTGACACACTCCAGCCACATGAGATCTGGCATTGTCCTGCAGTAGGAGGAACCCAAGGCCAACCGCACCAGCATATGGTCTCACAAGGGGTCTGAGGATCTCATCTCGGTACCTAATGGCAATCAGGCTACCTCTGGCGAGCACATGAAGGGCTGTGTGGCGATCTGCTGCCTGCAACATCGATCTGCTGCCTGCAACATCCTTCAGCATGACCAATTTGGCAGTGGGTCAGTAATGGTGTGGGGTGGCATTTCTTTGGAGCGCCACACAGCTCTCCATGTGCTCGCCAGAGGTAGCCTGACTGCCTGTAGGTACCGAGATGAGATCCTAAGACCCCTTGTGACACCATATGCTGGTGCGGTTGGCCCTGGGTTCCTCCTAATGCAGGACAATGCCAGACCTCATGTGGCTTGAGTGTGTCAGCAGTTCCTGCAAGATGAAGACATTGAAGCTATGGACTGGCTTGCCCGTTCCCCAGACCTGAATCAGATTGAGCACATCTGGAACAGCATGTCTCGCTCCATCCACCAAGGTCACATTGTACCACAGACTGTCCAGGAGTTGACGGAGGCTTTAGTCAAGGTCTGGGAGGAGATCCCTCAGGAAAACATCCACAACCTCATCAGGTGCATGCCCAGGCATTGTAGGGAGGTCATACAGGCACATGGAGGCCACACACAATACTGAGCATCATTTTGACTTGTTTCCACTTTCATTTTGGGGGTCTCTCCAAATCCAGGCCTCCATTGGTTCAAAAATTTGATTTCCATTGATGATTTTTGTCTGATTATGTTGACAGCACATTCAACTTTGTTCACAACAAAATATTCAATGAGAATATTTCATTCATTTAGATCTAGGATCTGTTATTTGTGTTCCCTTTATTTTTTTGAGCAGTGTATTTTGCCTTATATACAAGTCATTAACCTGGAAAGGATGTACCTTAACATATTTCCCAGCAAAATCCATTTTGGTTTAGTTTTCGTATATTTTTGGTGCACCGGTAAAAATGGCATGAAACTCTGACAACATTGTTTAAAGCTGTGAACCAGGAATCAGGGATGCTTCCAGGGGCGATCCCCATGATGTCCCCTTGCCTTATGAGCAGTGTTTCCATCATTTTCAGATGTATTTAGACCTTAAAAGGACCCCGGGGGGGATTGCAGCAAAAATGCTCAGGTCTCCCATATACTTACATTGGGCTCGTTGTTCTGTCCGAGTACCTGAGTATTCCAATTTGCTCGACCCGAGCAATGAGCACCCGAGCTCAGTTTATGTGACAAGCTCTTATAATACTACATTAATTTTGATTCTATTAATTCAGCAACATTGTAATAACAAATACAAGACATGTTGCAAAATGCCAAAAATAAACCCTTATATATTTAGAAAAAAAAACTATGATGCTGTAATGTGTGGATGAGAATAAGGTCATCTACACTATTTGGTCAGTATTTTACATCAGTGTTTGTAAACCAAAACCAGGAGTGGGTGAAAAATTCAGAAGTGGTGACATGTTTCTATTATACTTTTCCTCTGATTGTTCCAAGGCTAAATTTGGCTTACACATACTGATGTAAAATGCTGACCAAATATGGAATAGGTGAACACAAACAAGGATTTACTGGCTTCTTAATCCCTTAACGACCGCCAAAACGCCTTTTAACGGCGGTAGTTAAGGGTACTTGAACCACAGCTCCCTTAATTAACGGCGCTGTGGAAAAAGTGTATAGCGCCCCCCACAGTCGGATTTTCTCTGAGGTCTCGGCTGCCGGGGGTAGCCGAGACCCCAGAGAACATGATTAGGGTCGGGGATCGACCCTGGTGTTGCGATCGCCGTTATTAACCCTATAACTGCGATCGCAACAACAACAAAAAAATCTGATGTGCAATTTAATTTCTCTCTCCTCTGATGTGATCGGACATCAGAGGAGAGAGAAATAGGGTCCCCGATCCCCCTCTGTGGCCCCTGGTGGTCCTAGGGCCCTCCTGGGTCCCCCGATGCCGCCGCCATGCTTCTATGGCGAAAAAAATTGCGGGCGCATGCATAGTGCGCCTGCCGCGATGTGCCGGGGGGTTGGGCAATTTTCTCCGGGGTCTTTTCTCCGGGGTCTCGGCTGCCGGGGGTAGCAGAGACCCCAGAGAACATGATCCGGGTCGGTGTTGCGATCGCCGTTATAACAGTATAACGGTGACTGCAAAAAAAAAAACTTGTCTCCCCTCTGATGTGATCGCACATCAGAGGGGTGAGAATTAGGGTCTCGGATCACCCCCCCGGTACCTTAGGTCCCCATGCAGCGGTCCCCTGGTCCCCTAGCCCCCCTCCTTCCTCTGGCAGAAAGAAAATAGCAGGCACATGCGCAGTGCGCCTGCCAAGATCTGCCTGCCTGCACCTGGCAACCAAGGAGAACTTTCTCACTGGCTGCTGGGTTTTGATTACTGTAATAGACCCTATCACAGTGATCAAAACCCTCAATATTTGTAAATATGGCAGCACTTGGGCTGTGGTTTCTCTCTTCTCTCCCTGTAGTTGTTCTGGGAGAGAAGAGAGATAGACTACAAGCGCAGCCCTGTCAGTAAAAAAAACACTCAAGTGTCCGCAAGCGTCCTTTTTAGGACGTTCTCCGTTATCCGTAATCCCCGTATCCCCATTGTCAGTGTTAAGGTTAGGAGGAAAAAAAATACTAGAGTTAGATTAGGGTTAGAATATCATTAGGCAGTGAAATAAATAAAATGGCCCACAGAATGTTCAGCGTGGAGCAAGCATACAGCCTGCTTTGCTCCGGAAGCTCCTGCAGTGAAACGGAATCTGCCTCTGAAACTGAGCAGTTTTCAGGCAGTGACGACGACTCTTCCTCCAGGGGATCCCCCAGCCCGATGGTAGCGGAGTCGGTCGTCACTGCTGAAGGTTCAGAGGAGGCAAGACCAAGTACCGCAGTCCCCCCATTGCTGTGGTATAATGACACCTCATTTTCCCCTCAAATTCCCTCTTTTTCTGCTGTCCCAGGAATAAGATTAGATGTCGCCAATTTTACCCCCACTGATTTTTTCCAAATTTTCATTAACCCCGAAGTGCTAGAATTAATCATCCACCAAACAAATCTATATGCCCGACAATACATTTCCCAAAAGCCTACTGACTTTCATTCCCGTTCCTGGATGCCCACAAATGTCCCCGAAATAAAAAAAAATTTAGGCCTTACCCTGAATATGGGTTTAGTAAAACAAACCACACTTCGCTCTTACTGGGCAACAAAAGCCGTCCACAGCACCCCTGTATTTGCAGCCGTCATGTCCCGAGTCCGTTACGAAGCCCTGATGAGATTTCTCCATTTCAGTGACAATTCCCAAGCCCCTCCAAGAACTGACCCCAACTATGATTGGCTAAATAAATTGAGACCCCTAATTTCCCTCCTACAAAATTAATTTCTTAATTCCTATACCCCAGAGCAAAATGTGGCAGTAGATGAGTCCTTGATGAGCTACAAGGGCCGTTTGTCATTCTGCCAATTTATCTCCTCCAAACGTGCCAAATATGGCATAAAATTATATAAAATGTGTGAGAGCTCATCAGGGTACACAACCACCTTCCTAATTTATGAAGGTAGTGACTGCCAAATAAACCCCCCAAACTGCCCCCAGACAGTTGGCATCCCAGGCAAAATTGTGTGGCAGCTAATGACACCTTTCCTAAATCAAGGGTACCACGTGTATACCGACAATTATTACACTAGCATCCCCCTATATAAATCACTCCACGCTGCAACTTCAGTGGCCTGTGGGACAGTCAGGAAAAACAGAGAGGGGTTTCCTTCACAGTTGGTGTCCAGACGTTTGGAGAAGTGGGCGTCATTCTCACTCACAATTGACCAACTTCTTGCAGTGAAGTGGAATGACAGGAAGGACGTCTACATGCTGACCACACTGCATGCGGACATTACTGTGACGGTCAGAGAGAGGGGTGCCACCAGGGACAAACAAAAACCGGTCTGCGTCACAGAATACAATAAATTTATGGGTGGCATTGATTTATCAGACCAAGCTCTGTAACCATACCTGGTCAAACGGAAGACCAGGGCCTGGTACATAAAGGTGGCAATCTATCTTATCCAAACGGGCACCTACAACAGTTTTGTTCTATACAAAAAGTCCCAAGGACCCCTCACATTCCTCCAGTATCAGGAAAAAATTATTGAGGGCCTCATGTTTGACTCAATGGCACCAGGGGAAGCCTTCGAGTCTGAGGATTCCCGGACACTTTCAGAGCGCCATTTTCCTCACCCTGTCCCTGTCACTCCTACCCAAAGGTATCCTCAAAAACGATGCCGGGTTTGCAGGAAGCATGGCGGACTGAGTGATTCCCGTTACTATTGCCCCACATGCCAGGCCTTTGTATTTCCCCTTGCTTTGAGACCTACCACACCACCCACAATTATTAGTTTTTTTTTATTATAATTTTTATTTTCTGCTTAGAGGCCCCAGTAGAGTAATTTAGAACACGTAATAGAAAATATTATCATTAGTAGATCCCATTTTACCCCATTCCACAATTCATTCCAACACTTGATCAATCCCATACCAAACTACTATTCCAACAAATTCTCATCCAGTACCCACGTCTGTACACCCCAAAGTGTGGACCCCACAAATGTTCCTGAAAAGTCAGGTCATCTGAAAATTAATTCTAGGACTTGATTACTCACAAACATTTTTGACCATTTAGCTAACTTTGACTGTTTTTACGACTGTCTTGCTACAGAAAACTTTGGCTTCCATTTCTATTACTTATATTTATGTTGGTAATACGGGCATGATCATTTTATTGGAGGATTTCTAAAAATGAGGAAGTTCCGTACTTCTACACTATGAGCTTTACTGTATGGTTCTTGCCGAACCTCTGTTTCCAGACAATACTTTACAAATTCTGTAGGGGATTGGTTGTTTTGTGCATATAGCGGTTTTGACCTTGGCGGGTCGAAGCTGGCTATGGTCCATGTCTATTGGCAATTCGTCTCTCCTATAAGGATTGATGGAGCTAAAAGGACGTTGTACGACCAGTCTCTGAAAGTGTCTGCCATGCTAGCCCTGCTGGTGTTCTTTCATCTTTGGAACAAACTCAGCTTTGCCACATAGTTGGCTGCATTTTCCTCCATATTTTGCCCATCATTCCAGTACAGTTTATTCTTCCTGCTACAATATACACAAATGCGGGACAACTGTTTTGTTAGCAAGACCAAATTTTATAATCATCCAATGTATTTTTTGGAGCATGCCTCCCTCACATTGTCCCCCATTCTGTCTGAGCACTGCATTTTGTCCAAACAGAAATTTTTGACTACATATGGGATATCGCCACGCTCATAAGAAAGTGGGTAACAAATTGAGGGGTCCACTTTTTGGTGTAATCTCTGACAAAAGTGAGAAATCCAGGTCTAAAACAAGATTTTTGTGGAAAAAATGAACTTTCAATATGACGACCTAATGTTATCAAATTCTGTGTCGTACCTGTGGGTTATAATTGCTCAATATACCCCTGGATAAAATCTTTGAGGGGTGTAGTTTCCAAATTGTGTCAGTTTTGGGGGGTTTCTGCTGTTTAGGCACATGTCCAAACCCGATATGGTATCCGCTCTCACAATTTTGAGATTAAAAGTCAAACGGCGCTCCTTCCCTTCCGAGCTCCACCGTGCACCCAAACAGAGGCTTACCCCTAACATATGGGGTATCAGCATACTCAGGACAAATTGCACAAGAACTTTTGGGGTCCAATTCCTCTTGCTACTCTTGTTAAAATAAAAAATTGGGGGCAAAAATATCACTTTTGTGTAAAAAATATGCTTTTTTATTTTTACGGCTCTACGTTATAAACTTGTGTGAAGCACTTGGGGGTTCAAAGTGCTCACCACACATCTAGATAAGTTCCTTTTGGGGTCTAGATTCCAAAATGGTGTCACTTGTGGGGGGTTTCCACTGTTTAGGCACATCAGGACCTCTGCAAACGCAACATTGCGTCCAATCTCAATTTCAGCCAATTTTGCGTTGAAAAAGTCAAACGGCGCTTCTTCTCTTCTGAGCTCTACCGTGCACCCAAACAGAAGTATACTCCCACATATGGGGTATCAGCATACTCAGGACAAATTGCACAAGAACTTTTGGGGTCCAATTCCTCTTGCTACACTTGATAAAATAAAAAATTGGGGGCAAAAGATCACTTTTGTGAAAAAAATGTTTTTTTATTTTTACGACTCTACGTTATAAACTTCTGTGAAGCACTTGGGGGTTCAAAGTACTCCCCACACATCTAGATAAGTTCCATAGGGGGTCTAGTTTCCAAAATGTTGTCACTTGTGGGGGGTTTTCACTATTTAGGCACATCATGGGCTCTGCAAACGCAACATGGTATCCAATCTCAATTCCAGCCAATTCTGCGTTGAAAAAGTCAAACGGCGCTCCTTCCCTTCCGAGCTCTGCCGTGCGCCCAAACAGTAGTTTACCCCCACATATGGGGTTTTAGCGTATTCAGGAGAAATTGCACAACAAATTTTGTGGTTCATTTTCTCTTTTAACACTTGTGAAAATAAAAAAAAATGGTTCTGAAATAAAATGTTGGTAAAAAAAAAAAATTAAATGTTAATTTTTTTCCTTCCACATTGATTCAGTTCCTGTGAAGCACGTAAAGGGTTAATAAACTTATTCAATGTGATTTTGAGTACCTTGAGGGGTCCAGTTTTTAGAATGGTGTCACTTTGGGTAATTTCTGTCATGTACACCACTCAAAGTGACTTTAAATATGATGTGGTCCCTAAAATAAATGGTTTTGTAAATATTGTTGTAAAAATGAGAAATCGCTGGTCAATTTTTAACCCCTATAACTCTGTAACAAAAAAAATTTTGTTTCCAAAATTGTGCTGATGTAAAGTAGACCTGTGGAAATGTTATTTATTAAGTAATTTGTGTCACATATCTCTCTGATTTAAGGGCATAAAAAATTAAAGTTTGAAAATTGCAAAATTTTAAAAATTTCACCATATTTCCATTTTTCATAAATAAACACAAGTCATATCGAAGAAATTTTACCACTAGCGTGAAGTACAATATGTCACGGGAAAAAAAATCTCTTAGAATCAGCGGGATCTGTTAAAGCGTTCCAGAGTTATAACCTCATAAAGTGACAGTAGTCAGAATTGTAAAAATTGGTCCGGTCGTTAAGCTGCAAAATGGCTGTCACTAAGGGGTTAAGGCTACGGTCACACAACCAGTATTTCGTCAGTATTTTACCCCAGTATTTGCAGGACAAAACCAGGTAAGGAGCAATCAGAGAAAAAGTATATTAGAAACACATGCACCACTTCTGCATTTTTGACCCACTCCTGGTTTTGGTTTACAAACACTGACCAAATACTGATAGTGTGACTATAGCCTAAAACTCAAAAGAGGCAATCTAAATAAAGCCAAATTGAATACAGTTTTAGTTGTTAAAGTTCTTAAAAGTTTTGACTATAAATGTGTATGTTTGTATTTATACAACATATTTGATTTTTAGGAGAATATTTTAAGTATATTCCTGCCAATTCTTTTTATTATGATTATGTAAATCTACCATGAAATAATCAGTTTTTTTTTTTACTTACATACATAATTGCTGCAAGTTCTTGACGTACATTAGACCAGTCTGAGTTGGCTTTTTCAGGATTTGCACCATTGTCAAATACAGTAAATTTTGTCCCCATTAAATTGGACCTGCAAAGCAAATTTTTATTGTAATATTGAAAAACAAACAAATGTTTAAAGTACGTTAAAGAACAAACATTTACATACCTCAATTTTCCAATGAAATTCTCTCCACCACGTGACAAATCTGTAGCATCTATTGAAATTAAGTAATTGGAAGTTTTACTCTTCTTTCTTTTTCTTCCAGCCAATAAGAAGATCTTGAAGACGGGAAAATATTCATAAATGAACATATAAAAATTCCATCTATAATATTGTAAGGGAAGACAATATCAGAGCTATCTAATAAAGACAACCCTTGTCCATATATGTCCTTTTAGACCATTTGGAGATTTTAGGGGGTTACTCAATTGATGCCTACTAGAAGTCAGATATATAGTATCTCTTGTTGCAGACTTGAGCCATCCTTGTATTGTAATAGCCATTCATCTAAATGGCCACCGTGTAAAACTTTGCAATACATATAGAACTAAAATGCTTGTCAGAGGTTATTCATTATAAAATCTACTAATTGTCAGAGGTGCCAAGCCTAGTACCTGGGGTGTGGTCAGTGGTCACATGATTGCACCAATGGCCACATTACAAAAGGGATTATTTCTGATGAGAAAATCTACTGATAAGGGGGGTAATTAAGTTTAGGCAACATATGTATCAAATATAATCATTTCTACAGTCTTTAGTACCACATAATGTTCCTTACCTTCTTCTCATTGTCAAGATGAACATAATAGGTTGGATACCATCCTCTATCCATTCCTCTTTTATCTCTTGTAACCTTACATTTGATAGTTAAACCTTGTGGTGCTGGGCGAAGGACAAATTCTTCCAGATTATCCACATCAATTACAGGCGATGAAGGACGTTCTTCCTTCTGCTCACCCCCAAAAAAAATGTTTACCCTTATTTTTTGTCTCACTGATATGTCAATTACTTTCAAATAAACATTTTATATATATACAGTACAGACCAAAAGTTTGGACACACCTCATTTAAAGATGTTTCTGTATTTTCATGACTATGAAAATTGTAAATTCACACTGAAGGCATCAATACTATGAATTAGCACATGTGGAATGACAGTATGTACTTAACAAAAAAGCGTGAAACCATTGAAAATATTTCTTATATTCTAGGGTCTTCAAAGTAGCCACCTTTTGCTTTCATGACTGCTTTGCACTCTCTTTGCATTCTCTTGATGAGCTTCAAGAGGTAGTCAACAGAAATGGTTTTCATTTCACTTTAATCTCAGTCTTTGCCCCCGGTGGCCGCTGGTGTAATTGCATTGCTTGACTTGTCAGGAGAAGGTGGAGTCACTCCCATGATCTTATAAAAGGCAACATTAGGCCTCAGATGTTGTTGGTAATATTGCTGACTTTGGAAACCAACCAAGCTGGAGCCAGGTGCTGCTGAGAGCAGTTGTACGTCAGTTGCTTCCCTCATCTGGGGCCTTACTCTGCTGCTGGGAGCTTAACAGCAGAGAAAGCTAAGTGTTTATTGTTTTGTGATTTAACTCTAGGTGTCTGTCTTTCCTTTTGGTTGTTTTGGCGTTTGTTCACATTAATCTCTGTCTTACCTCCTGGGGAGGGGGTTGGTGGGTTTAGCTCAGGGCTAAACAGGAGACAGGGACAAGTCGGTGGCTTGGGCCTCGCTACCTTTAAGCATACCCCCAAGTTAAGGAAAGACAGGTCCTCCCTTAGCTTTAGGGGCAGTTCAGGGGCCCAGGTTCCTCGTCCCCTTTATTTCTACAACTGCCCCGTGATATTATTGCCAACCAATACAGTTTTTTTTCTCGTTTCCCTTTCTTGTGAGCCATGGCCCAAATGCAGGAATTTGTCCAGCTGCTTCAGACCCTCACAGATGAGTTTAAGGTGCTGTGGGGTGAGGTGGTGCACTAGTTACTGCAGTTGGTGGGGTTCTGGGCCTCGGCTCAGATGCATCTTGAACCAGAACCTAAGATATCTCTCCCTGACAGGTTTTCTAGAGGGAGAGATAAATTTCTGTTTTTTCAGGAGTCCTGTAAATTGTACATCAGGCTCCGCCCCATTCATCAGGGAGTGAGGAACAGCGTGTGGGGATTATTGTCTCCCTTCTTAGGGGTGATCCCCAATCCTGGGCCTTCTCCCTGCCTGCGGATTCACCATCTTTACGGTCGGTGGACGGGTTTAATGCGGCTCTTGCGCTGGTGTACGGAGATCCTGATGGCGTCTCCCTGGTGGAATCCAGACTCTGTAAAATCAAGCAGGGGGACCAGCCAGTTGAGGACTACTGCTCAGAGTTCAGGAGATGGGCCAATGACACACAGTGGAATGATCCTGCACTTAGGTGTCATTTTGTGCAGGGTCTGTCCCCATGGTTCCAGGATACTCTAGTGTAGTATGCTGCCCCCAGGTCATTGGAGGCAGCCATGTCCCTTGTCATCCGGGTGGATAGATGCCTCAGGGAGAGGCTTACACCAAAATTGCCCCCTGTTGTCCTTACTAAGGAGGAGGACACAGTTGAGCAGCCGGACGTACCTATGCACGTGGGAGCAGTTGGTTCCCAAACGGGGTTGCCTGCGGTTCGACGTGATGTGGGGGCATGTTTTTTCTGTTGGCAGACTGGTCATTTTATTGGGGTCTGCCCAGCTTGCGCCAAAACATCTGTGCCATCTAAGAAGGCGCATCCCCCTGGTCGTGTGGAGGTAGGCGACCAGGGAGTGTATATTTTCTCCACTTCTTCCCTCAGTGTACCCTGACTACGAGAGTGGTGATTGGCGGGATATCTAAGGAAATATCGATGCTTGTGGACAGTGGAGCAGGAGTCAATTTGGTGGATGCTCACTTTGTCCGGACCAATGGCCTGATGTGTAGGACGCTAGCTAAACCATTAGGCGTCCAGACCATTGACTCTGTACCACTTAGCCAGGAGAGTGTGACCCAGGTTGTGCATGATATACGCCTGCATTTAGGGACTCGTCATGAGGAGTCCCTGTCATGCTACGTCTTGGAGGGTATGCCAATGCCCATCGTTTTAGGCCTCCCTTGGCTGACAAAACGCAACCTGGTCATAGATTGGCATTCCAGGGAGGTAGTCAGCTGGGGTCAGTCATGTGAGGGCTGCTGCCTGGGGGCTACTGTCTCTGCTGTCTTTCTGCAACCTTCCCCTTCTTCTCCAGTGGGGGCAGCAGATGTGCTGCCAAGGAGTAGGGGCAAGTCCCAACCCTCACCACTAGCCAACCCATTGAGTCGAAGCCCCCATGGGAGGAGGGTTCAGGGGAGGGTGGTGGTTTCCTCTGAGAAATGTGTGTGTGGTGACACAGGGGGACGCCTCTGTTGACAGTTCCTCAAAGAGTTCACCATCTTGTGGCAAACGCATGTGTGGCAATGGACGTTCAGGTTCGGACATGTGTGTGAACGAGTATGTATAGGTGTGGAAGTGTGCTGCTGGAGTCTGGAGTTCTAGGGTAATCGGGCCGTATCGGGTGTCGGCCATTCTCGGCCAGGGGACTTACAAGCTGGAGGTACCCCCCAGTAATGCCCGTACATAACTCATTCCCCAGGTCGGCGCTCTGGAGATTTGTGGTACCTCCGGAGCATAAGTTGTTGCCATTTCCATCTGTCCGAGTTTGCCATAAACCTGAGGGTCAGGTGACTGCTGGGGTGAACCCTGGTGGATCGAAGCATCCTCACCGTAGGTGGTATATGAGGTGCGGTGTTGAGGGTCCAGAGGCCCTCATTAAAGGGGGGGGTACTGTCACGATCCACATTTGGATTTGTGGCAGATCTCTGCATGTTGAAACTTTTTTCCTGTCTGACAAGCGGGGTTAATCTCAGTCTTTGCCCCCAGTGGCCACTGTTGTAAATGCATTGCTTGACTTGTCAGGAGAATGTGGAATCACTCCCATGATCATTTAACCCCTTCACCCCAAGGGTGGTTTGCACGTTAATGACTGGGCCAGTTTTTACAATTCTGACCACTGTCTCTTTATAAGGTTATAACTCTGGAACGCTTCAACGGATCTTCGCGATTCTGAGAAATTGTTCTCATGACATATTGTACGTCACGTTAGTTGTAAAATTTCTACGATATAACTTGCATTTATTTTTGAAAAAAAATGCAAATATGGTGAAAATTTTGAAAATGTTGCTATTTTCAAACTTTGAATTTTTATTCCCTTAAAACAGAGAAATATGTCACACAAAATAGTTAAGAAGTAACATTTCCCACATGTCTACTTCACATCAGCACAATTTTGGAACCAAAATTTTTTTTTGGTAGGAAATTATAAGGGTTAAAAGTTGACCAGCGACTTCTCATTTTTACAACAAAATTTACAAAGCCATTTTTTTTTAGGGATCACATCACATTTGAAGTCACTTTGAGGGGTCTATATGGCAGAAAATACCCAAAAGTGACACCGTTCTAAAAACTTCACCCCTCAAGGTACTCAAAACCACATTCAAGAAGTTTATTAACCCTTCAGGTGCTTCACAGGAGCTGAAGCAACGTGGAAGGAAAAAATGAATATTTAACTTTTTAGTCTCAAAAATCATCTTTTACAAACTTTTTTTTATTTTCACAAGGGTAAAAGGAGAAAATGGGCAGATAAAGTTGTTGTACAATTTCTCCTGAGTACGCCAATACCCAATATGTGGGGGAAAACCACTGTTTGGGCACACGGCAGGGCTCATAAGGGAAGGAGCGTCGTTTGACTTTTTCAAACCAAAATTGGCTGGAATTGAGATTGGACGCCATGTCGCGTTTGGAGAGCCTCTGATGCACCTAAACAGTGGAAACCCCCCACAAGTGACCCCATTTTGGAAACTAGACCCCCTATTGAAATTAGCTAGTTCTGTTGTGAGCACTTTAAACCCCCAAGTATTTCACAAAAGTTTATAATGCCTGGGCGTGAAAAAAAAAAAACAATTTTCGACAAAAATGATTTTTTAGTCCCAAATTTTTGATTTTTCCCAAGGAAATTGGACCCCAAAAGTTATTGTCCAATTTGTCCTGAGTACGCTGATACCCCATATGTGGGGGGAAACTGTTTGGGCGCACGGCAGGGCTTGGAAAGGAAGTAATAACGTTTTGTAATGCAGACATTAATGGGGGTCATGTTCCGTTTGCAGTTCCCCAGATGAGCCTAAACAGTGGAAACCCCCCACAAGTGACCCTATTTTGGAAACTAGACCCCCTAAGGAACTTATCTAGATCTGTGGTGAGCACTTTGAACCCCCAAGTGCTTCACACAAGTTTATAATGCCCGGGCATGAAAATAAAAAATCCTATTTTTTTCACACAAAAATTATCTATTAGTCACCAATTTTTTATTTTCCCAAGGGTAACAGGAGAATTTGGACCACAAAAGTTGTTGTCCAATTTGTCCTGAGTGCGCTGATACCCCATATGTGGGGGGGAACCACTGTTTGGGCGCACGGCAGAACTCGAAATGGAAGGAGCACCATTTTACTTTTTCCAACCAAAATTGGCTGGAATTAAGATTGGACGCCATGTTGCATTTGGAGAGCCCCTGATGTACCTAAACACTGGAAACCCCCCACAAGTGACCCCATTTTGGAAAGTAGTCCCTCTAAGAAACTTATCTAGATCTGTGGTGAGCAATTTGAACTACCAAGTGCTTCACACAAGTTTACAACGTAGAGCCGTAAAATTAAAAAATCATATTTTTTCCACAAAAATGATCTTTTCAGCCCAATTTTTATTTTCCCAAGAGTAACAAGACTCCAAAAGTTATTGTGCAATTTGTCCTGAGTACGCTGATACCCCATATGTGGGGGTAAACCACTGTTTGGGTGCATGGCAGAGCTTAGAAGGAAAGGAGCGCCGTTTGACTTTTTCAACGCAGAATTGGTTGGACGCCATGTCGTGTTTGGAGAGCTCCTGATCTGCCTAAACAGTGGAAACCCCCAACAAATGACACCATTTTGGAAACTAGACCCCTCAAGGAACTTATCTAGATGTGTGGTGAGAACTTTGAACCCCCAGGTGTTTCACCAAAGTTTATAACGCCCGAGCATGAAAATAATGAAAATAAAAAAATCATATTTTTTCCACAAACATGATATTTTAGTCCCCAACTTTTTATTTTCTCAAGTGTAACAGGAGAAATTGGACCCAAAAGTTGTTGTCCAATTTGTCCTGAGTACGCTGATACCCAATATAGGGAGAAAACTACTGTATGGGAACACGTCGGGGCTCGGAAGGGAAGTAGTGACGTTTTGGATTGCAGACTTTGATGGAATGGTCTGCTGGCGTCATGTTGCATTTGGAGAGCCTCTGATGTGCCTAAACAGTGGAAACCCCCCAAAAGTGACCCCATTTTGGAAAATAGACCCCCCAAGGAACTTATCTAGATGTGTGGTGAGCACTTTGAACCCCGAAGTGCTTCACAGAAGTTTATAACGTACAGCCGTAAAAATAAAAAATCTTTCTTTTTTTTACAAAAATGATTTTATCGCCCCCAATATTTTATTTTCACAAGGGTAACAGGAGAAATTGGACCCCAAAAGTTGTTGTCCAATTTGTCCTGAGTACGCTGATACCCAATATGTGGGAGAAAACTACTGTATGGGCACACGTCGGGGCTCGGAAGGGAAGTAGTGACGTTTTGGATTGCAGATTTTGATGGAATGGTCTGCGGGCGTCATGTCGTATTTGGAGAGCCCCTGATGGGGTTCACTACAAGGGTTAACTAGTGGGACAGTTTTATATGGGGGGTTGTTATGGACGCAGCGATACCAAATATGTGTACTTTTATTTTTTGTTTTTTTATTTACAGGAAGAAATGAATTTATTGGGGAATTTTTTTTCTTATTTTGAAATTTTTTTTTTACACTTGTGATTTTGATTTTTTTTTACTTTTTTACTTTGTCCCAGGGTGGGACATTACTGTATTTTATCAGATCGCTGGACCAGCGATTTCACAGGCAGTACAGGACGCTTCATCAGCGCCTGCTCTCAGCAGGCGCTGAGGAAGCCGCCTCCCTGCAGGACCCGGCGGCCATCTTGGATTCAGGGTCCTGCAGGGAAGAGGCCTTCAGAACAGTGCGGTCACATCGCGCTGTTCTGAGGGCCTCAGGGGAGCACGCAGGGAGCCCCCTCCCTGCGCGATGCTCCCCTGTGCCTCTGGTACACTGCGATCATGTCTGATCACGGTGTGCCAGGTGTTAATGTGCCGGAAGCGGTCCGTGACCGCTCCTGGCACATAGTGCCGGGTGTCAGCTGTGATAATCAGCTGACACCCGACGGTGATCAGCTGCGCTCCCCCGGGAGTGCAGCTGATCGCCTTGGACGTACTATCCTCTCCATGGGCAAATTGGCACGGGTTTTATGGACGGGATAGTACGTCCAATGGCAGAGAGGGGTTAAAAGGCCACAATAGGCCTTAGCTGGTGTTGGTAATATTGCGTTCTTTGGAAAGCAACCAAGCTGGAGCCAGTTGCTGCTGAGAGCAGTTGAACTTCAGTTGCTTCTCTAATCTGGGGCCTTACTCTGCTGCTGGGAGCTTAGCAGCAGAGAAAGCTAAGTGTTTATTGTTTTTTGATTTAACCCTACTTGTCTGTCTTTCCTTTTGGTTGTTTTGGTGTTTGTTCACATTATTCCTTATTCCTTGTCTCACCTCCTGGGGAGGGGGTTGGTGGGCTTAGCTCAGGGCTAAACAGGAGACAGGGACAGGTTGGTGGCTTGGGCCTCGCTACCTTTAAGCGTACCCCCAAGTTAAGGAAAGACAGGTCCTCCCTTAGCTTTAGGGACAGTTCAAGGGTCCAGGTTCATCGTCCTCTGTATTCCTTCAACTGCCCCGTGACAGGTGCTCACTGTACTCCTTTTCCCTGTGTGTGGTTGTGAGTTTGAGGACCTGCGGTGATGTCATGATCATGTGACTAGCCATGTGATAGGTACCTGGGTGTTGTTACAGCTATGTAATGGAGGTGTGTTTGGCACATGGCAGTGAGTGTTTAGGAGTCAGAGAGTGTGGACAGATTTCCTTGTGTCCAGGCTGGCCACTACAGAGTGGTCTGTGTCTTGAGAGGGAGAAGCTTCCCTGTGTCTTTGGCTCCAGATAGAGCCTGCGTGCTGGACATTGCACAGCCTGTGTACCCACAGGCCTGAGAGAGCAGAGATCTGCTATGGACATTGATGCTGTGTCTGCCTGATGTAAAGACTGTTTACCTTTTTTGTTGCTGACTTGATGGTTTATGAAGCAAATAAACCCACATGGACGTTGCGGAGAATGTGCCTCCTGTTTACTCCTATGCACTTGAGTGAGTACAATTGCATGTGTGTGTGTGTGTGTGTATACAGTACAGACCAAAAGTTTGGACACACCTTCTCATTTAAAGATGTTTCTGTATTTTCATGACTATGAAAATTGTAAATTCACACTGAAGGTATCAATACTATGAATTAACACATGTGGAATGAAAGTATATACTTAACCAAAAAGTGTGAAACCACTGAAAATATTTCTTATATTCTAGGGTCTTCAAAGTAGCCACCTTTTGCTTTGATGACTGCTTTGCACACTCTTGGCATTCTTTTGATGAGCTTCAAGAGGTAGTCACCTGAAGTGAAAACTATTTCCGGTGACTACCTCTTGAAGCTCATCAAGAGAATGCCAAGAGTGTGCAAAGCAGTCATGAAAGCAAAAGGTGGCTACTTTGAAGACCCTAGAATATAAGAAATATTTTAAATGGTTTCACACTTTTTTGTTAAGTATATACTGTCATTCCACATGTGTTAATTCATAGTATTGATACCCAGTGTGAATTTACAATTTTCATAGTCATGAAAATACAGAAAAATCTTTAAATGAGAAGGTGTGTCCAAACTTTTGGTCTGTACTGTATATATAAATATATGCAGTGGGTTCGAAAAGTATTCAGACCCCTTTAAATTTTTCACTGTTTGTTTCATTGCAGCCATTTGGTAAAAGCAAAAAAGTTAATTTTTTTCTCATTAACCCCTTTCTGCCATCAGACGTACTATTCCGTCCATGTGCCCTGGAACTTAATTCCCAAGGACGGAATAGTATGTCATATGCGATCAGCTGCGCTTCCAGGGTGAGCGCAGCTGATCGCGGCCGGGTGTCAGCTGATTATCCCAGCTGACACCCGGCACTATGTGCCAAGAGCCGTCACAGATCACTCCCGACACATTAACCCCCAGCACTCTGCAATCAAACATGATCACAGTGTTCCGGCGGTATAGGGAATCATCGCGCAAGGAGGTGGCTCCCTGTGTGCTTCCCTGAGACCCTCAGAACAGCGCGATTTGATCGAGCTGTTCCGAGGGCCTCCTCCCTACCCCGGATCCAGGATGGCCGTGGGGTCCTTCCGGGTCCTGCAGAGAGGTGGCTTCCCCAGTGCCTGCTGAGAGCAGGCGCTGAGAAAGCCTGCAGCACTGCCAGTCAGATAGCTGGTCTGACAGAGTGCTGTGCACAGTGTCAGACTAGCGATCTGATATAATACAGTGATGTCCCACCCTGGGACAAAGTAAAAACGTCCAAAAAATAAAAATAACATGTGTAAAAAAAAAAAATCCTAAATAAATAAAAAAAAAATTCCCCAATAAATTCATTTCTTTATGTAAATAAAAAACCAAAACAATAAAAGTGCAAATATTTAGTATTGCTGCATCCGTAACGACCCACCCTAGAAAACTGTCCCACTAGTTAACACCTTTAGTGAACCCCTTAAAATTAAATCATTGTTTTTTTGGCTTTTTTTTTTATCATCTTACCGCCGAACAAAAAGTGGAATAACACGCGATCAAAAAGACGGATATAAATAAACATGGTACCTCTGAAAACGTCATCTTGTCCCGCAAAAAACGATCTGCCATACAGCATCATCAGCAAAAAAATAAAAAAGTTATAGCTCACAGAATAAAACGATGCAAAAATAATTATTTTTTATATATAATTGATTTTATTGTATAAAAGTGACAAAACATAAAAAAAAAATATATAAATGAGGTATCCCTGTAATTGTACTAACCCAAAGAATAAAACTGCTTCATCAATTTTACCATATGCGGAACGGTATAAATGCCCCCCCCAAAAGAAATTTATGAATTGCTGGTTTTTGTTCATTCTGCGTCCCAAAAATCGTAATAAAAAGCGATCAAAAAATGTCATGTGCCCAAAAATGGTACCAATAAAAATGACAACTCGTCTCGCAAAAAATAAGACCTCACATGACTGTGAAATAAGACCTCACAATGACTGTGGGCCAAAATAAGAAAAAAATTATAGCTCTCAAAATGTGATGATGCAAAAACTATTTTTTGCAATAAAAAGCGTCTTTTAGCGTGTGACAGCTGTCAAACATAAAAACCTTCTATTAATAGTAAATCAAACCCCCCTTTATCACCCCCTTAGTTAGGGAAAAATAACAAAATTTAAAAAATGTATTTATTTCCATTTTCCAATTAGGGTTAGGGTTGGGGCTAAAGTTAGGGTTAGGGTTGGGGCTAAGTTAGCATTAGGGTTGGGATTAGGGTTAGGGGTGTGTTGGGGTTAGGTTTGGAGTAGGAATTGGGGGGTTTTGTCATGTGTGCATTGCCACGAAGATCATCGCGGTTGCACATTTTGACTTCTCACAGCTGAGCTGCTGTTTCTTTGTGTTTGGCAGCTAGGGAGTTAATTCTGTCTGTGCTCGGTGCTGGGACTGGGTGCAGTTTCTCCCGGCTGCAATTGATTATTTGTTGATTGGTTTCCTTTAAATTCCTGGTTGTCTGCTTGGGGAGTTGCCAGTGAAACCTTCATGCAGACCACAGATAGGAATGAATCTGTATAGACTTTAGTTGTGAGCTCCTTAGTTGTTCTAAGCTCAACTTGGTTAGAGTTTATTTCCCAGACCATTTATGTTCCTTTGGTGTTTGAGTGTGTATGCAAGCGAGTGTTATCCGGTCTGTCTTATATGTCTAATCTGTGTATTTAGCTAAGATCAGCCCATATCCCTTTGGTGGTAGTCAGGATCCTTCTTAGGACTGATTACAGGGTTCAGGGTCTGACAGGAGACAGGGTTAAGGGTATGCCACACTAAACAATATCGCTAACGGGATCGCTAAAAAACGTCACTATTTAGCGATCCCGTTAGCGATGTTGTTCAGTGCGGCAGCTTCCAGCGACGAGCTTCCTGCTGTGATCTCGCTCGTCGCTGGAATCGTTCCGGACCCTATTTCATCGCTGGCGCTCCCGCTGGGTAAGTATCTTATCGCTGTGTGGCACCTTTTCTTAGCGATTTAGCGGTACTTTTGTACCGCTAAAGTCGTTAAGAAGCTCGCTAACGGCGATAGCGTCGTTAACTATATCGCTAAATGCGGCAGCATTTAGCGATATAGAAACAATCCCGCTAGCGATCGCATTAGTATGCGTCGTTATAGTGATCGCTAGCGGGATTGTTTAGTGTGGCAGTACCTTTAGGCTGGAGACTTGGACCTCTGAACCATTATCAGTACCTCCAAGGTGAGGGATTAGTTAGGACCCCAGTTTAGGGTCAGGTTAGATCCCGGTCCACCTCTTTCCTGTTTCAGCTCATCAAGTCCTCAAGATTAACCCTGGGTTCAGCAGATATCGTGTCAGGTAAATCTATTCTATACTTACATGCTGATGTTGCTATACTAGTTGTTGTATAGAGTGTTGTTCCTGTATTAATAGTTTACTGACATTGTATACATATCATTAGACAGCGTGACATTTTCACTGGCCTTAAAAATTATCTCCAGTTACCATGGATCCAGTAGCCCAGCTGGCTCTGCAGTTGCAGGGATTATCCATGGAGCTGACGGACATTAAGTCCAAAGTTTTGTCTCCCCTGGAGCAAACCAGAGTTGAACCTAAGGTTGCTCTCCCGGACAGGTTCACTGGTGGGCGAGACAAATTTTTCACCTTCCGGGAGGCATGTAAATTGTATTTTCGGCTTCGGCCTCGATCATCAGGGAGTGAGGAGCAGAGAGTGGGAATTGTTATCTCACTTCTGCAAGGGGACCCTCAATCCTGGGCATTTTCCCTTCCTCCGGGATCCCCGGCTCTACTGTCTGTAGATCAATTTTTTACTGCCCTGGGATTGGTATATGATGACCCAGATCGGGTCTCTCCTGCTGAGACAAAATTACGTAAGATACAGCAGGGAGATCGTCCGGCAGAGGAATTTGCTTCTGAGTTTCGTAGATGGGCCACAGATACTCAGTGGAATGACCCAGCTCTTAGGAGCCAGTTTTGTCATGGGCTTTCTGATAAATTAAAAGACGTTTTGGCTCAGTATGAGTCTCCTCCTTCTCTGGAGGCTGCTATGGCCTTAGCTATCCGTACTGATAGACGGCTTCGGGAGAGGGGTGAGGTAACCCCACTCCCTGTTGTTTCTCCACCTACCACTAAAGTCCCTTATGTTGAGGTTCCCCTTGTCTGTTTGGATGAGCCTTTGCAGTTGGGAGGGACATCATTTCGTAGGAGGGGATTGGCGGTACGCCGCAGGACTAGAAGATGTTTTTTCTGCGGGAAAGAGGGACATTTTGTTGGAGAATGTCCATCCCGTGCCTTGTTGAGCCAAAAGTCGCCGGAAAACTGTTAATCCCAGGTTGTGTGGTGGACGACAACCTGGGAGTATGTATTTCATCCGCCAGTTCTTCTCAGTTCCTTGTACCAGTGGAGGTGGTAGTTGGTACGAGAGTGGAGAGATTGTCTGTTCTTCTTGATAGTGGTTCCGGGGCTAATCTGGTTGACGCTCAGTTTGCTCAGGCTCAAGGTATGCATCTGAGTGTATTGGTCAAACCGATCCCTATATTCTCCATTGACGCCAGGCCTCTCGGCCAAGGTAGCTTTGTTCATGAGGTTCATAACATTGACCTTCGGGTAGGGGCAATACATAGGGAACAATTATCTTGTTATGTGTTGGGGGTCTACCTACTCCCATTGTGTTGGGACTTCCTTGGTTGGTTAAACATAACCCTGTGATTAATTGGCAGTCCAGAGAAATAAGCCAATGGGGTGAGTTTTGCAAAAGCAACTGCATGAACACAGTCATCAGTGCGGTCGTGCCTAGTACATTGCCTCCTTTTTTGGAGGATTTTGGGGATGTTTTCTCTGAGGAGGGGTGTCAGGAGTTGCCTCCTCATCGCGTGTATGACTGCTCTATTAATCTCCTTCCTGATGCTAAGTTGCCTAAAGCTAGGTTGTATAATCTTTCTGGTCCTGAGAGGCAGGCTATGAAAGATTATATTTCTGAAAGTCTGGCCAAAGGGCATATTAGACCTTCATCTTCCCCAGTAGCCGTGGGATTCTTCTTTGTGAAGAAGAAAGATGGAGGCCTACGCCCTTGCTTGGATTTCCGCAAACTTAATCGGATCACTGTTCGAGATCCGTATCCACTCCCTCTTATTCCTGATCAATCAAATTGTTGGCGCCAAATGGTTTTCTAAATTGGATCTCAGGGGGGCGTATAATCTGATTAGGATAAAAGAGGGGGATGAGTGGAAAACGGCATTTAACACGCCGGAGGGACATTATGAGAACCTAGTCATGCCTTTTGGTCTGACTACTGCACCAGCAGTATTCCAACATTTTGTTAATGACATTTTTCGTCACCTTGTGGGGCTGTTTGTGGTTTTATATTTGGACGACATTTTAATTTACTTGCCAGATCTTGTGTCTCATCAGGAGCATGTGAGACAGGTGATGCAGATCTTGCGAGACAATAAATTATACGCCAAACTGGAGAAGTGTGTATTTGCCGTACAGGAACTTCAGTTTTTGGGTTTTTTGGTGTCAGCCTCCGGTTTCCGTATGGACCCTGAAAAGGTGAGAGCAGTGCTTGAATGGGATCAGCCAGGGGATCTTAAGGCTCTGCAGCGTTTTTTGGGGTTTGCTAACTACTACCGGAAATTTATTTGTAATTTCTCATCTGTCGTCAAACCTCTCACTGACATGACAAGAAAAGGGACGGATTTTTCTAAATGGTCGGACAAAGCTTGCCAAGCCTTTTCCTCTTTGAAGAAATGTTTTGCTTCGGCACCCGTTCTCATCCAACCAGATGCATCTCAGCCGTTCATTGTGGAGGTGGATGCGTCTGACGTAGGGGTGGGTGCTATATTGTCCCAGGGTCCGTCCCCTGGTAAATGGCATCCGTGCGCTTTCTTTTCTAAGAAATTGTCGTCCGCCGAAAGGAATTATGATATCGGCAATAGGGATCTTTTGGCCATTAAGTTAGCTTTTGAAGAATGGCGTCACTTTTTGGAGGGGGCAGTCCACCCGGTTACCGTTATTACTGATCACAAGAACCTGTTGTATTTGGAATCCGCTAAGCGTCTGAATTCCAGACAAGCTCGATGGTCGTTGTTTTTTACCAGGTTTAATTTTGTCGTCACTTATCGCCCGGGGTCTAAGAATGTAAAGGCTGATGCCTTGTCTCGCAGTTTCCCAGGGGCCGGGAAAACGGATGACCCGAGTCCTATCCTTCAGGAGGGGGTGGTAGTGTCGGCTGTATTTTCTGAGCTTGAGGAGGAGGTGTTAGAGGCTCAGGGGGACGCCCCTGCAGGACCTCCAGGGAGACTGTTTGTCCCAAATCTGTTGAGACAAAAGGTTATTGAGGCACATCATAATTCTGCTCTAGCAGGACATCCAGGGAGTAAGGCTACTTTAGATCTCCTTTCTCGCCGGTTTTGGTGGCCTAATGCTAATAAAGATGTTATAACTTTTGTCGCGTCATGTGGGGTGTGTGCTCGCTCTAAAACCCCTCATACCCGTCCGTCTGGGACCCTTTTACCCTTGAAACTTCCGGAGCGTCCATGGACTCATTTATCTATGGACTTCATTACGGACCTTCCTCCGTCGTCAGGGAATACTGTCATACTGGTGGTTGTTGACAGGTTCAGTAAGATGGCACATTTCGTTGCTCTTCCTGCACTCCCTAATGCTAAAACTCTGGCGCAGGTGTTCATTAGGGAGATCGTTAGACTTCATGGGTTGCCTTCTGATGTGGTGTCAGATAGGGGGTCTCAGTTTGTGTCCAAATTTTGGAGGGCATTTTGTTTACGTCGGGGGATGCAATAGTCATTTTCCTCGGCTTTTCATCCGCAGACCAATGGTCAGACAGAGCGTCTGAATCAGAGTTTAGAGACATATCTCCGGTGTTTTGTCTCAGAGAACCAAGAGGACTTGTCTTCTTTCTTGCCTCTGGCAGAGTTCGCTCTTAACAACAGGCGGAGCGAGTCCACTGGTAAGTCCCCGTTTTTTGGGGCATATGGTTTTCATCCCCAGTTTTGTACTTTCAATGGGGGGGACCCTTCTGGGGTTCCTGAGGAGGAGCGTTTCTCGTCGTCACTTGCTTCTGTGTGGAGAGGTGTATTGAATAATCTGAGTGCGATGGGGAACCGTTACAAACGTATGGCTGATAGGAGGAGAGTTTCTGGTCCAGATCTGAATGTGAACGATCTGGTATGGTTGTCTACCAGGAATATAAAACTTAAAGTGCCCTCCTGGAAACTGGGTCCCAGATTCATCGGGCCGTACAGGATCAGTTCCATAATTAATCCTGTGGCATTTCGTCTGGACCTCCCTCCTACGTTTAAAATTCATAATGTGTTCCACAAGTCATTACTTAAAAGGTATGTGGCACCAGTCATACCGTCACCTCTACCTCCTCCTCCTGTGTTGGTCAATGGTAACTTGGAATTTCAAGTATCAAAGATCATTGACTCACGTCTGAATCGCCGGTCCCTTCAGTACTTGGTGCATTGGAAGGGGTATGGTCCAGAGGAGAGGACGTGGGTCCCTGCGTCTGATGTTAACGCAGATCGTTTGGTTCGGACCTTCCACAGAACTCACCCGGGCAGGCCTGGCCCTGAGGGTCCGGAGGCCCCTCGTAGAAGGGGGGGTACTGTCATGTGTGCATTGCCACGAAGATCATCGCGGTTGCACATTTTGACTTCTCACAGCTGAGCTGCTGTTTCTTTGTGTTTGGCAGCTAGGGAGTTAATTCTGTCTGTGCTCGGTGCTGGGACTGGGTGCAGTTTCTCCCGGCTGCAATTGATTATTTGTTGATTGGTTTCCTTTAAATTCCTGGTTGTCTGCTTGGGGAGTTGCCAGTGAAACCTTCATGCAGACCACAGATAGGAATGAATCTGTATAGACTTTAGTTGTGAGCTCCTTAGTTGTTCTAAGCTCAACTTGGTTAGAGTTTATTTCCCAGACCATTTATGTTCCTTTGGTGTTTGAGTGTGTATGCAAGCGAGTGTTATCCTGTCTGTCTTATATGTCTAATCTGTGTATTTAGCTAAGATCAGCCCATATCCCTTTGGTGGTAGTCAGGATCCTTCTTAGGACTGATTACAGGGTTCAGGGTCTGATAGGAGACAGGGTTAGGCTGGAGACTTGGACCTCTGAACCATTATCAGTACCTCCAAGGTGAGGGATTAGTTAGGACCCCAGTTTAGGGTCAGGTTAGATCCCGGTCCACCTCTTTCCTGTTTCAGCTCATCAAGTCCTCAAGATTAACCCTGGGTTCAGCAGATATCGTGTCAGGTAAATCTATTCTATACTTACATGCTGATGTTGCTATACTAGTTGTTGTATAGAGTGTTGTTCCTGTATTAATAGTTTACTGACATTGTATACATATCATTAGACAGCGTGACAGGTTTCCACTGTTTAGGCACATCAGGGGCTCTCCTAACGTGACATGGCGTCTTATCTCAATTCCAGCCAATTCTGAGTTGAAAAAGTAAAATTGCGCTCCTTCCCTTTTGAGGTCTGTCATGCGCCCAAACAGTAGTTTATCCCCACGTATGGGGTATCAGCGTACTGAGAACAAATTGCACAATAACTTTTGCAGTCCAATTTCTTCTGTTACCCTTGGGAAAATAAAAAAACTGGGGGTGAAAATATCATTTTTGTAGAAAAAAATGATTTTTTTATTTTTATGGATCTACCTTATAAACTTTTGTGACGCACTTGGGTGTTCAAAGTTGTCACCACAAATGTAGATAAGTTCCTTTGGGGTCTAGCTTCCAAAATGAGGACACATGTGGGGTTTCCACTGTTTAGGCACATCAGGGGCTCTCCAAACGCGGCATGAGGCACGCAGACCATTCCATCAAAGTCTGTAATGCAAAGCGTCACTACTTCCCTTCCGAGCCCCAACATGTGCCCATACAGTAGTCTTCTCCCACATATAGGGTATCAGCGTACTAAGGAAAAATTTAACAACTTTTGGGGTCCAATTTTTCTTGTTACCCTTGGAAAAATAAAAAACTGGGGACTTTAATATCACGTTTGTGGAAAAAATATGATTTTTTTTATTTTCACTCCTGGGCTTTATAAACTTCTGTGGAGCACTTGGGGGTTCAAAGTGCTCACCATACATCTAGATAAGTTCCTTGGGGGGTCTATTTTCCAAAATGGTGTCACTTGTGGGGGTTTCCACTGTTTAGGGAAATCAGGGGCTCTCCAAACGCGACATGGAACTCTCTGCCGTATAATGTTGTAATGAGTGATTCCCTACTAAAATTTAAGAAGGGACTGGATGCCTTTCTTGAAAAATATAATATTACAGGTTATGTACACTAGTTTCCTAGATATTGCGGTGATCCAGGGAGCTAGTCTGATTTCCGTATGTGGAGTCGGAAGGAATTTTTTTTCCCCATTGAGAAGCTTAATGTTGCAACATGGGGATTTTTTGCCTTCCCCTGGATCAACATTTTAAGGCAGGTTAGGATAGGATATGGGTTGAACTAGATGGACTTAAGGTCTTCCTTCAATCTTAATAACTATGACATGACACTCGCAGACCATTCCATCAAAGTCTGCATTACTAAACATCACTACTTCTATTCCGAGCCCCGACATGTGCCCACACAGTAGTTTTCTCCCACATATGGGGTATCAGCATACTCAGGAAAAATTGGATAACAACTTTTGTCATCCAATTTCTCCTGCAACCCTTGGAAAAATAAAAAATTGGTGACTTAAGTATCATTTTTGTGGGAAAAAAACTGAATTTTTTATTTTCATGCCCGGCCATTATAAACTTTTGTGAAGCAGTTGGGGGTTCAAAGTGCACACTAAAGATCTAGATAAGTTCCTTAGGGGTCTAGTTTCTAAAATGGGGTCACTTGTGGGGGGTTTCCACTGTTTAGACACATCAGGGGCTCTGAAACATGACATGGCGTCCAGCCAATTCTGTGCTGAAAAAGTCAAAAGGCGCTCCTTCCCTTCCGAGCTCTGCCATGCACCCAAACAGTGGTTTGCCCCCACATATGCAGTATCAGAGTGACCAGGACAAATTGCACAATAACTTTTGAGGTTTTGTTACCCTTGGGAAAATAAAAATTGGGGTGAAAAGATCATTTTTGTTGAAAAAATATGATTTTTTAATTTTACGGTTCTACCTTATAAACTTGTGTCAAGCACTTGGGGATTCAAAAAGCTCACCACTAGAGATGAGCAACTTTGGCTCCAGGAGGGTCGAGTTGGGTTTCGGACCACCCGACTTTCCCAAAAGTCCAGTCGAATGAAGTCGGCCGACTAACGGAAAAGGTCGAGTCAGAGTCGAAAATCCGACCCCAATGCAAGTCAATGGGGAATAAAAGTCGGCAGGGAGTGGAGGACAGTAAACACACCTACAGTGCCCATTTCAATGCCAACTACATCAATTCTTACTACTTTAGCTTGTCACCTTAATTTACTGTATAATAATAGTTACGCATTGAAAACTGGGGGTTATTTGGCTAAAGTTGTGGTTGGGGGCAGGGCTGGCTCCGGGTTTTCATGGGCCCCGGGCGAAAGAGTCTCAGTGGGCCCCTTTATCACATACCACAATTCATGATGCTCCGATACGGCAGAGAAATATAGGTATAGTACAATGCCAAATACTTCACTTCTTACATTACATGAGTGATATCTATTGTAAATTCTACAATAGCTCAAAAACCGGACAGTATATTATTCCATACAGTATTATGGGCACCACATAGTGCGCCATACAGAATGGGCTCCATATAATGCTCCATACAGAATAGCCCCATATGTGCTCCATATGATGCCCCATAAATAATGAACCCCATATGATGCTCTAGTATATGATGGGCCCCATATATGATGCTCCAGTGTGTCATGAGCCCCATATAATGCTCCATATATAATGGGCTCCATGTGATGCTCCATATATAATGTGCCCCATATGATGCGCCTTATATAATGAGTCCCATATGATGCTCCAGTTTATGATGTGCCCCATGGATGATGCTCCAGTGTATGATGGGCCTATATAATGCTTCATATATAATGGGCCCCATATGATGCTCCAGTATATGATGGGCCCCATGGATGATGCTCCAGTGTATGATGGGCCTATATAATGCTCCATATATAATGGGCCCCATATGATGCTCCAGTTTATGATGGGCCCCATATATAATGCTCCAGTGTATGATGGCCCTATCTATGATGCTCAAGTGTATAATGGGCCCCATATATAATTCTCCAGTGTATAATGCACCCCATATATTGCTCCAACCATTAAGAAAAATGAAATACCTCTCCTCACTGGGCACTGCGCTACTCTGGACTCCTCAGCGTCATCATTTATCAGCTCTCTGCACTGTGACTGTTCAGGCAGAGGGCATACAGACATGATGTCATTGCGCTCTCTGACCTGAATGGCACTGTCAGGAAACACGTAAGACATCACAGAGGTGGAGCAGGGAGAGGTAAGTATTGCAAGTGCTGGGGCCCTGAGCAAGCATGGGGGGGCACACTCGTGGGCGCTGGGAACTGGCTCAGGGCCCCTCATAGTATGCCGGTGTCTCTGATGGCGAGTGGGCCTCCCACTTGCTCAGGGCCCCAGCACTTGCCCAGGTGCACCAGGTGCTGACGCCTGCCCTGGGGGGGGGGCTACAGCCCAGTTAGGGTGGTGGAAAAACTGGCATATGTTGAGGTGTAGGCTGGACGTTCAGCAGCAGCAAATGGAGGAATTGGAGAAGTCGGAGGAAGAGGAGGACAAAGCGAGCCATTTGGCTAGCAACCTATGTGTCTTCAGGGGAAGGTGGTACAAAATCCTTTGAAACCCAGGCATGGTTCATTTTAATGAAGTTGTGATCACCTACATTTTGGGTCAACAGCCATGTCCTTCTTTCTGTCAGGATTGATCCAGCAGCACTGAAGACTCTTTCTGATAGCACACTACCAGCAGGGCAAGCGAGCTCCTGTAAGGCATATTGTGCCAATTCATGCCAGGTGTCCAGTTTACAGGCCCAGTAGTCAAAGAGGAATGAACTGTGAGGGAGAACATAGATAGGGAAGGAAAGGTAATTTTGAACCATAGTTGACAACTGTTGTCTCCTGTCTGTTGCTATCAATTCAGTATTACCAGTCGTGTGAGCGTTACTCGAGAAATCAGACCACAACATGGTCATGAAACCCCTGTCTCCAACGCCACTTTGACTGTGTGCACCACGAACACCTCTTCCATTTGGCCCAGTACCGCTCATGGTTAGTGTTGAGCGATACTTGCCAATATCATGAAATATCGGATCGGATTGGATCGACCGATACCCAAAAAGTATCGGGCATCGCCGATTCCGATACCGGAAACCAATGCAAGGCAATGGGACAGAAATATCAGAATTAAAATTAACCCTTTCTTTCCTTGTAAACACTAGATATACACACATAGAATACATATATATACAAATATATACATGTCATTGTGACATATATATATATATATACATATATTTATAGTTCATACACTTCTACATAGTAAAATAGCCGCTAATTCAATTGCCGGCTTTTGTGAAATTACAGAACCACCCGACATGAAATGACACATGGTTTACATACAGTTAACCATGTCATTTCATGTAGTTTGCTATATGGTTTTCACTAACAATTACATGAGTGTATGTGTGCAAAATTTCACACATGTAGGGGTTAATTAAAGGTGTAAATTTGTTGAAAAAAATGCGTGGGCTCCCGCGCTATTTTCTCAAGCAGACAGACAAAGCCAGAGAGTGGGGGCAGATAATATTAGCCTAGGGAGGGTGCATTTATTTTGTGCCCCCCCTGGCTACTAACATCTTCCCCCAGCCACCCCAGAAAAGGCAAATCTATAATTAGATTCGCCCTTTCTGGCACTTTGCCTGTCTATTCCCATTGCCCTGTAGCGGTGGCGAATGGGTTACTAATGGGTTAAAGACATCTTGCTTTTGAAAGGTGACTTTAAGCCAGGTTAATAATTGAGAGTTGTCAATTAGACTGCTATCAATTATTAATTCTATTGAAGGAAATAAAAAAAACACACACACATTAATAATAAATAATTTTAATGAAATAAACACACATTTTTTGACCATATTTTATTTAGCTGTTAATCCGTTCGAAGCCCTTGCTCTCCTGTAATAAAGAAAAAATAATAAAACAACATACTGATTTTACAGTATTGACTATATATATAAAATCACACTAACAGCTCACAAAACACTAGATATATAAACATAGAATACATATATATACATGTCATTGTGACACACTTATGTTATGATTTGGTAGCTGAGGAGAGCAGGCAAAAAAGGAAATACACCAGAGAGGTTGGAATCTATGGGATTGCAGTATCCTGACTAACCACCACAACTAAAGGCAGCCGTGGAGCGTACCTACGTTGGTCCTAGAAGCCTCATCACAGCCTGAGAAGCTAACTACACCTAAAGACAGAAAGAGGAAAACTATCTGCCCGGAGCAGATCCCCAAAGAACATAGAAAGCCCCCAAACATGTAATGGCGGTTAGACAAGAGGAAATACTGACACAGACAGAAAATAGTATGAGCAAACGTTGGGGCCCAAACTTCCTAAATAGAAAAGGATAGGAAGGACACTTACTGCAATCCTAAAAAACCCTGAAAAGTACCAACTCTACTAATTACAAAAACACCTGAGATCACACGACCTCTACCACCTAAATTAGTTCTCTGGTGTAACAAAACTAAACAGCAGCCACTGAAAAAACTGGAAAAGGCAAATGAACAAACAACAGTGGCTGAACTAAACTGAGAGGAGCACAAGCCCCCGGAGGGACCCGGCAGACCCCCACAGAAGTGCAGGACAAAAAGCAAAAAGCAAGCACAAAAAAACTAAAAGAAGAAAATGTCTTATCTGTTAGCAGAAGATGCAGGCACGAAACAGCAAGCTACAAAGTGAACAGGAATCAAAGATGAGACCAGAACAATTGATCACCGGCAACCCTGATGGGAGGGAACCTCCCTTATATAAGACCAGTCGTTAACACCTGATCGCCAATCTTCACAATCTTCATTGGATAGTTCAGTACTGTTTGTAACCACCAGAGGGAGCTTCTGCTCAGAATTCATTTCTAGCACATTCACAACAGTACCCCCCCTTGAGGAGGGGTCACCGAACCCTCATTTGAGCAACCAGGTCGGTCAGGATGAGCTCTGTGATACGCACGGATGAGTCTCCTAGCATGGATGTCCGAAGCAAACACCCAAGAATTGTCCTCCTGACCATAACCTCTCCACTTAACCAAATACTGGAGTTTCCGTCTAGAAAAACGAGAATTCAATATTTTCTCAACCACATACTCCAGATTGCCCTCAACCAAAACAGGGTCAGGAGGCACAGCCATAGGAACCACTGGCTCGACAAACCTCTTCAATAAGGACTTGTGGAACACGTTATGGATCTTAAATGTCCCTGGAAGAAGTAAACGAAAGGAAACATGATTAAGAATCTCCATGATCTTATAAGGTCCAATGAACCTAGGCTTAAACTTAGGAGATGCAACTCTCATAGGGATATTTCTTGAGGACAACCAGAACAAGTCCCCACCTCAAACCGAGGACCATCAGTTCTATGCCGGTTGGCAAAACCGCTGGGCCCTCTCCTGAGAGAGGGACAACCTCTCCACTACCTGGTCCCAAATCTGCTGCATACGCTCCACAACAGAGTCAACACCTGGACAGACAGAAGCCTCCGTCTGTCCTGAAGAAAATCGAGGGTGAAACCCAAAATTGCAGAAAAATGGAGACATCAAAGTGGCAGAGCTAGCCCTATTATTAAGAGCAAACTCAGCCAAAGGCAAAAAAGAGACCCAGTCATCCTGATCAGCAGACACAAAGTATCTCAGATAAGTCTCCAATGTCTGGTTTGTTCTCTCAGTTTGTCCATTGGTCTGAGGATGAAAAGCCGAGGAGAAAGACAATTGAACACCAAGTTTAGAACAAAAAGTCCTCCAAAATCTTGAAACAAACTGGACTCCTCTGTCAGACACAATGTTCTCAGGAATGCCATGTAACCGAACCACGTGATGAAGGAACAAAGGCACCAATTCAGAGGAGGAAGGCAACTTAGGTAATGGCACAACAAACCACTAGAGCGAGAGCAAGGCTTGGAGCGAGAGCAAGTCCCGCAGGACTGCACAAATTCCCTGACGTCACGAGACAAAGTAGGCCACCAAAAGGACCGACTAACCAATCTCTGGTACCAAAAATTCCGGGATGACCGGCCAACGCGGAACAATGAATCTCAGACATCACACTCTTTTTCCACCGGTCTGGGACAAACAATTTCCCAATAGGGCAGCGCTCAGGTTTATCCTCCTGACACCCTTCCAGAGCCAGTCTCAAATTGGGCGAGATGGCGGAAAGAACTACACCCTCTTTCAAAATAACAGCAGGATCAGATAACTCAGGAGAGTCCGCAAGGAAACTCCTCGAGAGGGCATCCGCCTTAACATTCTTAGTGCCAGGAAGAAAGGAAACCACAAAATTAAAACGTGTGAAAAACAAGGCCCACCTGGCCTGTCTAGGATTTAGTCGCTTGGCTGATTCCAGATAAACCAGATTCTTATGGTCCGTGAGGACCACCACCTGATGTTTGGCTCCCTCCAGCCAATGTCTCCACTCTTCAAAAGCCCACTTCATGGCCAATAACTCCCGATTACCCACGTCATAATTACGTTCAGTTGGAGAAAATTTTCGAGAGAAAAAGGCACAAGGGTTACTTTTAGAGGTCTCTGGATCTCTTTGGGACAAAACGGCACCTGCCCCAATTTCAGAGGCATCAACCTCCACCTGAAATGGCAGAGAAACATCAGGCTGCCGTAGAACAGGAGCAGAAGTGAATCTCTGCTTAAGTTCCTGAAACGCAGAGACTGCCTCAGGAAGCCAATTCACCACATCAGAACCCTTTTTGGTCAAATCAGTCAATGGTTTAACAATAACAGAGAAATTACCAATAAATTTACGATAAAAATTGGCAAAACCCAAGAATCTTTGAAGAGCCTTTAATGAAGTAGGTTGGACCCAATCACAGATGGCCTGAACCTTGACCGGGTCCATTTCAATAACAGATGGGGACAAAATGAATCCCAGAAATGAGATCCTCTGTACGCCAAAAAGACACTTTGATCCCTTCACATACAGAACATTCTCTCTCAAAATCTGGAACACAGTCCGAACATGTTTCACATGAGAGTCCCAGTCATTGGAAAAAATCAAGATATCATCCAAATAAACAATCAGAAATTTATCCACAAAATCCCTGAAAATGTCATTCATGAAGGACTGGAAGACAGAAGGAACATTAGTGAGCCCAAAGGGCATCACTAGGTACTCAAAATGCCCCTCTGGGGTATTAAATGCCGTCTTCCATTCATCCCCGTGCTTAATGCGAATAAGGTTATATGCCCCCCTGAGGTCAAGCTTGGTAAACCAAGTAGCACTTTTCACCCTGGAAAACAGATCAGAAATCAAGGGTAACGGATATTGATATTTCACAGTGATATTGTTCAAGAGACAATAATCAATACACGGCCTTAATGAACCATCCTTTTTGGCCACAAAGAAAAAACCGGCACCCAAGGGTGAAGAGGATGGTCTGATATGACCCTTCTCCAATGACTCCTTGATATAAGACCGCATAGCGTCATGTTCAGGTACAGACAAGTTAAAAAGGCGACCTTTGGGAATTTACTACCAGGCACTAATTCAATAGCGCAGTCATAGCTCCTATGGGGGGCAAGGATGCAGATTTACTTTCGCTAAACACATCAGAAAAATCAGTCAAAAAGTCAGGAACATCCTGAGCCTGGGGGAGGCAGAAAAAACAGGAGTGTTGGTATTAACACATTGGCAGCCCCAACTGGTTACAGACACAGATTTCCAATCCAAAACAGGATTATGAGACTGTAACCAAGGGAAACCCAGTACGATAATGTCATGCAGATTATACAGCACCAAAAATTTGCAACTCTCCTGATGATCAGGTTCAACCCTCATTATCACCTGAGTAGAGAACTGAGGTTTATTCTCAGCCAAAGGGGTAGAATCGATCCCCAGTAGGGGAATAGACTTCCGTAGGGGTGTCAAGGGAAACCCACAACGTTTAGCAAAATCAAAATCCATCAGGTTAATAGCTGCTCCCGAATCAACGAAATCCTGAGCAGAAAATGTGGACAGGGAGCAAATCAGGGTAACAGTCAACAAAAATTTAGTCTGAACACTACCCAAGACAACTGAGCATGCAAAACGTCTTCCCCGCTTGGGGCAGACTGAAATAGCATGAGAGGCATCAACACAGTAGAAACATAACCCATTGCATTTTCGAAACTCATGACGCTGTGCCCCAGAAGCCACTCTATCACACTGCATGGGTTCGGAAGCTGGTCACAAGGCAACACTATTCCACGCATACCTCTACGCTCACGCAAACGTCTGTTAATTTGAATCGCTAATGACATAGAATCATTGAGACCAGAGGGGACAGGGAATCCCACCATAACATCCTTTACATTCTCTGACAGACCCTTCCGAAAAAGGGCTGCCAAAGCATCGTCATTCCATTTGGTCAGGATTGCCCACCTTCGGAATCTCTGACAGTATAACTCAGCGTGCTCAAGCCCCTGATTTAATGCCAACAAGGCTTTTTCAGCTGGATCAGTGACATTAGGCTCATCGTACAATAACCCCAGAGCCTGAAAAAATGCATCAACATTACTCAAAACAGGATCCCCAGGTGTCAGGGAAAAAGCCCAATCCTGAGGATCGCCGCGCAGGAGAGAGATGACAATTTGAATCTGCTGTGCTGCGTTCCCTGAGGACTTAGATTTCAAGGCAAAAAACAACTTACAGTTATTTTTGAAATTCAGAAATTTAGCTCGATCCCCTAAAAACAAATCTGGCATGGGAATCCTAGGTTCCACAACAGGCAACCCTGCAAGACAGGTAGCAATACTCCGAACTTCAGTGGCAAGCTGATCCACACGGCCAGACAACTGTGCAAACTCCATTGAGAGAAAAAAAAATCCTCCTCAGCATTCAGAGAAACAGAGGGAAAAAAAAAAATCTCTGACAACTCTGACAATCTTCTTTCTTTAACACTATTTTTCCCTTCTGTGAGTACCATACAAATATCAGTTTTTGGGCCAGTGATACTGTTATGATTTGGTAGCTGAGGAGAGCAGGCAAAAAAGGTAATACACCAGAGAGGTTGGAATCTATGGGATTGCAGTACCCTGACTAACCACCACAACTAAAGGCAGCCGTGGAGCGTACCTACGTTGGTCCTAGATGCCTCGTCACAGCCTGAGAAGCTAACTACACCTAAAGACAGAAAGAGGAAAACTATCTGCCCCGGAGCAGATCCCCAAAGAACATAGAAAGCCCCCAAACATGTAATGGCGGTTAGACAAGAGGAAATATTGACACAGACAGAAAATAGTATGAGCAAACGTTGGGGCCCAAACTTCCTAAATAGAAAAGGATAGGAAGGACACTTACTGCAATCCCAAAAAACCCTGAAAAGTACCAACTCTACTAATTACAAAAACACCTGAGATCACACGACCTCTACCACCTAAATTAGTTCTCTGGTGTAACAAAACTAAACAGCAGCCACTGAAAAAACTGGAAAAGGCAAATGAACAAACAACAGTGGCTGAACTAAACTGAGAGGAGCACAAGCCCCCGGAGGGGACCCGGCAGACCCCCACAGAAGTGCAGGACAAAAAACAAAAAGCAAGCACAAAAAACTAAAAGAAGAAAATGTCTTATCTGTTAGCAGAAGATGCAGGCACGAAACAGCAAGCTACAAAGTGAACAGGAATCAAAGATGAGACCAGAACAATTGATCACCGGCAACCCTGATGGGAGGGAACCTCCCTTATATAAGACCAGTCAGTAACACCTGATCGCCAATCTTCACAATCTTCATTGGATAGTTCAGTACTGTTTGTAACCACCAGAGGGAGGTTCTGCTCAGAATTCATTTCTAGCACATTCACAACACACTTATATATATGTATATATATATATATTTTAAGTTCATACACTTCTACATAGTATAGCCGCTAATTCAATTGCCGGCTTTTGTGAAATTACAGAACCACCCGACATGAATTGACACATGGTTTACAAACAGTTAACCATGTCATTTCATGTAGTTTGATTAGTGTTGAGCGATACGATACTGCAAATATCGGGTATTCGGCCGATATTAGCTGTATCGGGCTTTCGATTCCGAGTACCGATATTTTCGTCATATCGGATACCGGAATCGGATTTGTCACTGTCACTGTGAGTGTCCGTCGGTCGGGTCTGTCAGGAGCCAGCGGCACTTACCTGGCAGAAGATCTCCGGCGGTCACGTCCTGGACTGCTTGATGGCCGCCATTATCTTCTCCCTGGCGGTCACATGCAGTTTTTTCGCGATAACTGCAGTGACTGCAGGGTAATCCCGGCCGTAAACCAGTCCGATGACGTCACCGCCGTGGAAGCAGGTAATCAGCTGTGCTGCGCCAGGATGACAGGCTCTGCCTGTCATTCTGATGTAGCAGAGCTGGATCGTCGTGGGACACTCGTTACTATGGACTGCGTCGGACAGATGGTATACTGCTGTTTTTTTTTTTCATTTTTTTACAGGAGATCGATGGCGTCGCAGGATGAGACTGTAATAAAAGTAATGAAAACTGTGTTGTGTTTTTATTAAATTAAAAAACTTTTTTATGAACATTCACCCGTCCGGGTACATCAACAATTTAACTATTTACATACAGGGACCCTGTCCGGGTTATTTATAATTCTTTGGCAGGGGTGTTCCAGGTACCACCTGGTACTCTTCTGATACTTGCCAAACATCCGAGACACCAAGGACCACCAGGACCTGATGACGTCGTGTGGCCTGTACAGTCAAGTCGTGACCCGCTATCTGTGTCTGTGTGGCCACCTCTTTCATCTCCTTCCGGGTCTGGAGCCCTATGTCCCGGACTGAACGAACCCCAGGGGGCCTAACAGGCGCCGGGTACGGGCCAGCTATCGTTATCATGTCCATAGCTGGGGCTGCTGAGGAGACCACTGAGGGAGGCTGGGGAGATTTACGGCGTGGGGTGGGCACTTGTGCAGAGGCCTGGATGTGGGAGGCTGAAGGCTCCGAGGGTCTCACAGGTTCCTGACACTCTGGGGAGTAGGGGTCGCACCTGGTAACATTTAGGGCGTACCATCCATTGTAACCCCAGTGTCGGGTGTAAGTCACCAAGTCTCCTGGCAACAGGTCCCTCCCCGGGTGTCCTTCTGGGAGGTGAGCCTCCACGTCCCGCCGGGTTACAAAGACTTCTAAATAAAGTCAGGCTCCTGGATGAAGCCCCAACCACCTTTCAATTTAAAGCTCCGTACTGCACCCTTACGCCGCGGCTCCCACAGGGTTCCTTTATCTTTTCTCATACGGTCCTTATCTGCCCGGTCCTTCTCCAGCTGACGTTGGCGAAGCTTTTGGGATTCGCGCTGCTCCCTTTGTCGCTCTGCTTCCCGCTCCCAACGTCTCCACTCTTCCTCCTGACGCCGGTTGTAATTCTCCTCCACCAGCATCTCCATGTCTCCACCATCAAACTGCAGCTTACAATGTCCGGTTTGCGGCAGCTCTCCTGGCGCCCCCCAGTCCTGGCGGCGCTCACCTGCGGAGGAAGCAGCCGGCTCTGGAACAGATGACAGTCGGGGCTCCGGTACAGACAGGTAGACCTCTGGTGCCTGCGCGGCCTCCTCCATGAGGACGGGTGTCGCTTCTTCTGTCTCAGCGACGGTGTAAGGTTCTATGTATATATTCCTGAAACTCAGTTTGTTCGTCAGCCATTTTACTTTCTGTCTTGCTGCAGCTATCTTGCCCTCAGTCAAAATGGAGTTTCCAGCTTGCATGTTCCCGCCCTGATTCTCTCCTTTCCTTCTTAAGCAGCCACAGCTGAGCAATCAGTGCTTCAGAATCTAGCCTGCAGTGAACCTGTGACTTGACTCCTGTAAGCCTTGGACCTTGTACTCCAGCTATTCCTACTGAGGAACTCTGAAGCACTTGTGGACTCTGAACCCTGCTCTTTGAAAGACCCACGTTTGCATGGACTTACGGTAACAGAGAAGAAGATCCTGAATCTGTATTGGAGAGTGATTGCTGAGCTTGGATTACTCTGGCCTGCTGTGTCTCCTGTTTCTGTGTCTGCAAACTGTGTGACTATTTCTGCCAACTTGTATGAAGTAATACAGGACTTTTCTATATCAAACCTGTGACTCCTGTGTTTTCATCGCACCCAAGCACAAGACGCTATATGAACTGTACTACATACATTACAAGATTCTGAAGCCAAAACGTTAGTGTCTGCTGGGTCTGGAAGGCTGTGTCTGCTGTACTGTGGATATCAGACGTCCGGTTGTACTTTCTGTGATGACAGTGGTTGTGACTTCTCACAACCATTCCAGGTGAGCAATTCCCTTAAGTTTTTTCTTTTTGCAGTGTTACCACAGGTAAACACTATTGTTTTTTTTTTCCTTTCTTTTCTCTTTTTTGTCTGCTGTAACTCTGGATATCAGATGTCTGGTTGAAACTTTCTGTGATGATAGTGGTTGTGACTTCTCACAACCATTCCAGGTGAGCAGTTCCCTTAATTTTTTTTTCTCTCTGCAGTGTTGCCACAGGTGAACACTATTGTTTTTTTTTTCTCTCCTCTTCTTCCAGTAATCCTGTCTTAAAAGATCTGGAAAATGGAGGCCCGCATAAAGGAACTTTGCGGAGTGACTGATAATATCCTTGCAGAATTGCAGAATATAAAGACCCGTTTTACAAATCTACAGGACCTCAATAATCACAATTTGCAAGTGGTTGGACAGACTACCCAGGATTTGCGAGCCAGGATTGAGGTTCTAGAGGGGCGAGTCCAGGCTCCTGCCGTAGCCCCGAGTGCTGGGATTCCCAAGTTGCCCCCTTTTCGTTTTGGCGGTGAACGTGAGAAATTCAGGGGATTTATTAATCAATGCAATCTTTTTTTTTCTGCACATGCTTCACAATTTCCCACTGAACGATCTAAGGTGCTTACTATAATTATGTTGCTTACCAACAAGGCTTTAATGTGGGCAAACCCTCTGATTGAGACTGAGGATAATTGTTTGAATCACCTTGATGATTTTATTTCAGCCATGGGGCAGGTGTTTGATGACCCCAATCGAGGTGCAACAGCTGAAGCAGCCATGTTAGCTTTGCGCCAAGGTAAGCACTCGGTAGCTGAATATGCCTTGGATTTCAGGAGATGGGCCCTTGATACCACCTGGGACAGTTCCGCCAAAAAATCTATTTTTCGAAAGGGGTTATCTCCACTGATTAAGGATGAACTTGCTCGTGCCGACCCTCCCACTGCGTTAGGTGACTTTATTAACTACTGCATCCGTATTGATACTCGTCTGACTGAACGCAGGCAAGAGAGATGGTTCGAAAGCAATCGTACTAACCTTTTCCTACCTTCCTCTCCAGCTAAGGAACCTTTGAGTAGGATTACACGGGAACCTGAACCTGAACCCATGCAGGTAGACTCTTTACAACGACGGGTTAGTGATGCACGCAAGGAACATCGTTTTAAGGAGAATCTATGTTTCTATTGTGGTAAGTCAGGGCACTTCATTATAAACTGCCCCAGCCGTTCTCGTAAGACTACTGCAGCACTCATTCATTGTGAGTGTTGCGAGAGGGGATCTGTCAGGTCCGAGCCTCAGGCTCCAGAGAGATCTGCAGCAACAGATCTTGATTTCTCGGACTTAAACTCCGTTACCTCTGAGGACGTTGACTGTGTAAACGCTGCCATTTTTCAAGTTTCCTCAGCGGTGTCCCAGCTGAGTTGTAAGAAAAACAATTCTCATTGCTTTCTTTCCATCAAACTCTGGGTTGACTCAGCTTGGGTGTCTAGCTCTGCTATGATCGACTCAGGGGCAAGTGGAAATTTTATGGATGTCTCCTTTGCTCTGAAACAGGGAATACGTTCAGTGAAGAAGGCTACTCCAGTACAGATGGAAACTGTGGATGGCTCCCTGCTGACCTCTGGACCAGTGGATCAGGAAACAGAGCCTTTGAGGGTTCTTATGGGTAAAGATCATCAAGAGAAACTGTCCTTTATGCTTATCTCTTCTCCCCACTTTCCCATTATTCTAGGGCTACCATGGCTGCAGGCTCAGAATCCTACCATTAACTGGGAGACCAAGGAATTACACTTTCCAGAGAAACAGATGAGTCCAAAAGTTTCAGCTTGCTCTGTTCCTAAAGGAATCATGTCAGTCCCTGAACTACCAGCTGTATACCAGGACTATGTGGATTTATGTGACAAGAAGAACGCTGACCAGCTTCCTCCTCACCGTCCATATGATTGTCCAATTGAATTATTGCCTGGAGCAGAGATACCTTTTGGTAAGATCTACCCCTGGCGGGGCCCGAGCTAAAGGCTTTAAAGGATTACATAGATGAAAATCTAGCCAAGGGCTTCATACGCCCCTCTTCATCTCCTGCAGGTGCACCCATCTTTTTTGTAAAGAAGAAAGATGGATCTCTGAGACCATGCGTAGACTATAGGGAACTCAATAAGGTTACTATTAGAAACCGTTATCCATTGCCTTTAATCCCTGAGTTATTGGAGAGAGTGCGACATGCCAAAATTTTTTCTAAACTAGATCTTCGTGGGGCCTATAACTTAGTCCGTATTAGACCTGGGATGAATGGAAGACTGCATTCAGGTCACGCTATGGACACTTTGAATATCTAGTTATGCCTTTTGGTCTGAGTACCGCCCCAGCCACTTTCCAACACTTGGTGAATGACATCTTCAGGGATCTCCTAGATACATTCGTGGTAATTTATTTGGATGATATTCTAATTTTTTCTAACTCCACAGAGGAACATCATGGACATGTGAGAATGGTCTTGGAACGTCTAAGACAAAATCATCTTTACATCAAACTTGAAAAGTGTGAATTCCATAGGACCGAAATTCAATTTCTGAGGTATGTACTGTCTACACAAGGAATTAGTATGGATGGAAGCAAAACCCAAGCCATCAAGGATTGGCCAAGTCCTAGAAATGTGAAGGAGGTACAGCGCTTCATCGGGTTTGCCAACTTCTATAGACGTTTCATTAGAAATTTCTCTGAGGTAGTGTCACCTATCACTCAACTTACCCGGAAAGAGTCTAGGTTTTCCTGGACTCCCCAAGCCCAGGAAGCATTTTCCCGTCTAAAAGATAAATTTACCACTGCACCTATCCTAGTACATCCCAACCCCGAGCTTGCCTTCATAATAGAGGTGGATGCTTCAGACTGTGCCGTTGGAGCTATACTCTCTCAGAGAACAGGTGAGAAGAATGTCTTGCATCCCTGTGCCTTCTTTTCCCAGCAGTTGTCTTCGGCTGAGAGGAACTACGATGTGGGCAATAGAGAGTTGTTGGCCATTATTGCCGCCTTCAAAGAATGGAGACACTTTCTTCAGGGAGCTGCACAGCAAATAGTCGTCCTGACAGACCATCGTAACCTTGAGTTTATCAGTCGGCTAAGTGCCTGACTCCTCGCCAGGCTCGCTGGAATCTTTTCTTAAACCAATTTAATTTTATCATCTCTTATAGACCAGGATCGCGCAATGGAAAGGCTGATGCACTCTCTAGGATTTACTCAGCAGAGACACGTCCAATTACTCCTCCTAAGACTATTCTTCCTGACTCTAGATTCCTAGGAGTAATTCATAATCAAGACCTACTTAAGGACATCAAGGAAGCATACCATGCGGATTCCTTTTTGGCACAACCCCCAAGGGACGTAAGTCTTGTCTTTAAGAATGGTGTGTGGATTCAGGGACAACGTCTGTATATTCCTGAAACAGTCAGATTAAGAGTATTGCAACTCATTCACGATTCCAAGATAGCTGGGCATAGAGGAATTCTAAAGACACAGGAATTTCTTTCTCGTTTCTTTGGTGGCCCACTTGCAGGAAGGATGTTTTGAATTATGTCACTTCATCTGAGGTCTGTGCAAGATGCAAAACACCTCGCTCCTCACCAACTGGTCTGTTACAGCCTCTTCCCACCCCGTCCCGCCCGTGGGGATCCATTTCTATGGACTTCATTGTGGAGTTACCAACCTCTCAGGGAAGAACACCATTCTAGTGGTGGTTGACCGTCTAACAAAGGCAGCTCATTTTATCCCTTGTGTCGGCTTACCCACTGCAAAACAGACATCAGATTTGATGATTAAAGATGTGTTTCGCTTACATGGAGTACCGGATGAGGTTATTTCGGATCGAGGGGTGCAATTCACTTCTAGGTTTTGGCAAAATTTCTGTGCAGCATTGGACATTAAAGTAAACCTTTCTTCTGCTTTTCATCCCCAGACTAATGGACAGACCGAACGAACCAATCAAACCCTGGAGCAGTATCTCCGCTGCTTTATCTGCCACCTACAGGATGATTGGGTGGATCTACTTCCATTAGCTGAGTTCTCGTATAACAACTCTCAGAGTGCCTCCACTAAACAGTCTCCTTTTTACTCTAATCTAGGTTATCATCCTAACATTCTACCACGATTTCCCATAGAAACGCCTTTACCAGCAGTGGCTGAAAGAATCACGTCTTTACAGAAGAATATGGATCTTCTAAAGGAAAATCTGGAATCGGCTCAAGAAAGGTACAAGAAAGCAGCAGATAAATTTCGTAAACCTGCACCAGCTTTCAAGGTAGGAGACTTGGTCTGGCTGTCAACCAGAAATCTTAAGTTAAGGATTCCATCGTCTAAGTTGGGACATAAGTACATTGGACCCTATAAAATCAGTAAAATTATAAGTGCCGTTGCTTGTCGTCTTCAACTGCCCAGAACTATGAGAATCCACACTGTCTTTCATGTATCCCTACTAAAGGCTGCGACACCCAATACGTTTCCTGGACGTTCCTCTCCTTGCCCTGACCCAGTGCTAGTCGATGGTCAGGAAGAATTTGTGGTGGAAAGGATTTTAGATTCCAGGTTGTATAGAAATCAGTTACAATATCTGATTAAATGGCAGGGCTACCCAGTGGAGGACAACTCATGGGAACCGGTCAATAACGTTAATGCTCCTCGCTTGCTCCGTCAGTTTCATCAGAGGTACCCACACAAGCCTGGTCTGAGGTCATCCGGAGGTTGTCCTTAAGGGGGGAGTAATGTAAGGTTCTATGTATATATTCCTGAAACTCAGTTTGTTCGTCAGCCATTTTACTTTCTGTCTTGCTGCAGCTATCTTGCCCTCAGTCAAAATGGAGTTTCCAGCTTGCATGTTCCCGCCCTGATTCTCTCCTTTGCTTCTTAAGCAGCCACAGCTGAGCAATCAGTGCTTCAGAATCTAGCCTGCAGTGAACCTGTGACTTGACTCCTGTAAGCCTTGGACCTTGTACTCCAGCTATTCCTACTGAGGAACTCTGAAGCACTTGTGGACTCTGAACCCTGCTCTTTGAAAGACCCACGTTTGCATGGACTTACGGTAACAGAGAAGAAGATCCTGAATCTGTATTGGAGAGTGATTGCTGAGCTTGGATTACTCTGGCCTGCTGTGTCTCCTGTTTCTGTGTCTGCAAACTGTGTGACTATTTCTGCCAACTTGTATGAAGTAATACAGGACTTTTCTATATCAAACCTGTGACTCCTGTGTTTTCATCGCACCCAAGCACAAGACGCTATATGAACTGTACTACATACATTACAGACGGGGGCAGACAGCGGGATCTGGGGTGCTGCCGGTGCAGAGTTTTTTGCAGGAACGGGTGCCTCCACTGCGACAACGTCAACCGGATCACATTGCAAGGGCTGGGATGCCTGCATGGACTCCTCTACTAGAACGGGTGCCTCACCTTCCGGTACAGACACTTCAGGTAAGAGGGATTGGCGCCGCTCCAAGTTTAGTTTTAGGGCACGCCAGCTGGCTTCCATCCTGGTGACCTCCTCCCGGTGCCGAGCCAGGCCTCTTAGGGTATCCTCCGCTTCTTGCAGCGTAGGAGGGTTTCCAGGCCGGGTGCCCAACGGTGGTTCCGTGGCGATCGGGTCGCTTCCGTGGGGGGAGAGCTCTGACTGCTCCATCCCTTCACACTTCTGCTCGTGTCCATTAGCCATCTCTGCCAAGTCACATGTGTCATTAGCATCTGGAGAGGGCCCCTCTTTTGTAGGGAGGCGGGACCTTCGTGTTAGTTTCCGCACACTGAGGAGGATGAGGAGGCGGAATTCAAGAGCTGTGGGGCACGATCTTACATTGCAGTACCATTTAGAGTGGTCGGCCATCGTTTTTGCGCCACTGAGTGAGTGTACACCCACGAAGAGCACGCCCTTCTTCTTCACCAGTGCCTCGTCGTGACGCAGATATGGCAGAAAAATGGCAAATACATTCTCTGATGATTTTTAGCAATTCTCAAGCACAAAACCAGTTCAATTCAGGCACACAGGACTCGCTTATAGCGAGCTACAGAATCCTGTTCGTGACGCCCAAGTTGAGTCGCACAGAGCCAGAGGTTTTGGGGGTACTCGGCACCGAGCCCGTCGACTTCTATGGGGTATGTCACGGCTTTACCCGGCAATTGAATCATAGTCTTTTTTACTATGTAGAAGTGTATAAACTATAAATATATGTATAATATATATATATAATATATATATATGTCACAATGACATGTATATATAATATATATGTATTCTATGTGTGTATATTTAGTGTTTACAACGAAAGAAAGGGTTTTTTTTGTTGCGATATTTTGTTCCCATAGACTTACATGGGACTTCCGGTATCGGAATCGGATATCGACGATATTTTGTGATATCGGCGATACCATTCCGATACGATATTTTTAGATATCGAGCAGTATCGCTCAACACTAAGTTTGATATATGGTTTTCACTAACAATTACATGAGTGTATGTTTGCAAAATTTCACACATGTAGGGGTTAATTAAAGGTGTAAATTCGTTGAAAAAAAATGCGGGGGCTCCCACGCTATTTTCTGAACCAGACAGACAAAGCCAGAGAGTGGGGCAGATAATATTAGCCTAGGGAGGGTGCATTTATTTAGTGTCCCCCCCGACTACTAACATCTGCCCCCAGCCACCCCAGAAAAGGCAAATCTATAATTAGATTTGCCCTTTCTGGCACTTTGCCCGTCTATTCCCATTGCCCTGTAGCGGTGGCGAATGGGTTAATAATGGGTTAAAGACACCTTGCTATTGGAAGGTGACTTTAAGCCAGGTTAATAATTGAGGGCAGTCAATTAGACAACTATCGATTATTAATCCTATTGTATGAAATAAAAATAAAACACACACACTTTAATTAAAAATCATTTTAATGAAATAATGAAAGTTTTTGACCATATTTTATTTTCCATGTAAAACCATTCGAAGACCTTGTTCACCTGTAATAAAAATAAAATAATAAAGCAACATTATTCTTACCTATCCGGTGTTCAGTCAGGTCCCCGGATGTAATCCTTCTGAAAGGGTTAACATTTACTTCACGGACCACAGCTAATGCAGCCAGCCTCACAGTAATCCCCAGAATGAATGAGCTCCTCTCCCGGCTGACAGGAGAGGAAGTGATTAGCTGGGAAGCGTAATTGATTGCTTCCCAGGCTATTCAGTTCAGGTCAGCCGGGGACACCGCACAGCATCAGTGACGTTAAAAGGAATCCCGGCTGACCTGAACTGATTAACAAAAATAGGGGATCCCCTCAAAAAAAAATGGCGTGGGGTCCCCCTATTTTTGTTAACCAGCCAGATGAAGCAAACTACTGAGGCCTGGTATTTAAGGCTGTTAAGGATCTAAGATCCATGAACCTTTCAAGCCTGATAATACCAGGCCACAGCAGTCTGCTTATCTTGGTTGGTTAACAAAAATAGGGGATCCCCTCGAAAAAAAATGGCGTGGGGTCCCCCTATTTTTGTTAACCAGCCAAGTAAAAAGCAGACTGCTGTGGCCTGGTATTAAAAGACTGTCAAGGCCCATGGATTTTGGCCCTCAACAGCCTTAAAATACCAGGCTGCAGCAGCCCCACAATTGGTGCATCCAAAGATGCGTCAATTGTGGCACTTTACCCAGCTCTTCCCACTTGCCCTGTAGCGGTGGCAAGTGGGGTAATAAGGGGTTAATATCACCTTTGATTTAACGGTGACAATAAGCCCGGTTAATAATGGGAGGCGTCAATAAGACACCGATCCATTATTAATCATAAAGTTTGTAAATGTTTAAAAAAAATACACAGCAAGAATAAAGTCTTTTAATGAAATAAGGCACAACAGTTTTAAATTTTTTTATTGCACGCTCATTCTGCGATGCCATCGATCTCCTGTAAAAAACAAAAATAACAAACCAACACAAATACTCCCTGTCCGACCTAGTCCAAGATAACGAGTGTCCCACGACGAGTCCAGCTCTGCTACATCTGGATGCCAGGCTCAGCCTGACATCCAGACACAGCAGAGCTGCTTACCTGAGGAGGTTCCCGGCGGTCACGTGACGAATGGATGTCTCGCGGTCAGCTTCTCACGATAACTGCACGTAATCTTGGCCCGCTGTACTCTCACGAGAAGCTGGCTGGGAGACATCCATTCGACGTCACGTGACCGCCGGGAACCTCCTCAGGTAAGCAGCTCTGCTGTGTCTGGATGTCAGGCTGAACCTGGAATCCAGATGTAACAGAGCTGGACTCGTTGTGGGACACTCGTTATCTTGACTACATCGGACAGGGAGTATTTGTGTTGGTTTGTTATTTTAGTTTTTTTACAGGAGATCGATGGCGTCACAGGATGAGAGTGCAATAAAGATATAAAACTGTGTGTTGTGTATTATTTCATTAAAAGACTTTTTTCTGGCTGTGTATTTTTTTTTACATATTTTCAACCTTTATGATTAATAATGGATCAATGTCTTATTGACGCCTTTCCATTATTAACTGGGCTTATTGTTACCGTTCAATCAAAGGTGACATTAACCCCCTATTACCCCACTTGCCACCGCTACAGGGCAAGTGGGAAGAGCCGGGTAAAGTGCCACAATTTACGCATCTTTGGATGCGCCAATTGTGGGGCTGCTGCAGGCTGGTATTTTTAGGCTGTTGAGGGCCAAAATCCATGGGCCTTGACAGTCTTTTTATACCAGGCTGCAGCAGTCTGCTTTTTACTTGGCTGGTTAACATAAATAGGGGGACCCCACGCCATTTTTTTTTTGAGGGGATCCCCTATTTTTGTTAACCAACCAAGATAAGCAGACTGCTGTGGCCTGGTATTATCAGGCTTGCAAGGTTCATGGATATTGGATCCTTAACAGCCTTAAATACCATGCCTCAGTAGTCTGCTTCATCTGGCTGGTTAACAAAAATGGTGGGACCCCACGCCATTTTTTTTTCGAGGGGATCTCCTATTTTTGTAAACCATCCAGATGAAGCAGACTACTGAGGCCTGGTATTTAAGGCTGTTAAGGATCCAAGATCCATGAACCTTGCAAGCCTGATAATACCAGGCCACAGCAGTCTGCTTATCTTGGTTGGTTAACAAAAATAGGTGATCCCCTCGAAAAAAAAATGGCGTGGGGGTCCCCCTATTTTTGTTAACCAGCCAAGTAAAAAGCAGACTGCTGCGGCCTGGTATTAAAAGACTTTCAAGGCCCATGGATTATGGCCCTCAACAGACTAAAAATACCAGGCTGCAGCAGCCCCACAATTGGCGTATCCAAAGATGCACCCATTGTGGCACTTTTCCCGGCTCTTCCCACTTGCCCTGTAGCGGTGGCAAGTGGGATAATAAGGGGTTAATGTCACCTTTGATTGAATGGTGACAATAAGCCCGGTTAATAATGGAGAGGCGTCAATAAGACACCGATCCATTATTAATCATAAAGTTTGTAAATGTTTAAAAAATACACAGCCAGAATAAAGTCTTTTAATGAAATATTACACAACACAGATTTCATTATTTTTATTGTACTCTCATCCTGCGACGCCATCGATCTCCTGTAAAAAAGCAAAAATAACAAACCAACACAAATACTCCCTATCCGACGTAGTCCAAGATAACGAGTGTCCCACGACGAGTCCAGCTCTGCTACATCTGGATGCCAGGCTCAGCCTGACATCCAGACACAGCAGAGCTGCTTACCGGAGGAGATTCCCGGCGGTGATGTCATCTGGACTTCTTCACGGCCAGCTGTCGCGAGAGTACAGCTGGCCGAGATATAGTACCCGGCAGTCACGTGCAGTTATCGTGAGAAGCTGCACGTTACCGCCAGAGGGTAACGGCCGGCCATCCACGACATGACCACCGGGGATCTTCTGTAAGGTAAGTGCTGAGTCCTGACTCCTGACAGACCCGACCGACACTGACAGTGACACTTTCGGAAAGATCCTGTGTCACGTACTTCCTTCTGTGACACAGGAACTCCCCATACACTTTACAGGAAAATTCAGATTCCGGTATCCGATATGCAAAAAATATCGGAACTCAGAATCAGAATTCCGATACCCCGAATATCGGCCGATACCCGATATTTGCGGTATCGGAATGCTCAACACTACTCATGATAGAACCTGCACCGCTGCTGTGTGTTGAGAATGCCTCTAACAAACGGTTTGCCAGAGCTGCTTGTTTGTTCGCCAATATTAGCTCTAGGTTCTCCTGTGGCATGATGTTCTGTAATTTGCCTTTATAGCGTGGATCGAGGATGCTGGCCAACCAGTAGTCGTCATCCTTCATAATTTTGGCAATTCGGGTTCCCTTTTTAGGAACTGCAAGACATAATCACACATGTGGGCCAATGTTCAAGGTGTCAATGATGCACTGACAGTGGTGGTGAGGAGCACTTTCTGCCAAATCCACATCCCTCCAGTCACGCACAAACCCTGTACCTGACCTTGGCAAGATAACATTTTCTCTTGCCCCCTGAGAAGCATCCTCCTCCCCAAAATAATCATCCCCCTCCTCCTCTTCTTCCTCCACCTCGTCCTGGACAGTTCCCTGAGCAGAGAATGCCTGACTGTCATGAAGGCTTCACTCCTCCTCCTCCACTGCAGACGCCTGATCCTTAATGTGCATCAAAGTTTGCATGAGCAGACGCATAAGTGGGATGCTCATGCTTATGATGGCGTCGTGTGCACTTACCAGACGTGTGCATTCCTCAAAACACTGAAGGACTTTACAGAGGTCTTTCAGTTTTGACCACTGCACACCCAACAACTCGATATCTGCCCTCAAACTGCCTGCCTGTGTATCCTCCCACAAATGAATTACAGGCTGCCTCTGTTCACACAGCCTCTCAACCATGTGCATGGTGTTCCACCTTGTTGCAACATCTATGATTAGGCGGTGCTTGGGATGTGGAGCGATTGCTGCAGGCTCTGCATACAAATGGAGTCTATGGGCGAGCGACGGATGTGCGAGCACAGTCTTCACACCTGATGGAGCAGGGCTGGTAACTCCAGATAATTATTTATGAAGCACTGCACCACCAGGTTCAAGGTGTGAGCCAGGCAAGGTATGTGTCTGAGTTTTGCCAGGCTATGGCCGCCACAAAATTACGGCAGTTATCACTGACTACCTGGCCTGGCTCAAGATGTAGGCTGCCCAGCCATGACTCAGTTTCTCACTGCAAGTAGTCTGCCAGTACCTCCACGGTGAGTCTGTTGTCACCCAAAGACATCATCTTTAAAACAGCCTGCGTTAGCTGATCAATAGTGGGACACCTCATGTGCAACACTGCAGCTGCAGATGGAGTGCGCGTGCGACTGCGCTCTGTCTATGAGCTTTTGCTTCTGGAGGAGGAGGAGGGTCGAACACCTACAGCCAACTCTTGCCTATACCGTGGGCTAGCAGCATTGTCCCACTGCCGCTGTCCCCTGTGGACCCTGCATCCACCACATTAACCCAGTGCACAGTGATGGACACGTAATGGCCTTGGCTATGACTACTGGCCCATGCATCTGTTGTGAGGTGCACCTTTCCACTCACTGATTGTTTGAGTGCATGGACAATGCGGTCTTTCACATGCAGGTGGAGGGCAGGGATGGCTTTTCTAAAAAAGAAGTGCCGACTGGGTAGGTCATAGTGTGGACAGCGTAGGCCATGAGCTCTCGAACGCTGCGCTTTCAACCAAACAGAAGGGCATCATCTCTAATGAGATTAGTTTGGCAATGTAGGCGTTCAAAGTCAGTGAGGTTTTGTAGTCCGTCCACGCTTGCAAGTGCATGGTGTTTAAATGTCTAAGCATGAAACTGGTACTCAATTTTCGGAGATTTTTCCCTCAGCTAAAGGTCCTTCCGCACTTCTTACAGATAATCTTTGCCTCATCAATAGGATTTTGGTCAAAAAAGTGCCACACTGCACTCTTCCTACTATGGGATAAATCTTCAGGGCTTGTACGCTGTGCTAATTTGACAATCTGGCCAAGCTGTCCTGCAACTATTTTTTTTTTTTAACACGTTTTTGGACTGCTACAGGCCTGCCAGATAACCGCTGCTGTGATGTCGATGTCTGCCGCGGATCCTCCTCCTCTTCTGAGCTATTGCCAGCGGCACCGTCTTCCCCCAATGGATGCCACTCCGGGTCAACAACTGGGTCATCCATCACCTCCTCTTCAATTTCATCTACACCTTCCTTTGTGTCACCGTGTAAGGTGGTATAGTATGCGGGAAGGGGCACCTGAGTTTCATCAGGGTCAGATTCTGGCTCATTAGACTGCGAGGGCAATGCAGTACTCTGGGTGAATGTACCAGCAGAATCAGATAGCAGTGGCTGCGCATCAGTGCACTCCATGTCATATTCATCTTGGACTGGGGAAATCTTAATCTCACTTGATAACCCAGGCATGGAATGTGAAAAGAGCTCCAGGGAGTAATCTGAAGTGTGGCCTGCTGCATCCTTCACTTGTGGTGGGGCTGAAGGACACAGGGAACGGTGCTGTTCCTGACCAGGAGCCAGCACTGACAACTCAGTGCTTGCATTTTTTGAAACTTCAGAAGAGAAGGAGATAAAGCTGGAGGCTGTTTCGGCAATGTAAGCCAAAACCTGTTCCCAATGCTCCGGCTTTAAAAGCGGTTTACCTACTCCTAAAAAAGGGAGCCTTCCATGCCTTCTGGAGACAGACAATGACGCAGGCTCAACACCTCCTGCCTTAGGTGCTATTGTGCTTTTGGCACTACCAGCAGATGCACTACCATCAGTCCCAGCTGGCTCCCCCCACCCACGTCCGCGGCCTCTTCCACTATACTTCCTCATGTTTGGGAAAATGTACCAGCAGATATATGGTACTGTATGAGGAGCGTACAGCTGTATACGGTGTAGGTAAAAATTTAAATCTCGGTATATATTTCCTGAGTCACACACAGACTCTCCCTCAGTATGGATTTCACTGTAATACAAAGAGTAGATATACGGTACTGTCTCAGAAGTGTACAGCTGTATACGGTGCAGGGGAAAATTGGAATCTCCGTATATATTTCCGGAGTCACACACAGACGCTCTCTCAGTATGGATTTGACCATAATACAAAGAGCAGATATATGGTACTGTCTCAGAAACGTACTGCTGTGTAGGGGAAATTTCAATCTCCGTATATATTTCCGGAGTCACACACAGTCAGCATGTATTTGTCCGTGATACCAGCCGGTTCCCGGTAGTGTGTAAGTAGCGTACAGCTCTATACGGTGTGGTAAAAAATGAACGGTCAGTAACTGTGCAGAAAAAAAGAATAAAAGTATTAGTGCTGTGTAAAAAGCAGTCTGCACAGCAGTGTACACACAGCAATACAGCTATCAGGCAGCCTAATAACCAGTGCTGCTGCACACAAGATAATCCTCCCCTGTCACTGCACACTAACTGTACAGCACAATTGCTATCAGCACAAGCACAGAAGAACTTCTCTTACCAGCTGTAACTCTCTCCCTACTGATAAACAGCGTCAGCAACCTCTCCCTACTGTTAATATCGGCCGAAGTAAAATGGAGGTCGGACCTCAGGGCTTTTATAGACACTATGATGCCCCCCAAAGCAAGTCAATCACTGCAATGCCCTTCTGTAAGATGGTGGTGGCCGCTGCCCATGTCATCTCGCTGCCCACAGTGTACGTCTTTGCTCATTGGCTGAAAAAAGGCACCTGAAAGCATTCTGGGAAATTCGACTTTGGCACTCGTTTTGCCGACCGCATGGCCGACTGCACGCTATGGTCGAGTTTCGGCCAACGAAACCTGACTTTGGCGAAAGTCGGCGACTTTTGAATCTGACCGACCTGTTTCGCTCAACTCTACTCACCACAAATCTAGATAAGCTCCTTAGGGGTCTAGTTTCTAAAATGGGGTCACTTGTGGGGGGTTCCTACTTTTTATGCACTTCAGGGGCTATCCAAATGTGACATGGCATCCAATCTTGATTCCAGCCAATTTTGGTTTGAAAAAGTCAAATGGTGCTCCTTCCCTTCCGAGCTCTGCCGTGCGCCCAAACTGTGGTTCCCTCCCACATATGGGGTATCAGCGTACTCAGGACAAATTGGACAACAACTTTTTGGTCCAATTTCTCCTGTTACCCTTGGAAAAAAAAAAATTGGTGACTTGAATATCATTTTTGTGGGAAAAAAATAGGATTTTTTATTTTCATACCCTGGCATTATAAACTTGTGTGACAGTAAAGATGTATATCTTTGTACCGTGTTAGCCAGTAGATAGAAAAATATTTAGAGTTGAGAGTCCTCAGTGGTTGATACCTTTTAATGGCTAACTGAAATATGTGATTCTTCAGATGTTGTATTAGTCTATGCCTGATGAAGAGACCTGAGTAGTCTCGAAAGCTTGCAATTTGTTACCATCTTTTCAGTTAGCCATTAAAAACTTGTGTGAAGCACTTGGTGGTTCAAAGTGCTCATCACAGATCTAGATAAGTTCCTTAGGGGTCTAGTGTCCAAAATGGTGTCACTTGTGGTGGTTTCCCACTGTCTAGGCACATCAGGGGCTCTGCAAACTGAACATGACGTCCATCAAAGTCTGCATTCCAAAACGTCATTACTTCCTTTCCCAGCCCTGCTGTGCAACCAAACAGTCCCCCCCCTACATATGGGGTATTAGCGTACTCAGAACAAATTGGACAACAACTTTTGGGGTCCAATTTCCTTGGGAAAAATCAAAATTAAGGCCTAAAAAAACAATTTTTGTGGAAATTTTTTTTTTCTTTTTCACACCCAGGCATTATAAACTTTAGTGAAACACTTAGGGGTTCAAAGTGCTCACAACAGATCTAGATATATTCCTTAGGGGGTTTAGTTTCCAAAATGGTGTCACTTGTGGGGGTTATCACTGTTTAGGCACACCAGGGGCTCTCCAAACGCGACATGGCGTCCAGCCAATTCTGCGTTGAAAAAGTCAAACGGCGCTCCTTCCATTCCTAACCCTGCCATGCACCCTGATAGTGGTTTTCTCCCACATATGGGGTATCGGCGTACTCAGGAGAAATAACACAAATTTTTCTGTCCATTTTCTCCTTTTACCCTTGTTAAAATGAAAAATTGTTTGTAAAAGCTCATTTTTGTGACTAAAAAGTTAAATGTTGTCACTTTTGGGTATTTTCTGCCTTATAGACCCCTCAAAGTGACTTCAAATGTGAGGTGGTCCCTAATAAAAATGGTTTTGTACAATTTGTTTTAAAAGTGAGAAATCGCTGGTCAACTTTTAACACTTATAACTTCATAACAAAAAAAAAAATTTGATTTCAAAATTGTGCTGATGTAAAGTAGACATGTGGGAAATGTTATTTATTAAGTATTTTGTGCGCCATATCTCTCTGTTTTAAGGGAATAAAAATTCAAAGTTTGAGAATTGCAAAATTTTCCAAATTTGCCATATTTGCGTTTATTTATGAAAAAAATGGAAGTTATATCGAATAAATTTTACAACTGTCATGAAATACAATATGTCGTGAGAAAACATTCTCAGAATCGTGAAGATCCGTTGAAGCACTCCAGAGTTATAGCCTCATAAAGAGACAGTGGTCAGAATTGTAAAAATTGGCCCGGTCATTAACGTGCAAACCACCCTTGGGGGTTAAGGGGTTAATGTACACTCTGCACCCCATCTTGACTGAAAAAAAACAGAAATGTAGAAATTTTTGCAAATTTATTAAAAAAGAAAAACTTAAATATTTCATGGTCATAAGTATTCAGACTCTTTGCTCAGTATTGAGTAGAAGCACCGTTTTGAGCTAGTACAGCCATGAATCTTCTTGGGAATAATGCAACAAGTTTTTCACACCTGGATTTGGAGATCCTCTGCCATTCTTCATTACAGATCCTCTCCAGTTCCGTCAGGTTGTATGGTGAACAGCCATTTTCAGGTCTCTCCAGAGATGCTCAATTGGGCTTTGGCTGAGCCAGTCAAGAATGGTCACAGAGTTGTCCTGAAGCCACTCCTTTGTTATTTTAGCTGTGTGCTTGGGTTATTGTCTTGTTGGAATGTGAACCTTCGGCCAAGTCTGAGGTCCAGAACACTCTGGAAGATTTTTTCATCCTAGATAGCTCTGTACTTGGCTGCATTCATGTTTCCTTCTATAGCAACCAGTCGTCCTGTCCCTGCAGCTGAAAACACTCCGATAGCATGCTGCTGCCACCACCATGTTTCACTGTTGGGATTGTATTGGCAGGTGATGAGCAGTGCCAGGTTTTCTCCACACATTCCACTTAGAATTATCTCCACAAAGTTCTACCTTCGTCTCATCAGACCAGAGAATCTTATTTCTCATAGTCTGGGAGTCCTTGATGTGTTTTTTAGCAAACTCTATGTGGGATTTCATATGTCTTGCACTGAGGAAAGGCTTCCGTTGGGCAACTCTGCCATAAAAGCCCGATTGGTGGAGGGCTGCAGTGATAGTTGACTTTCTGGAACTTTCTCCCATCTCCCTACTGCATCTGTGGAGCTCAGCCACAGTGATCTTGGGGTTCTTCATTACTTCTCTCACCAAGGCTCTTCTCCTACCATTGCTCAGATTGGCTGAACGGCCAGGTCTAGAAAGACTTCTGGTGGTCCCAAACTTCTTCCATTTAAGGATTATGGAGGCCACTGTGCTATTAGGAACCTTGAGTACTGCAGAAATTCTTTTGTAACCTTGGCCAGATGTGTGCCTTGCCACAATTCTGTCTCTGAGCTTCTTGGCCAGTTCCTTTGACCTCATGATTCTCTTTTGGTCTGACATGCACTGTGAGCCATAAGGTCTTATATAGACAGGTGTGTGCCTTTACAAATCAAGTCCTATCAGTTTAATTAAAAACAGCTGGACTCCAATGAAGGAGAAGAACCATCTCAAGGAGGATCACAAGGAAGTGGACAGCATGTGATGTAAATATGAGTGTCTGAGCAAAGGGTCTGAATACTTATGACCATGTGAAATTTCATTTCAGTTTTTCTTTTTTAATAAATTTTCTAACATTTCTCTACATATCTGGCTTTTATCAGTCAAGATGGGCTGCAGAGTGAACATTAATGAGAAAAAAATGAACTTTTTTGCATTTACCAAATAGATGCAAAGAAACAAAGTGAAAAATGTTAAGAAGTATTATATATATCTATATATATATATACAGTATATATATAGATATATATATATACATACACACACGCTGTACATATATATATATATATATATATATATATATATTGAGTGAAATCAAAGTGAAATCAGTATTAAACATGTCACCAATTTTCTCAATTTTATTTGTAAAGATGCTATTGACATGAAATATTTGCCACGGTCAGTATTAACCCACCCATTCCACACAGGGAAAGAAGTAAAGCTATTGATGATGTGTTCGATACTTTTTTTCACTCACTGTGTATTCATACATGTATATTCAGTTGTGCAGTGTAATCTTCTGTTCCCACAGAATCTATTCCAGCTGCCAGGAGAGGTGGCTGTTATGATTTGGTAGCTGAGGAGAGCAGGCAAAAACGGCAATACACCAGAGAGGTTGAAATCTACTGGATTGCAGTACCCTGACTAACCACCACAACTAAAGGCAGCCGTGGAGCGTACCTACGTTGGTCCTAGATGCCTCGTCACAGCCTGAGAGGCTAACTACACCTAAAGATAGAAAGAGGAAAGCTATCTACCCCAGAGCAGATCCCCAAAGAACATAGGAAGCCCCCAAACATGTAATGGCGGTTAGAAGAGAAGAAATACAGACACAGACAGAAAATAGTATGAGCAAACGTTGGGGCCCAATCTTCCTAGAAAGAAAAGGATAGGAAGGACACTTACTGCAATCCAAAAAACCCTAAGAAAATACCAACTCTACTAATTGCAAAAACAGCTGAGATCACACGACCTCTACCACCTAAATTAGTTCTCTGGTGTAACAAAACTAAGCCGCAGCCACTGAAAAAACTGAAAAAGGCAAATGAACAAATAACAGTGGCTCATATAAACTGACAGGAGCACAAGCCCCCAGAGGGGACCTGGCTGACCTCCACAGAAGTGCAGGAAAAAATGCAAAAAGAAAGCACAAAAATAAAAGCAGAAAATATCTTATCTGTTAGCAGAAGATGCAGGCAAGACTCAGCAAACTTCCAAGTGAACCAGGAACCAAAGTTGAGACAAGAACAATTGATCACCGGCAACCCTGATGGGAGGGAACCTCCCTTATATAAGACCAGTCTGTAACTCCTGATTGCCAATCTTGACAATCTTCATTGAATGGTTCAGTACTGTTTGTAACCACCAGAGGGAGCTGCTGCTCAGAATTCATTTCTAACACATTCACAACAGTACCCCCCCTTGAGGAGGGGGTCACCGAACCCTCATTTTGGCAACCAGGTCGGTCAGGATGAGCTCTGTGATACGCACGGATCAGTCTCCTAGCATGGATGTCTGAAGCAAACACCCAAGAATTGTCCTCCTGACCATAACCTCTCCACTTAACCAAATACTGGAGTTTCCGTCTAGAAAAACGAGAATCCAATATTTTCTCAACCACATACTCCAGATTGCCCTCAACCAAAACGGGGTCAGGAGGCGCAGCCATAGGAACCACTGGCTCGACAAACCTCTTCAATAAGGACTTGTGGAACACGTTATGGATCTTAAATGTCCCTGGAAGAAGTAAACGAAAGGAAACAGGATTAAGAATCTCCATGATTTTATAAGGTCCAATGAACCTAGGCTTAAACTTAGGAGATGCAACTCTCATAGGGATATTTCTTGAGGACAACCAGACCAAGTCCCCCACTTCAAACCGAGGACCATCAGTCCTATGCCAGTTGGCAAACCGCTGGGCCCTCTCCTGAGAGAGGGACAACCTCTCCACTACCTGGTCCCAAATCTGCTGCATACGCTCCACAACAGAGTCAACACCTGGACAGACAGAAGCCTCCGTCTGTCCCGAAGAAAATCGAGGGTGAAACTCAAAATTGCAGAAAAATGGAGACATCAAAGAGGCAGAGCTAGCCCTATTATTAAGAGCAAACTCACCAAAGGCAAAAAAGAGACCCAGTCTCCTCCAAAATCTGGAAACAAACTGGACTCCTCTGTCAGACACAATGTTCTCAGGAATGCCGTGTAATCGAACCACGTGCTGAAGGAACAAAGGCACCAATTCGGGGGAGGAAGGCAACTTAGGTAATGGCACAAGATGTATCATTTTGGAAAACCTATCACAAATCACCCAGATAACGGTCATTCTCTGAGAAACAGGGAGGTCGGAAATGAAATCCATAGAGATATGGGTCCATGGTCTCTTGGGCACAGGCAATGGCATCAACAAACCACTAGAGCGAGAGCAAGGCTTGGAGCGAGAGCAAGTCCCGCAGGACTGCACAAATTCCCTGACGTCACGAGACAAAGTAGGCCACCAAAAGGACCGACTAACCAAGTCTCTGGTACCAAAAATTCCGGGATGACCGGCCAACGCGGAAAAATGAATCTCAGACATCACACTCTTTTTCCACCGGTCTGGGACAAACAATTTCCCAATAGGGCAGGGCTCGGGTTTATCCTCCTGACACCCTTCCAGAGCCAGTCTCAAATTGGGCGAAATGGCGGAAAGAACTACACCCTCTTTCAAAATAACAGCAGGATCAGATAACTCAGGAGAGTCCGCAAGGAAACTCCTCGAGAGGGCATCCGCCTTAACATTCTTAGTGCCAGGAAGAAAGGAAACCACAAAATTAAAACGTGTGAAAAACAAGGCCCACCTGGCCTGTCTAGGATTAAGTCGCTTGGCTGATTCCAGATAAACCAGATTCTTATGGTCCGTGAGGACCACCACCTGATGTTTGGCTCCCTCCAGCCAATGTCTCCACTCTTCAAAAGCCCACTTCATGGCCAATAACTCCCGATTACCCACGTCATAATTACGTTCAGTTGGAGAAAATTTTCGAGAGAAAAAGGCACAAGGGTTACTTTAGAGGTCTCTGGATCTCTTTGGGACAAAACGGCACCTGCCCCAATTTCAGAGGCATCAACCTCCACCTGAAATGGCAGAGAAACATCAGGCTGCCGTAGAACAGGAGCAGAAGTGAATCTCTGCTTAAGTTCCTGAAACGCAGAGACTGCCTCAGGAGGCCAATTCACCACATCAGAACCCTTCTTGGTCAAATCAGTCAATGGTTTAACAATAACAGAGAAATTACCAATAAATTTACAATAAAAATTGGCAAAACCCAAGAATCTCTGAAGAGCCTTTAATGAAGTAGGTTGGACCCAATCACAGATGGCCTGATCCTTGACCGGGTCCATTTCAATAACAGATGGGGACAAAATGAATCCCAGAAATGAGATCCTCTGTACGCCAAAAAGACACTTTGATCCCTTCACATACAGAGCATTCTCTCTCAAAATCTGGAACACAGTCCGAACATGTTTCACATGAGAGTCCCAGTCATTGGAAAAAATCAAGATATCATCCAAATAAACAATCAGAAATGTATTCACAAAATCTCTGAAAATGTCATTCATGAAGGACTGGAAGACGGAAGGAGCATTAGTGAGCCCAAAGGGCATCACTAGGTACTCAAAATGCCCCTCTGGGGTATTAAATGCTGTCTTCCATTCATCCCCGTGCTTAATGCGAATAAGGTTATACGCCCCCCCTGAGGTCAAGCTTGGTAAACCAAGTAGCACTTTTCACCCTGGAAAACAAGTCAGAAATCAAGGGTAACGGATATTGATATTTCACAGTGATATTGTTCAAGAGGCGATAATCAATACACGGCCTTAATGAACCACATTTTTTGGCCACAAAGAAAAAACCGGCACCCAAGGGTGAAGAGGATGGTCTGATATGACCCTTCTCCAATGACTCCTTGATATAAGACAGCATAGCGTCATCACAGACAAGTTAAAAGGCGACCTTTAGGGAATTTACTACCAGGCACTAATATAAATAGCGCAGTCATAGCTCCTATGGGGGGGCAAAGATGCAGATTTACTTTCGCTAAACACATCAGAAAAATCAGTCAAAAAGTCAGGAACGTCCTAAGCCTGGGGAGAGGCAGAAAAAACAGGAGTGTTAGCATTAGCACATTGGCAGCCCCAACTGGTCACAGACACAGATTTTCAATCCAAAACAGGATTATGAGACTGTAACCAAGGGAAACCCAGTACAATAATGTCATGCAGATTATACAGCACCAAAAATTTGCAACTCTCCTGATGATCAGGTTCAACCCTCATTATCACCTGAGTAGGGAACTGGGGTTTATTCTCAGCCAAAGGGGTAGAATCAATCCCCAGTAGGGGAATAGACTTCTGTAGGGGTATCAAGGGAAACCCACAACGTTTAGCAAAATCAAAATCCATCAGGTTAATAGCTGCTCCAGAATCAACAAAAGCCTGAGCAGAAAATGTGGACAGGGAGCAAATCAGGGTAACAGTCAACAGAAATTTAGTCTGAACACTACCCAAGACAACTGAGCGTGCAAAACGTCTTCCCCACTTAGGGCAGACTGAAATAGCATGAGAGGCGTCACCACAGTAGAAACATAACCCATTGCGTTTTCGAAACTCATGACGCTGTGCCCCAGAAGCCACTCTATCACACTGCATGGGTTCAGAAGCTGGTTCACAAGGCAACACTATTCCACGCATACCTCTACGCTCACGCAAACGTCTGTCAATTTGAATCGCTAATGACATAGAATGATTGAGACCAGAGGGAGCAGGGAAACCCACCATAACATCTTTTACATTCTCTGACAGACCCTTCCGAAAAAGGGCTGCCAAAGCATCATCATTCTATTTGGTCAGGACTGCCCACTTTCGGAATTTCTGACAGTATAACTCAGCGTCCTCAAGCCCCTGATTTAATGCCAACAAGGTTTTTTTAGCTTGATCAGTGACATTAGGTTCATCGTACAATAACCCCAGAGCCAGAAAAAATGCATCAACATTACTCAAAACAAGGTCCCCAGGTGTCAGGGAAAAAGCCCAATCCTGAGGATCGCTGCGCAGGAGAGAGATGACAATTTGAACCTGCTGTGCTGCGTTCCCTGAGGACTTAGGTTTTAAGGCAAAAAACAACTTACAGTTATTTTTGAAATTCAGAAATTTAGCTCGATCCCCTAAAAACAAATCTGGCATGGGATCCTAGGTTCCACAACTGGCAACCCTGCAAGATAGGTAGCAATACTCCGAACTTCAGTGGCAAGCTGATCCACACGGCCAGACAACTGTGCAAACTCCTTTGAGAGGAAAAAAAATCCTCAGCACCCAGAGAAAAAGAGGGAAGAGAAAAAAAAAAATCTCTGACAACTCTGACAACTTTTTTTTTTTTTTTACACTATTTTTCCCTTCTGTGAGTACCATATAATTTTCAGTTAGGCCGGTGATACTGTTATGATTTGGTAGCTGAGGAGAGCAGGCAAAAACGGCAATACACCAGAGAGGTTGGAATCTACTGGATTGCAGTACCCTGACTAACCACCACAACTAAAGGCAGCCGTGGAGCGTACCTATGTTGGTCCTAGATGCCTCGTCACAGCCTGAGAGGCTAACTACACCTAAAGATAGAAAGAGGAAAGCTATCTGCCCCAGAGCAGATCCCCAAAGAACATAAGGAAGCCCCCAAACATGTAATGGCGGTTAGAAGAGAAGAAATACAGACACAGACAGAAAATAGTATGAGCAAACGTTGGGGCCCAATCTTCCTAGAAAGAAAAGGATAGGAAGGACACTTACTGCAATCCAAAAAACCCTGAAAAGTACCAACTCTACTAATTGCAAAAACAGCTGAGATCACACGACCTCTACCACCTAAATTAGTTCTCTGGTGTAACAAAACTAAGCCGCAGCCACTGAAAAAAATGGAAAAGGCAAATGAACAAATAACAGTGGCTCAGATAAACTGAGAGGAGCACAAGCCCCCAGAGGGGACCTGGCTGACCTCCACAGAAGTGCAGGGAAAATGCAAAAAGCAAGCACAAAAATAAAAGCAGAAAATATCTTATCTGTTAGCAGAAGATGCAGACAAGACTCAGCAAACTTCCAAGTGAACCAGGAACCAAAGTTGAGACAAGAACAATTGATCACTGGCAACCCTGATGGGAGGGAACCTCCCTTACATAAGACCAGTCTGTAACTCCTGATTGCCAATCTTCACAATCTTCATTGAATGGTTCAGTACTGTTTGTAACCACCAGAAGGAGCTTCTGCTCAGAATTCATTTCTAACACATTCACAACAGGTGGCGAGTTCTCCTTCAATGGAAATCTTCAAACAGAGGCTGGACAGACATCTGTCTGAGATGGTTTAGTAAATCCTGCATTGACCAGGGGGTTGGACACATTGAGGTTCCATCCAACTCTAACATTCTATGATTCTAGAAATGCTCTATTACCTAAAACCTAAATCTGAGAAAAGAGAAATGGGTGGAGCCGAGCCTCTCCCCCCCTCCCCACGAGGCGTAGGCAGAGGCCAACATGACGGGGGGATGGCAGGTTTAGGTGAGGGAGTAGCTAATCAAATTAGAAGGGGCGCTACAGGATATATAGTGGAGGTAGGGGGCTTTCCCCCCTTCACATTTCCCGCTTTGTCAATGAAGAAGCAGTGCCACTCACCATGTCTGGTGTTGAGCAGGCACTGGAGCTTTTGCAGTTTGCGACCCAGGCGCAGCCTCCAGGATGGCTTGAGGCCCAGGTCGCAGGGATCGTTCGGGGGTCCCTTTGGCAGTCGGTCCAGTTGGCGGCAGCAAGGGAGCGGTGGTTATGTCGGGTGACGCCGCGTGAGCGGCTCTCACCGGATTCGGCTTATCGGGCCTCCCATCGGCGCAGGAGCCCCTCCCGGGACCCTCCGGGTCAGGCGCCGTGCAGTTCCCACTACAGTCTGCCCCGGCCTGGGAGGAATCCACAGGCCCGGCGAGGCCCCGCGGCGGTGCCTAGGCACACATCTCCCGCCAATCAGGAGGCGGAGCCGGCACGCGCCGGGTGGTGCTGCAGGTTAAATTCATCGGGGGGTCATGGCAGCAGTGGCGCGCCTTGCGGCCTGCCTCCGGCACCAGGTCACGGTCGTCCATCAATGAAGCAGTGGCCTGGCTCATCCGCAGGGCAGTCGTCCTGGTCCCCCAGTATTGGGGGGGGCACCTGGTTCTTCGGGGGGTTGCGGCGGTGGAGTTCCCACCGCGTAGCCTGCTCTTCACACCGGTTCCAGGGGTTCTGATCGCTGGAACGGCGCGTCAGCGGCCTGCAGCACAGCGGGGCACGTGTCACCGACCCCCACAGACGGCAGCAAGGGGCTCGTCCCTGTTTCTCCAGGATTTTCACGGGGGGCCACTACTGCTTCGGTGCATGGATTGGCGCGGCATCGGGGGTTTTCGACGTGGCGACCCAGGCAACATGATTCGGGTTCAGCATTCGGGATCCCCTCTGGGGTTTAGGCCCCATACCTTCGTTTGTTCCGAGGGAAGTTCCGGTCGTCAGCGGCAGGCCAGCCGGGTCATCATCGTTAGCCGCGATGGCATAGACGGAGCTACAGATCCAGGATTTCCAGCTGGAGGGCCCACAGCCCCCTCGCAGCCTGGTGAGTACACCTCTGTGTATATTGTATGTCATTCATTTTTGTCTTCTTCATAGTGTGGAGGGCTTGTCTGGCGAATGTCACACGTTTTGGGGGGTCGGCGTTGAGTGGGGTAGTTTCGGATGGGGACATGTTATGTTACGGTAGCTGAGGAGTGCAGGCAAAAAAGGAAATACACCAGAGCAGTTGGAATCTATGAGATTGCAGTACCCTGACTAACCACCACAACTAGAGGCAGCCGTGGAGCGTTCCTACGTTGGTCCTAGACGCCTCGTCACAGCCTGAGAAACTAACTACACCTAAAGATAGAAATAGGAAAGCTATCTGCCCCGTAGCAGAACCCCAAAGATAATAGAAAGCCCCCAAACATGTAATGGCGGTTAGACAAGAGGAAATACTGACACAGAAAGAAAATAATATGAGCAAACGCTGGGCCCAAACTAACTAAATAGAAAAGGACAGGAAGGGTACTTACTGCAATCTCAGAAAACCCTGAAAAGCACCAACTCTACTAATTTCAAAATCACCTGAGATCACACGACCTCTACCACCTAAATTAGTTCTCTGGTGTAACAAAAACAGCAGCCACTGAAAAAACTGGAAAAAGCAAAAGTACAAAACACAGAGGCTGGACTAAACTGAGAGGGCAAAAGCCCTGGAGGGGACCCAGAAGGCCCCCACAGAAGTGCAGGACCAAATGCAAAATATAGCAAAAACACAAAATAAGAAATTGTCTTATCTGATAGCAGGAGATGCAGACACGACACAGCAGGCTACAAGGGAAACTGGAAAGAAGGATTCAGACCAGAACAATTGATCACCGGCAACCCTGATGGGAAAATTACTCCCTTATATAAGACCAATCAGTAACACCTGATTCCCAGTCCTCACAATCCTCACTAGTACCGCTTGTAACCACCAGAGGGAGCCTCTGCTCAGAACTCATCTCAAACCCATTCACAACAGTACCCCCCCCTTGAGGAGGGTCACCGAACCCTCATTTGAGCAACCAGGTCGGGCAGGATGAGTTCTATGATACGCACGGATAAGTCTCCTAGCATGGATGTCCGAAGCAAACACCCAAGAATTGTCTTCCTGACCATAACCTCTCCATTTAACCAAATACTGGAGTCTTCGTCTAGAAAAACGAGAATCCAATATTTTCTCAACCACATACTCCAGATTGCCCTCAACCAAAACAGGGTCAGGAGGCACAGCAGCAGGAACCACTGGCTCAACAAACCTCTTCAACAAGGACTTGTGGAACACGTTATGGATCTTAAAATGCCCCGGGAGAAGCAAACGAAAAGAAAACAGGGGTAATAATCTCTGTTTTTATAAGGTCCAATGAACCTAGGCTTAAATTTAGGAGTGTACTTCATAGGAATATTCTTTGGGACAAACCAGACCAAGTCCCCCCCTTTAAACCGAGGACCTCGTCCCATGCCGGTTTCAAAACCCCTGGGCTTCTCTGGGGGGGACAACCTCCCATACCTGGTCCCAAATCTGCTGCATCGCTCAAACAACAGATCAACACCGGACGAAGAAACCTCGTCTGTCCCAAGAAATCGAGGGGAAACCGAATTTTCAGAAAAAAGGAGACATCAAAATGGCGGCTGCCCTATTTTTAAAAGCAAACCAGCCAAAGGCAAAAAAAACCCGTCACCCGACCAACACAAAAAAATTTAGTAAGTCTCCAAAGTTGGGTTTTTTCTCTCGTTGACCATTGGTCTGAGGATGAAATGCCGAGGAAAAACAATTTAACACCCAGTTTTGAACAAAAAATCCTCCAAAATCTGAAACAAACTGGACTCCTTGCAGACCAATTTTCAGGAATGCCGGTAAAAGAACCCGGCTTTAAAGGGCAACGGCACCAAAAGAGGAGGAAAGGGACTTAGGTAATGGCCCCAAAATGTTCATTTTGGAAAACCCATCCAAATTTCCCCCTGGTGGTCTTCTCTTGGAAAAAAAAAGATCGGAAATGAAATCTAGGGTATGGGTCCATGGTCTCTGGGCACAGCAATGGCATCAACAAACCACTAGACGAGGCAAGGTTGGAGGGAGAAGTCCCGCAGGACTGCACAAATTCCCTGCATGCGGACAAGGAGGCCCCCAAAAGGACCCACAACCAAGTCTCTGGGACCAAATAAATTCCGGGGGCCCAGCCCAAAGCGGGAAAATGAAATCTCAGACTCACACTCTTTTTTTTTGGTCCGGGACAAAATTTTCCCCAACAGGGCCGCGTCGGGCCCCATCCCCCTGACAACCCCCCCAGGCAACTCAAATTGGGGGG
>JARQOD010000002.1:416918671-416960569 GCA_033576555.1 Oophaga sylvatica
TACGGAGGGGAAGCCGTCAAAATAATGTTTTATTTTTTTTAAATTTTAAATGGAGCAACCCAAAAATTTAAGAAAAATGTCAAGGATGAGGCAGTGAGACACGCTCACCCAGAGTACAAGCAGCAGGGGTTTAAAAATTTAATGGAGCGGGTTCTGCCCCCAAAAAAAAACCCCCAAAAATAAGTAAACACTGCAAAAAAATGTTAAATACTTGAAAGGCCCTTTGTGTACTTTTTTTGTTTGCAACCATTGTATTGGATAGGGATGGAAGAATCAACTAATAGTTTTTTTTTTTTTAAAAAATTAAGGGGAGAACAACAATTAGAGAAAAATTAAGGATGAGGCTGAGACACGCTCGCAGAGTAAAGTGCAGGGGTTTGAAGAATTTAATGGAGCGGGATTTGCACCCCAAAAAATTTAAAAACCCCCGGGTTTACAGTAAACACTCCCACAAAATGTTAGTAGCTGTAAAAGGGGTTTTTGTGTACTTCTTATTTTTTGAAACCAATGTATTTGTAGGAGGGAAGCAGTAACAAAAATTTGATTTATTTTTTTTAAATAGATTGGAGCAGCACCAATTAGAGAAAAATGTCAAGGATGAGGCAGTGAGACACGCTCAGCAGAGTACAAGCAGCAGTGGTTGAAGAACTAACTGGAGCGGGATCTGCACTCAAAAAAAAAAAACCTCACAGACTAGAGTGAACACTGCACACAACTGTTCACTATCTCTGAAAGGCTCCTTTGTGTACTTCTATAGTGTTTGCAACCAATGTATTGGATACGGATGGAAGCACGTCACACTAATAGATTTGATTTTTTTTAAATAGAATGGAGCAGCACCAATTAGAGAAAAATGTCAAGGATGAGGCAGTGAGACACGTTCAGCAGAGTACAAGCAGCAGTGGTTGAAGAACTAACTGGAGCGTGATCTGCACTAAAAAAAAAACAACCTCATAGACTAGAGTGAACACTGCACACAACTGTTCACTATCTCTGAAAGGCTCCTTTCTGTACTTCTATGGTGTTTGCAAACAATGTATTGTATACGGATGGAAGCGCGTCACACTATAATTTCTATTGAATGGAGCAGCAAGAATTACACTAAAGAAAAAAAAAAGAGTCTGTGAGTGACACGTGCAGATGCCTACAAACAGCATTGGATGCAGAGCAAACTGCAGCGTCACCTGCACTCTCACACACACACCTTGCACAGAGCTGATAAAACAACACTGCAAGGCAAAAGGAAGCTTTACACAGCGGTTGGTAAACTAGCCTGCCTAAAGCACAGTACACAAAATCGCAATCTCTAACTGTCCCTCAGAGTCAGCAGAGCAGCGTTCTGTCCCTAACTGAATTCACAGCACAGTGATGCTAAAATGGCGGCGGCGCCTTTTATAGTGCATTCTGACATCATTTCAGCATCCAATCACAGCCATGCCATTAGTTAACATGACCGCAGCATTACAGGATGTGCCCACACTTCTTAGGATTCCTCATTGGCTGACTAAAATCACATTGCCTCTCAAAGAATTATGGGAACTTCCGATTCCGGTATACGATATATGGAAAATATCAGAACTAAGTATCGGAATTCCGATACAGCGAATATCGGCCGATACCCGATACTTGCGGTATCGGAATGCTCAACTCTAGTTAGAACTCATTTTGACTAAAAAATTTTTCTTTTTTGGTGATCAATTTTACATTCAAAAGAGGGGAACTGCTATGGGGTCTAACATGGCACCCCCGTATGCTAATATATACATGGATAACTTTGAGAATACATTTGTGTATCCCCATCCACTGTTTAGATCTCATGTCATTTACTGGAAACGTTTTATCGATGACATTTTTCTTGTCTGGACAGGAGGGTTGGATTACCTACTTCTTTTTTTCAATGACCTTAACTCCTATACACCTGGACTGACTTTTTCTATTCAACATGATCCCAAGACAATCAACTTCTTGGATACTCAAGTTACTATCCAAAAAGGAAAAAGATTTAGACTTGAGAGTCCTCAGTGGTTGATACCTTTTAATGGCTAACTGAAAAGATGGTAACAAATTGCAAGCTTTCGAGACTACTCAGGTCTCTTCATCAGGCGAAGACTAATACAAAATCTTAAGAATCACATATTTATATACACAACAGGACACAGGAATAATGCAATAGGTAAGACAAGTGACGAAAAGCAGAACTGTCATTATGGCAGAGGGATGAACATAAATATTGGAACAGTTCATAGATAAGGAGATAAAGTTTTATTGCCCTCTGATTGGAGTCTGCTATTGTGTTTTGATGCCCCTAGAAGGTCAGAGAAGTAGATTCCTTAATTGATATAGAAAGACATAAATCCATGTGACACGTTCATTCCAGCACTAAGAGTGTCAAAGGTCATCATAAGTTTATATTCCCAAACCTTTCTATCTTTCTCAGATTTGAAGTTAGATTTTAATACAAGTAATTCCATATCCATCATGCTATGACCGGGCATACAAAAGTATTTTGCCACCGGTAAATCCATTCTTTTTTCTATATTGTGTGGCGATGAGAATTCATCCTTGTTCTCAGTTTTTGCCCGGTCTCCCCCACATACAGACCCCAGTTGGACATTTAGTACATATAATTAGGTACACCATATTAGATGTGATGCAGCTGAAAGTACCTGGTATCTTGTAGTCCTGATGGGAGTTGGGGATCTTTATCTTGTCCGTGGTCATTATAGATGGACAGGTTTTACATTTCTTCTGATTGCAAGGTAAGGTTCCTGCAGCTGTTGGGGAGGACAGGGAGCTTCTGACAATGATGCTTCTTAGATTTGGGGGCTGCCTAAAACACAGTAGTGGGGGGTCTGGAAATATGGATTGTAATCGGGCATCTTTTTGTAGTAAAGGTTGTAGTTTCCGTGCAGCTCCCCTTAGCACGTCCAGATTTGGATTGTAGGTGACCACTAGAGGCACACGGTTATTTTCTTCTTTAGCTTTGTAATGTAGCAGGTGATTCCTTGATATTCTGGTGGCTCTTGTAATTTGGTTTTCAATTGTTCTTGGATGATAGCCCTGGTTCAAAAAAGTCTTTCTGAGGCGACCAAGGTGTTCATCTCTATCCATGGGGTTAGAACATATACGGTTGTATCTGATGGCTTGGCTGTAGACAATAGAGTTTTTTATGTGTTTTGGATGGAAACTGTCCCATTTAAGGTATGTTGGACGGTCGATTGGCTTCTGATACAGGGTACAGGGTACGAAGATACACATCTTTCCTATATCCAAGAAGGAGGGATTATTGAGACAGATCTTTATGTAAAACCAACTGACAAAAATAGTCTCCTTTTATACTCCAGTTGTCATCCACTCCATATAAAAAATTCTTTACCAAAATCCCAGCATTGCCGAATAGATAGGATTGTATCGAATCCGACTAATTGCGCCCTTAGACATAAAGAAATGGATGTAAAATTTAAAAATAGGGGCTATCCTTCCACTTCATCAGATAATAGACATTCGACATATAGGAGACCCAACAGACCTGACATTAGAACAAGGATACCGTTTGTGAGAACCTTCCATCCGTTTAATTATCGGATTAATAAATGTCTTTTCAAACACTGGGGGATTCTCCAAGATTCATACCCGAATGTCCCTGAGTTTATTAATGGACCCATGATCTGTAACAAAAGAAGCTCGAATGTTAAAAACTATTTGGTAAGAGCGGACATAGGCTCTCTAAAGAAAAATCTGGTCCAAGGTGTTATTACAACACCATGGAAGGGCACTTTTCCCTGTTTAAACTGCCTACAATGTTCCCATGTCAACAAGGGTGACACTTTCACGCATCCACGGTCTGGACGTAGGTTCCCCATCAATGGGTTTTTTACGTGTGACTCGTCTTTTGTTGTCTATTTTATAAAATGCCCCTGTGGTTTGGGCTATGTTGGCGAAACCACCCAACATGTACGCGATCGAATTTCACAGCATAAATCCACAATTAGATGTGGACGGACTTGCTTGCCTATCCCGGCACATTTTCATCAACATAACCATAACATTTCCCAATTAAAATTTCAAGTTATAGATCATGTCCCTATGTCCAGAAGAGGAGGTGATAGGGTTAAACGTTTAAAGGAACGTGAGTCATTCTGGATTCACACGTTACAAACTCTTGCCCCCCTTGGTCTGAATAGGGATTATGAATTCTCTTAATTAGCATATCTCATCCTTTTTAGACAATATGTACATGTAGAGATATATATATATATATATATATATATATATTTATATTTAATTCCGCATGTTCACATGTTGATACACTTCTGTACCGTCCTTAGATAAAAGCATACTTTATATAACCTGTTAGACCTTCTGTTACGAGGTGATCTTTTGTCATATTATATTCTTAATGTTCTGCTTTGCATATACACGAAAAACATTTTTGCGGTCTTATTTAACCTTACTATGGTTTCATTCCTTTAAAACATGTTATTGGCAATATTTATACTTACATACTCAATTTATCTTCATTTACATATCTTTTATTTTCCCTTTTCAAACAGGGAGTTACGGAGCAGAAATGAATCGCTTCAAGTCTTTATTTCTATCTGCGCATGCGCACCACTACCACATCGTTACTCTCGGTATTTCGGCTCCACTCGGCTATTTTCGTGACGCGCAGGCGCAGTGGTGTCCTCACCTCACCAGCCGGCACCCGCAAGTGATTTCGGCGCCACTCGGTTATTTTCGTGGCGCGCAGGCGCAGCAGTGTCCTCACCTCACTAGCCCAGCACCCGGAAGTGATCTTATGATCATCACAGGTACATATAAAAACCGCTACAGCGCGGCATTTAGATCACATGCGAATCATTCACCCTTTGTACCGGACGTCTCTCTCCACGGTGTCTCACCTGTCACACTTTGGTCCTGGTTTTCTGGTGATTCTTATAAGGTAAACTTTTTGGATTCTCTTTGTCTTGTAATCTGATATGGCGCTGTTATTTACTAAGGGTGCTCCTATCCCTTTACTTTTAGGATTGAATTCTCCTCCGCTCCCTGGATGGGCTTAATTCATTAATAGTAATGTATCTTACATTTATTTAATTCACGTTCTAACTTGTATATGCAGACCAGTTATTTTTGATATATACTTAGTGACATACACTTTATTACGCATTAGCTGTTTTTTCTATGGCTCCTTTTTGAAACAAAGTGCTTTATTAATTGCACCATATGTATTTGTTCCCTAAGAGATATATTCTCTTTTACTTTATATTCTGGAGAGTCCCTACCTGATTCTTAATCAGATGTATATATATCATCTTGTTTTTCTCATATATCACTTTTATTATTCATATTAAACCAAATATATGCAAGTATATACCCATATGTACACATGATTATGATGTTATTATAACCTAGTATTTATGAACTCCTTTTTTGATATTTTTTTCACATTTGTAGGCAATTCGTACATGTCATGTACACATGTATTTATCTTATTGTTTCATCGTTCTGATGTCTTCTATCTTGTGTTTTGTAGAAAACAGACTGTTCTTGATAAAGGCTATAAATAGCCGAAACGTTGATTTATTTTTTCGTCTGTCTGAACATTTGAGCTTACTGACATATTGGAGATTTTCTTTGAATTGAATTAAATAAAATATTTCATTTTTCTCCAATTTTTGAGTGCAGGAGTTGTATATTTATACGTTTGTTGAACTTTTAACTATTCCTATTTCCTTGATTATTTGGACGATTGGGTCACTGGACTCGTAGTGACCAGGACAATGCTAGTAAATAGTTAGCACTAATGGCTACAGAACAAAAACTGTCTGGCGTGGCCGAAAATGTGGTCCAAAAGGGAGACCAGCCATGCCCAAGGCCTACGTTGAGGGTTTGAGACGGGTCCCTCATATTGTACTTTGCTTGGGTGAAAAGGATACCCCATTTCAAGACTTCACCAAATTCATATATTTGTTGTTTAAATTTTGTAAATAGTTATAATATGTTTTTCTTTTATGTTTCCTCAGTCCAGGAGTACTGAATTGTACTAGGGGGGAATGTGGCAGCCCAGGAGTTCGGTTGCCAAAGTGACCTTGCCTCTCTCCAGGGGAGAGTGTTGTCATGCCTGAAAGTAAGGAAGGATCCCTTTAACAGGTAACACACAGCATACAACGCTTTTCTTACTCCAGACCAGAAGGGGGAGCACTAACACCTGATTTCAGGAGAGTTCCTCTGGAACATTCTGACTGGGGGAGGAGTTAGTGAATTTGTCTAGAGGGTTGAACTTGAGAGAGGAAAGATGTGCAGAGACAAGCTGGAGGAACAGAGGCTATAGCAGAGCTCACCCCCAGGTCTGAGCACCAGAAACCAGACCCTGGAGTCCGAGGCTGAGTGGGTAAACTAAAGCCCCAGCAGCAGAATCTGGAGGGCATGAGGCAGCAGGTTCTGTGCCTCAACTAATACTCGACTACACAGCAGTACATGTGAGCCGGAGACTCCATATTGGAGCGATTCCTGATGCAGGCTACAGCTGCCATTTATGAGAGTGAAGTTCTACTTAAGTCACGGAGAGAGAGAGGAACTTGAACAGAGCTTACAGCAGCAAGAACCTCAGAGAATAGCGCTAGAAAGGAGACCTCACATCCCAACTGAAATGAGATTCCAAATTGCTTCCAGGCTGACTGACTCCAGCACCATCTGTAACCTGATCCCTGGACACTTTGCCTGCAAAACTGTGAGTAAAGATTTGGAAACTGCATCTGACTGTGTCCTCTCAAGTTCTTCCTGCAACACTCACTCAGCACTGCTACATCCCTTGCTAAATACTACACCTTTACCACCTACCTTATATTATATCTGCCATGGAACAGAGATCTGCCTGTGGAGAGTTATACCAACTCTGCTGCATCACACCATCAGTCCCAGAGGATCTGCAATGCAGCGCTGGTCACCTCTGACCAGAAACCACAGGTGGCATCACGAACACTATTACAAACTCTATTATCCCTAGTACATATTCCCCTTTTATTGGACGCCCAGGGCCACGGACCGGGTCACTGCTGCCGTGACACATCCCTTTAAGACACTGGCCCGGTACTGAGTCTCCCACTGTCCTGGTGGGCGATCCAGGTACATTACAGACGCCTATCTGTCCGTGTGCTAAAAATTGTGACATTTCACGGGTACATTACACTGGATTTGCTGTCTGTTACCCTAGTTGTATACCCTTTTTTTTGGGTTAAAAAAAATAAATCAAGGCCTCATATTGACCAATGTTGTATCTGTGTCAGAAGCCTATCTCTCTGTGTGTAAAAAATTGTGGCATTTCAGGGGTACATTACACTGGATTGGGCTGTCTGTTACCCTATTTGTATACACTCTTTTGGGGAAAAAAAAAATAAATCCAGGCCGCATATTGACCAATGTGGTATCTGTGTCAGACGCCTATCTCTCTGTGTGCTAAAAATTGTGGCATTTCAGGGAAACATTACACTGGACTTGCTGTCTGTTACCCTTTTTGTATACACTATTTTTTTGTAAAATACATATTAACCAGTACGATATGTGTGTCAGAATCCTACGTCTCTGTGTGCTAAAAACTATGGCTTTTCAGGGGTACATTACACTGGATTTGATGTCTGTTACCCTATTTGTATACACTCTATTGGGGTAAAAAAAAAACTAAATACAGGCCACATATTGACCAGTGTTGTATCTGTGTCAGATGCCTATCTCTCTGTGTGCTAAAATTGTGGCATTTCAGGGGTACATTACATTGGATTTTCTGTCTGTTACTTTATTTCTATACACAAATTTGCATAACAAATTTACAAAAACACATCACATTCTCACAAGTGTGGTATCTCTGTCAGATGCCTATTTATCTGTGTTAAATTTTCTGACATTGAGGCCTTCATTCCTCTTTTATTGTGTTGTCTTACCTTATTTTTTTGTACTCTTTTGGGTAAAAAAAATAAATCCAGGCCACATATTGACCAGATTGGTAACTGTGTCAGACACCTATCTATCTGTGTACTAATAATTGTGGCATTTTAGGGCAACATTCCGCTTTTTTCTGCTATGTCTTACCCTATTTGCATACATTCTTTTGAGGTTAAAAAAAAAAATCCAGGCCACACGTTAAGAAGTGTGGTATCTTTGCCAGATGCCTATCTTTGTGGTAAAAATTGTAGCATTTCAAGGGTACATTACACTGGATTTACTGTCTGTTACCCTATTTGTAGGGTAAAAAAAAAATCCCGGCCACATATTGACCAGTGTTGTATCTGTGTCAGACGTCTATCTATCTGTGTGCTAAAATTTGTGGAATTTCAGGGATACATTAAACTGGATTTACTGTCTGTCACTCTATTTGTATACACTCTTTTGGGATAAAGAAAAAATAAATCCAGGCCACATATTGACCAGTGTGGTATCTGTGTCAGACGCTTATCTATCTTTGTTTTAAAAATTGTTGCATTTCAGGGCAACATTCCCCTTTTTTGCTGTCTATTACCATGTTTGTATACACTATTTTGGGGTAAAAAAAATAAATCCAGGCCAGATATTGACCGGTGTGGTATGAGTGTCAGACGCCTATTTATCTGTGTTAAAAACTGTGACATTTCAGGGCTTCATTCCCCTTTTTTTGTGGTGTCTTACCCTATTAGTATACACTCTTTTGGGGTAAAAAAATAAATCCAGGTCACATATTGACCAGTTTGGTATCTGTGTCAGACGCCTATCTATCTGTGTGCAAGTAATTGTGGCATTTCCGGGCAACATTCTCCTTTTGTTGCTGTGTCTTACCCTATTTTCATACATTCTTTTGGGGTAAAAAAAAATAAATCCAGGCAATACATTAACCAGTGTGGTATCTGTGTCAGATGCCTAGCTATCTTTGTGTTAAAAATTGTGGCATTTCAGGGGTATATTACACTGGATTTGCTGTCTGATACCCTATTTGTCTACACTCTTTTGGGGTAAAAAAGTAAATAAATCCAGGCCACATATTGACCAGTGTTGTATCTGTGTCAGACGCCAATCTCTCTGTGTGCTAAAAATTGTGACATTTCAGGGGTACATTAAGCTGGATTTGCTGTCTGTCACCCAATTTGTGTACACTCTTTTGCGTAAAGAAAAAATAAATCCAGGCCAAATATTGACCAGTGTGGTATCTGTGTCAGACGCCTATCTATGTGTGTGCTAATAATTGTGGCATTTCATTTTCCCCTTTTTTTTGCTGTCTATTACCCTATTTTTGTACACTTTTTTGGGGTAAAAAAAAAAAATCCAGGCCACATATTGACCAGTGTGGCATCTGAGTCAGACGCCTATCTCTCTGCGTCCTAAAAATTATTTTATTTCAGGGCAACATTCCCCTTTTTTTGCTGTCTGTTACCCTATTTGTATACACTCTTTTGGGGTAAAAAAAATAAATCCAGGCCACATATTGACCAGTTTGGAATCTGTGTCTGATGCCTGTCCATCTGTGTGCTAATAATTGTGGCATTTCAGGGCAGCATTCCCCTTTTTTTTTGCTATGTCCTACCATATTTGCATAAATTCTTTTGGGGTAAAAAAAAATAAATCCAGGCCATATATTAAACAGTGCGATATCTGTGTCAGACGCCTATCTACCGTTGTGTTAAAAATTGTGGCATTTCAGGGGTACATTACACTGGATTTGCTGCTGTTACCCTATTTGTATCAAAGAGAAAAACTTAGTTCAGCTCACCTCCCTTGGCTGACAACATATCCGAGCAAAGGACCGTCACTGCCAGACGTTGTAATATGTACAAGGAAGAAAATCCAGCTCCGGAAATGGTATAAAAAATCCTCTTTATTGGCACAAGTATAAAAAATTGAACATAGCTGCTGTATTAGTCTCAGCGGTAGAAAACATGTCAGACCGCTACACACAGTGACTGCCCACTGAAGTCTGGACGTGCTTCGAGCACCTAGTGTTCTTATAATCAGAATAAGCTTCAGCAACACGTTTGGTAGAATATCACATGAAAACACAGGTGAAAACAAGTAGGATAATAAAAAACACATGGCATTAATAATGAAGCATGAATTCTTTTCTAAGATTCAAACCCGCAGGTATACGGGTATCCAGGAGATAGATCCACAAAGCTTCACGATCTCGAAGAAGTTTTTCTCTGTCTCCTCCTCTGATTTTGTTTCTGATTTGTTCAATTGCATAAACTTTTAAATATGAAACATCCCTGTTATGAATAGAAATAAAATGTTTAGAAACATTAGATATATTTCTAATAGTGGGTTGTAAAATATCATGAAGGTGCTCCCGTGTCCTTTCTTTCAATCTGCGGATGGTAGAACCTACATATTTCATATTACATTTGGTACATTCCATTACATACACGACAAAATCTGAATTGCAATTTAAAAAATCCTTAATCTTATAACACTTATTACTTATGGAATTTGAAAAGGGCAGCATTTTTGAAGAGAAAGGGCACGTTTCACAAGGGGATTGACCACACTTGTAATAACCTACACAGGATAACCAAGTTCTGTTTGAACGAGACTTATTTTCTGAAAATAGGCTAGGAGAAAGGACATTACCCAAAGTTAATGCTTTTCTAGAAACAAATCTAACCCATTCGTTAATAATTCACTCATAATATCATCATTACGTAATAGATGTAAATTTTTATTTATAATAGCACAGATATCTTTGAAAAACCGGGTATGAGTGAGTACCAAAGTGGGGCAATCCTTCTGAATGCTATTTTGTAAAATTAATTAGTCTGATCTAAAAAAAGAAGGGGCACGTTACTCTCACCTGGGTCTCCCTGCCAGTGCCGCTATTCCATATTGGAGGTAATGTTTCCTCAGTCACCGTACGTGTTAGCCAGTATGATTGACCTTGCATGATCTTTTCCCCACTTAACCTGTGGTTGGTTTATGTGCTGGCCACTTCTTATTAGAGGTAAACGTTTCCTCATCTAGTGTTCTAAATCTGCCAACATCACAAGTTATGCATGGTCCTTTTGCATTTATTTTATGGATAGCTTATGGGCACGCAATCACTGTTATTGCATGGGCACAATCTACTATTTTTTCTGAATGTGTTTTTTCAGTGTTAGGTAAAATTATGAATTGAGTGGTGGTTATTCTTTTTTCAATAGACACAACAGTGTCCATGTCCATCTTTTCAATACCTATGGCAGCTCATATTTCATTATATGCACTTGCATTTTGTTTTATGCCAATTACCATATAAGATCCTTGCTGTGATAAATAAATATATTCATTATATATATATATATATATATATTTGTTCAAGGTTTGTTGTGCCCTCTAGTATTAATTCTATTAGGGAACCCAGGTGGAAGTAATTATTGGTAGATGTCCATGTTAGACATCATACCCCACTAGTTTGTTACCGTTCAGTTCACCTGTCTCACACTTTATATGTTAATTAATCAATAAATTTGTAATTTTTTATATATTTGGATCTGTTGTCGTTTCTCTGGTCTCTGACCTAACCGTTCTCATATTTATCCTAGCGATAGATCCGGTATCTCCTTAATAGCAGCACCTATGTCCATTCACATATATGTATTACCATGGTTACGCTGCTTATAGTTTTGTGTCATATTTTTTCAACATCCCTGTTATGAATAGAAATAAAATGTTTAGAAACATTAGATATATTCCTAATAGTGGGTTGTAATATATCATGAAGGTGCTCCCGTGTCCTTTCTTTCAATCTGCGGATGGTAGAACCTACATATTTCATATTACATTTGGTACATTCCATTACATACACGACAAAATTGAATTGCAATTTAAAAAATCCTTAATCTTATAAGACTTATTACTTATGGAATTTGAAAAGGGCAGCATTTTTGAAGAGAAAGGGCACGTTTCACAAGGGGATTGACCACACTTGTAATAACCTACACAGGATAACCAAGTTCTGTTTGAACGAGACTTATTTTCTGAAAATAGGGTAGGAGAAAGGACATTACCCAAAGTTAATGCTTTCTAGAAACGAATCTAACCCCCATTCGTTAATAATTCACTCATAATATCATCATTACGTAATAGATGTAAGTTGGAGAATTGAGGTTTAAATTTTGCTCCCACTAATACAGATTTGGATATTTTTTCCACAATTAAGGATATAAATAAATTTGTAAGAGATCTTACCATTAAAAAACATTTTTTTTCTGACAAGGAGTCACAGGATTTTTCCAATGTTTCTGTACAAAATGAGTTTTTGGGAAAGAAGTTTTGTGAACAAACGTGTATTATGTCCCTAGTAGATCTGAATCCTTCTTCTGTATCTTCAATTTCTTCTGAGTCCTTTTTCCACTTAGAACTAAGAATCCTAAGTTTTACCCAGTTAAAACTAGGACTGATGATATGGAAAAATTCCAAGAATGTGTGGAGAGAGATATCAGAAGTTTATTGAATGAGTCTTCTTCCAGCTCATTTCGCCCTAATCTCTCTTTTTCAGAACGTCAAGTTCTTCAGAATTTGAAATCCAATTCTAAAATTGTAAATAAAATGTCAGACAAAGGTTGCTCGGTGGTGGTCATGAATGAGTCTGACTACCACGGAGCTATCAATGATATGATTTCTCAGGATACTAGTTATTTATTATTACAAGGTGATCCAACTCCTCTTTTTCAGAAAAAAAGTAAAAAAATCATTGATGAAGGTGTTAAATTGGGCTTTTTTACGGTGAAACAGTCAGAGTATCGCTATATTATGAACCCGGTAATCCCTATACTACATACATTACCTAAAATTCACAAAAAGGTTTTTCCACCTCCGATACGTCCCATAGTAGCAGGCATCGGTTCTTTAAATGAACGAATGAGTCAGTGGTTGGATTCAATTCTCCAACCATCTGTACATCGAATACTGGGTTATTTAAAGGGAATCTGTCACCCTAAATTGGTGGGATATTTAAATGATGGCAGTCAGGTCAGATGGGCGGTGTTTTGGGTATTTGCCTTAACATGTTGTTCGCTGCTGTCTCCATTATTTCTGGGAATTGTAGTCGTTGCCCTCCATATAACACGCCTGCGCATTGCAATCTGCGGGCAAAGCATACTGCGCGTGCGCAATTCAAGATTGCAATGCGCAGGTGCGTTATATGGAGGGCAACGACTACAATTCCCAGAAATAATTGAGACAGCGGCGAACAACATGTTAAGGCAAGTACCCAAAACACCGCCCATCTGACCTGACTGCCATCATTTAAATATCCCGCCAATTTAGGGTGACAGATTCCCTTTAAAAGATTCTAAGGATGTTCTTAATATGTTTAAAGGTGTCACATGGCAGCAGCACTGGTCGTGGTTAACATGCGATGTCATTTCATTATATACTAGCATTCCACATAGTGTTGCCATTGCTGCTGTATGTTTTCACTTACATAAGTATGGGTCCTTTTCTGAAGAATTTTGTGAATATATTGTTGCTTTACTGCAGTTTCTTTCGTCACATAATTATTTTTTGATCTGAGTTTTACACATAATTTTGACAGTAATGAAATTCATTTTTTGGATTTGCGATTAATTGGTCAACCGCATCAATGTATTTCTACCTCTACATACCGCAAAGCTGCCGCAGGTAATACAATATTACACGCCCACAGCTTTCATCCTGCTCACACTGTGAAAGCAATTCCTGTAGGTGAATTAATTCGGGCCAAGAGGAATTGTAGCGATCCTTTTGCTTTTCAAAAGGAATCCCATGCAATTAAACAACGTTTAAATAAACGAGGTTACCCCAATTGGATTTTAAAAAGGGTATCTGACATTGTAGCTAATAAATCTAGAGATTCTTTTTTTAGATCAGACTAATTAATTTTACAAAATAGCATTCAGAAGGATTGCCCCACTTTGGTACTCACTCATACCCGGTTTTTCAAAGATATCTGTGCTATTATAAATAAAAAATTACATCTATTACGTAATGATGATATTATGAGTGAATTATTAACGAATGGGGTTAGATTTGTTTCTAGAAAAGCATTAACTTTGGGTAATGTCCTTTCTCCTAGCCTATTTTCAGAAAATAAGTCTCGTTCAAACAGAACTTGGTTATCCTGTGTAGGTTATTACAAGTGTGGTCAATCCCCTTGTGAAACGTGCCCTTTCTCTTCAAAAATGCTGCCCTTTTCAAATTCCATAAGTAATAAGTGTTTATAAGATTAAGGATTTTTTAAATTGCAATTCAGATTTTGTCGTGTATGTAATGGAATGTACCAAATGTAATATGAAATATGTAGGTTCTACCATTCGCAGATTGAAAGAAAGGACACGGGAGCACCTTCATGATATTTTACAACCCACTATTAGGAATATATCTAATGTTTCTAAACATTTTATTTCTATTCATAACAGGGATGTTTCATATTTAAAAGTTTATGCAATTGAACAAATCAGAAACAAAATCAGAGGAGGAGACAGAGAAAAACTTCTTTGAGATCGTGAAGTTTTGTGGATCTATCTCCTGGATACCCGTATACCTGCGGGTTTGAATCTTAGAAAAGAATTCATGCTTCATTATTAATGCCATGTGTTTTTAATTATCCTACTTGTTTTCACCTGAGTTTTCATGTGATATTCTACCAAACGTGTTGCTGAAGCTTATTCTGATTCTAAGAACACTAGGTGCTCGAAGCGCGTCCAGACTTCAGTGGGCAGTCACTGTGTGTAGCGGTCTGACATGTTTTCTACTGTTGAGACTAATACAGCAGCTATGTTCAATTTTTTACCCTATTTGTATACACTCTTTTGGGGTAAAAAAAAAATAAAATCCAGGCCTCATATTGACCAGTGTGGTATCTGTGTCAGACGCCTATCTCTCTTGGTGCTAAAAATTGTGGCATTTCAGAGCAACATTACAATGGACTTCCTGTCTGTTACCCTATTTGTATAAACGCTTTTGGAGTAAAAAAAAATACAGGCCACATATTGACCAGTGTGGCATTTGTGTCCGATGACTATCTGTCCATGTGCTAAAAATTGTGTTATTTCAGGACAACATTCCCCTTTTTTTCCTGTGTCTTATCCTATTTGTATATAGTCTTTTGGTGCAAAAAAATAATAAATCGAGACCACATATTGAACAGTGTGGTATTTGTGTCAGATTCCTCTCTATCTTTGTGCTAAAAATTCTGGCATTTCAGAGGTACATTACACTGGATTTGCTGTCTGTAAGGCTGGTTTCACACATCCGGCGGGCGCCTTGCGGCGCCCCCGGCATTTTGCCGCAGCGCCGCATCTGAAAATCTGATGCGCCGCATGCGGCTTTTTTCGCATTGACATGCATTAGCGCCGGATGGCGCCGCATGTCAATTCGTTGCATGCGGTTTTGTCCGGATGCGGCGCAAATGTACATTGCGGCGTCCGGAAAAAACGCTGCATGTAACGTTTTTTGTTTTTGCCGGATGGTTTCCGATCTCTCCAAGCATCAGAAACCATCCGGCAAAAAAAACGCATTTTGGCCGCCGGAAGTGTGAAAGGTTTTCACATGCGGCGCTGCGGCAAAATGCCGGGGGCGCCGCCAGGTGCCCGCCGGAAATGTGAAAGAGGCCTTACTCTATTTGTATACTCTCTTTTGGGGTGAAAAATAAATAAATCTAGGCCACATATTTACCAGTGTGGTATCTGTGTCAGACTCCTATCACTCTGTTTGCTAAAAATTGTGGCATTTCAGGTGAATATTTCACTGGATTTGCTGTCTGTTACCTTATTTCTATACACAATATTGGGGGAACAAATTTAGAAATACAGACCACATACTGACCAGTGTGGTATCTCTGTCAGATGCCTATCTATTTGTGTGCTAATAATTGTGACATTTCAGGGCAACATTCCCCTTTTTTGCTGTCTGTTACTCTATTTGTATACAGTCTTTTGGGGTAAAAAAAAATAAATCCAGGCCACTTATTGACCAGTGTGGTATCTGTGTCAGACGCCTATCTGTCTATGTGCTAAAAATTGTGGAAATTCAGGGGGACATTACACTGGATTTGCTGTCTGCTACCCTATTTGTATACACTTTTTTGGGGTAAGAAAATTAAATCCAGGCCTCATATTGACCAGTGTTGCATCTGTGTCAGGCTCCTATCTCTCTGTTTGCTAAAAATTGTGGCATTTCAGGGGTACATTACACTGGATTTGCTGTCTGTTACCCTATTTGTATACACTCTTTCGGGGTAAAAAAAATAAATCCAGGCCACATATTGACCAGTGTGTAGAGTTGAGCGATACTTTCCGATACCCCTAAGTATCGGAATCGGAATGGTATCGCCGATACCATTAAAATATCGGCGATACCCGATACCGATACCGGAAGTCCCATGTAAGTCTATGGGAACAAAATATCGGAACTAAAAAAACCCCATTCTTTCCTTGTAAACACTAAATATACACACATAGAATACATATATATATATATATATATATATATATATACATGTCATTGTGACATATATATATACATATATGTATAGTTTATACACTTCTACATAGTAAAATATCCTCTGATTCAATTGCCGGGTAAAGCCGGCTTCAGTGAAAAGACAGAAGCACCCGACATGAAATGACACTTGGTGTACATAGGGTTAACCATGTCTTTTCATGTCGTTTGCTATCTGATTTGCACAAACAATTAAATCAGTCTATGTTTGCAAAATTTCACACCTGTAGGGGTTAATTAAAGGTGTAAATTCGTTGTAAAAAAAACGGACTTTTTTGCTACGAATTTACACCTTTAATTAACCCCTACAGGTGTGAAATTTTGCACACATAGACTGATTTAATTGTTTGTGCAAATCAGATAGCAAAGGACATGGTTAACCCTATGTACACCAAGTGTCATTTCATGTCGGGTTCTGCATTTTCACAAAAGCCGGCAATTGAATTAGCGGCTATTATACTATGTAGAAGTGTATGAACTATAAATATATATATATATATATATATATGTGTCACAAACTCAATGACATGTATATATATATATATATATGAGGTGTAAAATTGCTGAAAAAAAATGCGTGGGCTCCCGCCCTATTTTCGCAACCAGACAGACAAAGCCAGTGAGTGGGGGCAGATAATAATAGCCCAGAGAGGGACCATTATTTTTGGCCCCCCCCGGCTACTAACATCTGCCCCCAGACACCCCAGAAAGAGCAAATCTCTAATTAGATTTGCCCTTTCTGGCACTTTGCCCGTCTATTCCCATTGCCCTGTAGCGGTGGCGAATGGGTTAATAAGGGGTTAAAATGACCTTGCAATTGAAAGGTCACTTTAAGCCAGGTTAATAATTGAGAGCTGTCAATTAGACAACTATCAATTATTAATCCTATTGTATGAAAGAATAATCAAACACACACACTTTAATAAAAAAGAAGTTTAATGAAATAATCACACAGTTTTTGACCATATTTTATTTACCTGCTAAAACCATTTCCTGTAATAAAAATAAAATAATAAAGCAAAATTATTCTTACCAATCCGATGCACAGTCAGGTCCCATGGTGTAATCCTTCAGAAAGGGTTAATGTTTACTGCAGGGACCGCAGCTAATGCTGCAGCCTCACAGTAAACCCCCAAATGAATGAGTTCCTCTCCTGGCTGACAGGAGAGGAAGTGGAAAGCTTAATTGATTGCTTTCCACTTTCACTTCAGGTCAGCCAGGGACACCATCAGTGACGTCAAAGGGAACTGATTAACAAAAATAGGGGTTCCCTTCAAAAAAAAAAATGGCGTGGGGTCCCCCCTATTTTTGTTAACCAGCCAGATGAAGCAGACCGCTGAGGCCTGGATTTTCAGGCTGTTAAGGAGCCAATATCCATGGACCTTGCAAGCCTGATAATACCAGGCCACAGCAGTCTGCTTAGCTTGGCTGGTTAACAAAAATAAGGAATCCCCTCGAAAAAAAACGGCGTGGGGATCCCCCTATTTTTGTTAACCAGCCAAGTAAAATGCAGACTGCTGCGGCCTGGTATTAAAAGACTGTCAAGGCCCATGGATTTTGGCCCTCAACATCCTGATAATACCAGGCTACAGCAGCCCCACATTTGGCGCATCAAAAGATGTGCCAATTGTGGCACTTTACCCGGCTCTTCCCACTTGCCCTGTAGCGGTGGCAAGCGGGGTAATAAGGGGTTATTGTCACCGTTGATTGCACGGTGACAATAAGCCCGGTTAATAATGGAGAGGCGTCAATAAGACACCGATCCATTATTAATCCCAAAGTTATTAAATGTTTAAAAAAAAGACACAGCAAGAAAAAAGTCTTTTAATGAAATAATAGAGACAGCAGTTTTCATTTTTTTTATTACTCTCTCATTCCTGCGACGCCATCGATCTCCTGTAAAAAAAGAAAAAAAACAAACCAACAGTATACCACCTGTCCGACGCAGTCCATAGTAACGATTGTCCCACGACGATCCAGCTCTGCTACTTTGGAATGACAGGCAGAGCCTGACATCCCGGCGCAGCACAGCTGCTTACCAGCTTCCCCGGCGGTGACGTCATCGGACTGACTGCTTTACGGCCGCGATTACCCAGCAGTCACTGCAGTTATCGCGAGATACTGCATGTGACCGCCGGGGAGAAGAGGATGGCGGCCATGAAGCAGTCCGGGATGTGACCGCCGGAGATCTTCTGCCAGGTAAGTGCCGCTGACTCCTGACAGACCCAACCGACGGACACTGACAGTGACAGTGACAATTCCGATTCCGGTATCCGATCTGACGAAAATATCGGAACTCGGGATCGGAATTCCGATACAGCCAATATCGGCCGATACCCGATATTTGCAGTATCGTATCGCTCAACACTACCAGTGTGGTATCTGTTTCAGACTCCTATTTCTCTGTTTGCTAAAAATTGTTGCATTTCAGGTGAATATTACACTGGATTTGCTGTCTGTTACCTTATTTCTATACACAATATTGGGGGAACAAATTTAGAAATACAGACCACATACTGACCAGTGTGGTATCTCTGTCAGATGCCTATCTATCTATGTGCTAATAATTGTGACATTTCAGGGCAACATTCCCCTTTTTTGCTTTCTGTTACCCTATTTGTATACACTTTTTTGGGGTAAAAAAAAAGTAAGTCCAGGCCTCATATTAACCAGTGTTATATCTGTGTCAGGCGCATATCTCTCTGTGTGCTAAAAATTGTAGCATTTCAGGGGTATATTACACTGTATTTGCTGTCTGTTACCCTATTTGTATACACTCTTTTTGGGTAAAAAAAATAAATCCAGGCCACATATTGACCAATGTGGTATCTATGTCAGATGCCTATCTCTCTGTGTGCTACAATTTGTGGCAGTTCAGGGCTATAATACACAGGATTTGCTGTGTCTTACTTTGTTTGTATACACTCTTTGGGGTAAAAAAAAATAAATACAGGCCACATATTAACTAGTGTGGTATCGGTGTCAGACGCCTATCTCCCTGTGTGCTAAAAATTGTGCCATGTCAGGGCAACATTACACTGGACATGCTGTCTGCTACCCTATTTGTATACACACTTTTGGGTAAAAACAAATAAATCTAGGCAACATATTAACCAATTCGGTATCTGTGTCAGACGCCGATCTCTCTGTGTGCTAAAAACTGTGGCATTTCAGGGTATATTACACTGTTTTTGCTGTCTGTTACCCTATTTGTATACACTCTTTTGGGGTAAAATAAATAAATCTAGGCCACATATTGACCAGTGTTGTATTTGTGTCAGACGTGTAGTATATCTCTCTGTGTGCTAAAAATTATGGCATTTCAAGGGTACATTACACTGGATTTTCTGTCTGTTACCTTATTTCTATACACAATTTTGGGGGAGAAAATTTACAAATACAGACCACATACTGACCAGTGTGGTATCTCTGTCAGACGCCTCTCTATCTGTGTTAAAAATTGTGACATTTTATGGCTACATTCCCCTTTAGGTAAAAAATAAATAAATCCAGGCCACATGTTGACCAGTGTGGTATGTGTGTCAGATGCCTATCTATCTGTGTACTAATAATTGTGGCATTTTAGGGAAACATTCCCCTTTTTTCTGTGTCTTACTCTATTTGATTTTACTCTTTTGGTGTAAAAAATATAAATCTAGGCCACATATTGACCATTGTGGTATCTGTGTCAGATGCTTATCTCTCTGTGTGCTTAAAATTTTGGCATTTCAGGGGTACATTAAACTGGATTTGCAGTCTGTTACCCTATTTTAAAATAAAATGTAGGAGAAAAAGGAGAGCATGCAGGTTTATGAAAATATCAAACAAGTTTTGTTATACACAATTACATATATTCAATAAAGTTCAATCATGTAGGACATACCGAAAAATGCAGCAGCGTCGTTACTTTCATCTGATCACCAATAGTGCAGTAATAAGGTGACAAGTGTAAAAGCCATTACTTCAAAAATAGCCGAGCCATGTAAGTTACATAGTAAAGTCATGACTAATATATAATGCACAGGGTAATATTGTGTATAATACACACCCATAAACACATACATAGCCAAGTGGGCTTATTACCCCCACAGGGCAGCCGCATAGGTATCCAGGGGAATCCTGTACTGACTCCTGGTAAGATCTCCATAGGCCGTATCACTGTGCATTTAGCACTTATGTCACTCTCCACAAGGAGAAACCTTACCCTTAGACCCAGTCCAGAGCCTCTCATCTAGCCAAATCAGATCTCTCCTACTTTGCACTGACGAAGACCAATAGTCTGAAACACTGTGTCTGCAAATGGAGATACTGATTTGGCTTTTATCCTAAGTCATATTACAAGACTCGTTAAAGGGTTGATTGTGACCTGTAGGATCGCTACTTCCAATAGGTGGCGCTATAGAGTACAAGTCCTCTTTTTTTGAAGAGGCAATTTGCATATACAATTTCCCAGAGGAGCATTGCACGGCGAATAAGCCTCCTTACCTCGACACGCCAGAGCTGGTATGTCACTCTCCACAAGGAGAAACCTTACCCCTTAGACCCCAGTCCAGAGCCTCTCATCTAGCCAAATCAGATCTCTCCTACTTTGCACTGACGAGGACCAATAGTCCGAAACACCGTGTCTGTAAATGGAGATACTGATTTGGCTTTTATCCTAAATCATATTACAAGACTCGTTAAAGGGTTGATTGTGACTTGTAGGATCGCTACTTCCAATAGCTGGCGCTATAGAGTACAAGTCCTCTTTTTTTGAAGAGGCAATTTACATTTAGCACTTATGCATTTCATTGAGGGGTGTTTTTCTTAAAGCCTCACCGCAGGTGCACCTGGTTATTTGGTTTGGGTGTGGGGGTAATAAGCCCACTTGGCTATCTATGTGTTTATGGGTGTGTATTATACACATCTATTACCCTGCACACAATTCACCGACCCTCTTTTGTGTGCTTTTTTGTATTTTTGTAACTGAATACATGTCGTTACCTTGTTTGCCGGGCATGTGCAATATATGATTACCTGTTATGTGAGACTTCCTATATGGGCTTGCATTTAAGTATTTTACAATTTACTCTCGTGTGTATTATATATTAGTCATGACTTTACTATGTAACTTACATGGCTCGGCTATTTTTGAAATAATGGCTTTTACACTTGTCACCTTATTACTGTACTATTGGTGATCAGATGAAAGTAACGACGCTGCTGCATTTTTCGGTATGTCCTACATGATTGAACTTTATTGAATATATGTAATTGTGTATAATAAAACTTGTTTGATATTTTTATAAACCTGCATGCTCTCCTTTTTCTACTACATTTTATGGTATTTTGAGTGGGTACTTTTTTGTTTATGTGGATTACCACGGGTGATCATTATCACCTCTTGCTTTAATATGTAACTGGGGCTCTCGTTTGCACTGTTACCCTATTTGTATACAGTCTTTTGGGTTAAAGAAATAATAAATCCAGGCCACATATTGACCAGTGTGGTATCTGTGTCAGACGCCTATCTTTGTGCTAAAAATTGTGGCATTTCACGGCAACATTCCTCTTTTTTTGCTGTCTGTTACCCTATTTGTATACACTGTTTGGGGGTAAAAAAAAAGAAATCCAGGCCACATATTGACCAGTGTGGTATCTGTGTCAGACGCCTATCTCTCTGTGTGCTAAAAATTGTGGTATTTCAGGGGAACATTAAACTTGATTTGCTGTCTGTTACCATATTTGTATACACTCTTTGGGGTTAAAGAAAAAATAAATCCAGGCAACATATTGACCAGTGTGGTATCTGTGTCAGACTCCTATCTATCTCTGGTATAAATTGTGACATTTCAGGGCTACATTCCTTTTTTTTCCGGTGTTAACAGAATTATGACATTGAATAGAAAAGAGGTGTATTGGATTTACAAATTAGGAAGTCTGAAGCCTCAAGGTTTAAACGAAATTTCAGAGGTTTTTATCTGAATATGGATTTCAAATGTATTTATTTTTTTATATTTTTAGATATTTGTATTTCTATTTATACATTGATATCTATTTTTTATATATTTAATCTTCTATTTATGATTGGTATTTATTTTTATACTTCTATTTATATATTGTTAACTAGTATACTGTATATTTTTATATACATATGTATTTATATATGTATTCACAATTTATGACATCCTAACTTGTGCTCTGATATCTTATATATGAAAAACTATATTACTCTAACTGGTAAGCCAGGTTCACTTATCGGACCCTCTATTTTTTTGAGAATCATACGACTAATCCCTCTTCTGTATTGCCCATAATTTTTTCATATATAAAAAAGTGTTGCTTTTTCATTTCAAGATTTTGTGGGTTCCATTTGCCCCCGATGCCTTTGGTGGCCGTTTTATTCTGTGGGGGAGCACAGTGGGCATGCGAACCTGTGTTGTTTTAGTTCTTGGGTTCTTTGGTGTGGTTCCCAGCGTTTGTCCATTTGACTATGGATTAGAGATGAGCGGTGTTCGAATCGAACTGTTCGCCAATCTCAAATTTGAGCTGTTTTGGGCGGTGTTCGAGCCGTTCGACGAACCCGAACAATTTGGAAAAAATCCGGCTGTTCGAGGTTATGTTCGATAACTGTTCGTGCACCAAAATCGTAACTGGATTTTTTCACAGTAAGGGCTCATACCCATTTGTGGAAAAAAAAAACGGTCCGTTTTCTGGATGGAAAAAACGGTACGATTATATGTAATTGTCAAGCGATTTGCATGCGATTTGTATGCGATTTTTAATTGCTCCATCTGTTTTTCATCAGTTTTCCATCTGTATGCAATGCGATTTTAACATGACGTTTTAAATAGAGAAGTTATCTCTATGTAAAAAATCATGTAAAATCACGTTGTAAAAAAAAATGTACACAAAAAGCAAATAATTATATATATATATATATATATATATATTTATTATATATATATATAGGTCATACACTTCTACATAGTATAATAGCCGCTAATTCATCCCCGGCTATACTGTAAAATCACACTGACAGCTTTAATAAAGAATAGAAACAATACATATACACTCATAGATAGTGTTGAGCATTCCGATACCGCAAGTATCGGGTATCGGCCGATATTCGCTGTATCGGAATTCCGATACTTAGTTCCGATATTTTTCATATATCGTATACCGGAATCGGAAGTTCCCATAATTCTTTGAGAGGCAATGTGATTTTAGTCAGCCAATGAGGAATCTTATGAAGTGTGGGCACATCCTGTAATGCTGCGGTCATCTTAACTAATGGCATGGCTGTGATTGGCTGCTGAAATGATGTCAGAATGCACTATAAAAGGCGCCGCCGCCATTTTAGCGTCACTGTGCTGTGAACTCAGTTAGGGACAGAACGCTGCTGTGCTGACTCTGAGGGACAGTTAGACATTGCGATTTTGTGTACTCTACTGTGCTTTAGGCAGGCTAGTTTACCAACCGCTGTGTAAAGCTTCCTTTTGCCAGTGTTGTTTTAACAGCTCTGTGCAAGGTGTGTGTGAGTGCAGGTGACGCTGCAGTTTGCTCTGCATCCACCGCTGTTTGTAGGCATCTGCACGTGTCACTCACTGACTCTTTTTTTTTATTTGATTTTGTGGAATTGGTGCAGCTCCATTATATTTGCCAAAAATCTAATCTATTAGTGTGACGCGCTTCCATCCGTATACAATACATTGGTTGCAAACACTATAGAAGTAGACAAAGGGGCGTTTCACAGCTACTGAACAGTTGTGTTTCAGTGTTCACTGTAGTCTGTGAGCTTTTCATTTTTTGAGTGCAGATCACGCTCCAGTTAGTTCTTCAACTACTGCTGGTTGTAGTCTGCTGAGCGTGTGTCACTGCCTCATCCTTCACTAATTGGTGCTGCTCCATTATATTTGCCAAAAATCTAATCTATTAGTGTGACGCGCTTCCATCCTTATACAATACATTGGTTGCAAACACTATAGAAGTAGACAAAGGGGCGTTTCACAGCTACTGAACAGTTGTGTTTCAGTGTTCACTGTAGTCTGTGAGCTTTTCATTTTTTGAGTGCAGATCACGCTCCAGTTAGTTCTTCAACTACTGCTGGTTGTAGTCTGCTGAGCGTGTGTCACTGCCTCATCCTTCACTAATTGGTGCTGCTCCATTATATTTGCCAAAAATCTAATCTATTAGTGTGACGCGCTTCCATCCGTATACAATACATTGGTTGCAAACACTATAGAAGTAGACAAAGGGGCGTTTCACAGCTACTGAACAGTTGTGTTTCAGTGTTCACTGTAGTCTGTGAGCTTTTCATTTTTTGAGTGCAGATCACGCTCCAGTTAGTTCTTCAACTACTGCTGGTTGTAGTCTGCTGAGCGTGTGTCACTGCCTCATCCTTCACTAATTGGTGCTGCTCCATTATATTTGCCAAAAATCTAATCTATTAGTGTGACGCGCTTCCATCCGTATACAATACATTGGTTGCAAACACTATAGAAGTAGACAAAGGGGCGTTTCACAGCTACTGAACAGTTGTGTTTCAGTGTTCACTGTAGTCTGTGAGCTTTTCATTTTTTGAGTGCAGATCACGCTCCAGTTAGTTCTTCAACTACTGCTGGTTGTAGTCTGCTGAGCGTGTGTCACTGCCTCATCCTTCACTAATTGGTGCTGCTGCCATTATATTTGCCAAAAATCTAATCTATTAGTGTGACGCGCTTCCATCCGTATACAATACATTGGTTGCAAACACTATAGAAGTAGACAAAGGGGCGTTTCACAGCTACTGAACAGTTGTGTTTCAGTGTTCACTGTAGTCTGTGAGCTTTTCATTTTTTGAGTGCAGATCACGCTCCAGTTAGTTCTTCAACTACTGCTGGTTGTAGTCTGCTGAGCGTGTGTCACTGCCTCATCCTTCACTAATTGGTGCTGCTCCATTATATTTGCCAAAAATCTAATCTATTAGTGTGACGCGCTTCCATCCGTATACAATACATTGGTTGCAAACACTATAGAAGTAGACAAAGGGGCATTTCACAGCTACTGAACAGTTGTGTTTCAGTGTTCACTGTAGTCTGTGAGCTTTTCATTTTTTGAGTGCAGATCACGCTCCAGTTAGTTCTTCAACTACTGCTGGTTGTAGTCTGCTGAGCGTGTGTCACTGCCTCATCCTTCACTAATTGGTGCTGCTCCATTATATTTGCCAAAAATCTAATCTATTAGTGTGACGCGCTTCCATCCGTATACAATACATTGGTTGCAAACACTATAAAAGTAGACAAAGGGGCGTTTCACAGCTACTGAACAGTTGTGTTTCAGTGTTCACTGTAGTCTGTGAGCTTTTCATTTTTTGAGTGCAGATCACTCTCCAGTTAGTTCTTCAACTACTGCTGGTTGTAGTCTGCTGAGCGTGTGTCACTGCCTCATCCTTCACTAATTGGTGCTGCTCCATTATATTTGCCAAAAATCTAATCTATTAGTGTGACGCGCTTCCATCCTTATACAATACATTGGTTGCAAACACTATAGAAGTAGACAAAGGGGCGTTTCACAGCTACTGAACAGTTGTGTTTCAGTGTTCACTGTAGTCTGTGAGCTTTTCATTTTTTGAGTGCAGATCACGCTCCAGTTAGTTCTTCAACTACTGCTGGTTGTAGTCTGCTGAGCGTGTGTCACTGCCTCATCCTTCACTAATTGGTGCTGCTCCATTATATTTGCCAAAAATCTAATCTATTAGTGTGACGCGCTTCCATCCGTATACAATACATTGGTTGCAAACACTATAGAAGTAGACAAAGGGGCGTTTCACAGCTACTGAACAGTTGTGTTTCAGTGTTCACTGTAGTCTGTGAGCTTTTCATTTTTTGAGTGCAGATCACGCTCCAGTTAGTTCTTCAACTACTGCTGGTTGTAGTCTGCTGAGCGTGTGTCACGGCCTCATCCTTCACTAATTGGTGCTGCTCCATTATATTTGCCAAAAATCTAATCTATTAGTGTGACGCGCTTCCATCCGTATACAATACATTGGTTGCAAACACTATAGAAGTACACAAAGGGGCCTTTCACAGCTACTGAACAGTTGTCTGCAGTGTTCACTGCAGTCTCTGAGGAATAACCACACTTAGGCCTTATAACTTTTCTGACTTTCTTTATCAATCTACCAAGATGAAGAAGGCAGGGAGTAAGGCACGTGGTCGTGGCCGGGGAGTTTCAGCAGGGAGAGGACGTGGGGATTCTGTGGCTGCTGCCGCACCCAGTGACACAGCATCCACCAGTTTTTCCCGTGAGCGTTCCTTTATGCGCACTTTTGTAGGAGCTCAGCGTACCCCTCTGCTGCGGGAAGAACAAATTGAAGCCGTTGTTGGTTGGATGGCAGCCAATGCATCGACTTCAATTGCTTCCACCTCCTCTCAGGACCACAGCACTGTTGAACAATCATCTGTCTCTTCACCGCCTGCCAAATTGCCCAGGCAGTCAGAGAGTTATGAACTGGAGCCAGCTGAGTATCTGCTTCTGTTCTCAGAATCTGTTGGCTTGGAAACAGGGGCCCAGCCAAGCAGCATTCTGGAATGTGAAGAAGAGGCAGTATGCAGTGATGCGCAACAGCTGTGTCTCTCTGAATGTGAAGAGGCGGGTGAGCCAGTGCCGATGGTCAGCACACCGCAGAACGCATCTGATGATGATGAGACTCAGGTGCCATTTTCTGTTGAGCAAGGTGCTGGCCAGACCACCCAACAGCAGCAGGTGTTGGAAGAGGGTAGTGGAGATGATGAGGTCCAAGACCCAACATGGCGTGAGGAACAGGAAGGTGGTGGTAGCAGCTCTGAGGAAGAGATTGCCCCAACGGTCCAAACAGTAAGGAGAGGTAGGCTGCAGACTCGGTTGCCTGTACCCTCCAGTTTGGCACCCGTTCGTAGCAGTTCTCTTCCAACAGCCAAACCGGGCGCTCCCAGGACTTGCACTGCGTGGTCCTTTTTTGACACACTTGCAGATGATATTTGCTATGTCAAATGCAAGCTGTGTAATCAAAAAGTTAAAAGAGGTAAAAATATCAGTAACCTCAATACCACAAATATGTGGAAACATGTACGGACAAAGCACGTAGCTGAGTTACAAAGACACACTGGAGATGTAGGCCAACCTACAGCAGCACCTACATCTTCAGCTCGTGTTGGAGCCTCTTCCTCCAGCTCACACACAGCTGGTTCGGCTTCCTCACAGGATCGCCATGGAAGAACCTCTGTAACTGTTGTCCAGAGACCCAGTGTTATTCCACCCACAGCTGCAAGTTCCCTGTCATCCTCACACTCCCAGGCCACAAAACAGCCATCGGTAGCACAGGCATGGGATAAAAGACGGCCATACTCGGCAAACCATCCACGAGCACAGGCTCTGAATGCTGGCATTGCAAAACTCCTGTCCCTTGAAATGCTGTCATTCAGGCTGGTGGAGACTGACAGTTTCCGTGACTTAATGTCATTGGCAGTCCCACAATACAATGTGCCCAGCCGATTTTATTTCAGCAGGCAAGCCGTCCCTGGTCTGCAAAAGCATGTTGAGGGAAAAATTAAACATGCGCTACTAAACGCCGTCAGTAGCAAGGTCCACCTGACCACCGATGCGTGGACCAGTACCCATGGCCAGGGACGATACCTTTCCCTCACTGCCCATTGGGTCAATGTTGTGGAGCCGGGTACAGATCTTGCGAGTGGCGCTGTACGTGTTCTGCCAACTCCAAGGATTGCAGGAATCAAGTCTGTCCACATTGACTCCTCCTCCTACTCCAGTTCCTCAGAATCATCGCTGCAGGAGCCGTCACGGTCTACCTCCACATGGATCCGTGAACGTTTACCTGATGCGACCGATATGAGCACAGCCGTGGCCAAACGTCAACAGGCCGTCCTGAAATTAATTTACATGGGGAATCGAAGCCACACAGCGCAGGAGCTCTGGAATGCCATCAAGCAGGAGAGCGACGTGTGGTTTTTGCCAGCGAATCTCCAGCCAGGCTTGGTAGTGTGTGAAAATGGCCGAAATCTGGTGGCAGCTCTGGGCCTTGGCTACCTCACTCACATACATGTCTGGCACATGTGCTCAACTTGGTCGTGCAGAGTTTTTTGAGGGACTATCCGGATCTTGATGCACTGCTGCACAAGGTCCGCCTAGAGTGCGCTCACTTGCGACGTTCCAGCATGGCCAGATCGCGCATTGCAGCTCTGCAACGCAGATTTCGCCTTCCTGAACATCGCATCATATGTGACGTACCCACCAGGTGGAATTCCACGTTACATATGTTGGAGCGGTTGTGTGAGCAGCAGCCAGCAGTAATGGAGTATCAGCTGCATCAGGCGCAATCAACTCGCAATTTGCGTCGTTCACACTTCACCACTACTGAGTGGGCCTCTATGAAGGACATCTGCCACGTTTTGCGTGCGTTTGATGAGTCAACGCGGATGGCGAGTGCAGATGATGCACTAGTCAGCCTGACTGTCCCCCTTATCTGCCTGCTTCAAAAAACACTGCAAGCAATAAGGGATGAGGTTTTGGAAGAGGTGGAGGATGAGGAGTCACAAATTCCATCACCTTCTGGACAGTCAGCGCAACGTGGTTCCTCACAAAGGGCTGGGCAGTGTTCACTTTGTGAGGAGGATGAGGAGGAGTCAATGGAGGAGGAAGACATCGCTCCAGAGGGAGGTACACAACGCTCTAGTCAGTATGTAGAGCGAGGGTGGGGTGATGCAGAGCAGTCAGAGATGACGCCTCTTGCAGGGGACAGCGTTTCTTGGCCAGTTGGGAGTCTGCAGCACATGGTTGATTTCATGCTGCAGTGCCTGAGAAACGACCGCCGCATCGCCCACATTCTCACCACGTCTGATTATTGGGTGTACACCCTCCTAGACCCTCGCTACCGGGACAACTTACAAAGCCTCATCACACCGTTGAACCGGGAGCGTAAAATGCGGGAGTACCAAGACATACTGGTGCAATCCATAATGTTCTCCATTCCAGCCGAGAGCACTGCTGCTGCTACTGCTTTACAAAGCAGCTCTGTGCGTCGAGGCAGTGGAGACAGCTCTGCAACAAGAGGGAGCACAAGCAGCGCCTCTGCACAGGGCAAGACCAGTATGTTCCAAATGTGGCGAAGTTTTGTGGCAGCGCCACCAATGTCTACACCATCCGAGACGGCTCCAGTCAGCAGGAGGCAACGTTTCCGTAAGATGGTGACAGACTACATGTCTTTCCCTCTCAGTGTACTCCCAGATGACTCTTCCCCATTCAAGTTTTGGGTCTCTAAGCTGGATACATGGCCAGAACTTAGCCAGTATGCATTGGAGGTGCTGGCTTGCCCTGCTGCCAGTGTATTATCGGAGCGCGTCTTTAGTGCCGCAGGTGGTGTACTAACAGACCGTCGCATGCGACTATCCTCCGATAATGTAGACCGGCTTACTTTTCTGAAAATGAACAAGGCATGGATCTCGCCAGAATTTGTCTGTCCGTTTTCAGATTAAATAACTGGTTCGCAACGTTATCCATGTCTCCTGTTCCCTACACATGCACAGAAAAACCCATGTCGAACATGCTCCAAATAGGGAAGAGCCGTCACCCTGATTGTTATGCTTAAAACAGGAAATTGTGAAGTTTTCCAGGCCTAGAATGATAAATTTTTATGACAAATATGGACAAATAATAATTTGTCATCACAGCGCATATCTGCACATGTCTATTATAAATGGTAACAAAAACTAAAACAGTCTTCACTTTTTGAAATTAATGCATAAAAGTACATTTCATACTTATCAATTAATGCTTTTTAAGGAACTTTATCTGTACCTGTAAGATAATGCAGTCAATGGATGTACAAATCATAAAATCCTCATAATCATCATCACGATTTTTATTTATGACAGACATTATAAAATACACATACTGATGCCAACTGTAACTTCACACACCATATATGAAATGGCCAGCATCTAAACCTGGTAATAATGTGCAATAATAAATTATTACATCTATAAAGTGCATCATGCATACTGACAATAGGTAGTACTAGTTATACCTGCAAGTGCTGTTGAAACAACCACAACAGATATAAATTAATAATGGTATATAGGTATCACAGTGCATAGTTACTCATGGACAATGTCGATGTAATACTGTACCTCAATAAAGTCAGCGTGAACCATTATGCTTGTTAGTCTTGTAGATTGTTAAAGAGGGAACGGTCTTTTTTTGTTGGTCATAGGTGGAGTATTAGACAGTAAATGATTACTGCTGTTGTATTTTTGGCGTCCCTAGGGCGCAATAACGCTGCGTAACGTCACATTTTATAGAGTCATCTAATTGACACACGCTACCCTACCCTACGCGTGACAGTAGGAAGGTAGTGTTGACGGATAAAGCCTTGCGCAACCAGACATGCTTTTACCCTCTTCAACACTGTACAAGCAAAAAATGCATGATTGCAGCCGCAGACTTTATTGACGTACAGTATAACATCGCCATTACCCATCAGAGGCTGTCCACTGTCTGATACAGACATAGAATATACCTTTGCTATCGAAGCCTTTCTTTCACCTACACTTGCAGGCACACACTTAAATTGTGACAATGCATTATGTTTTTTTAAATGGTTATTTTTTATCGTACATTATTGTGTCATCACATTGATGAGTCCATGCTGGACATGTCATACATGCTGTACAAAGTAACGATTTTATTAACTGAAATAATTGAAATGTCTGTGACTGTCACATCTAAATTGCAATGATGATGATGATGAGTGACGATTACAAAATCCATTGTCTTCACTATGTTATGGTTTAACATAGCGTTCCTTAAGCATTATTCATAAATACAAAAATGGACTTTTATTCTTAAATTTACAACACTATATTTTGTAACCAATTTTTTGGGTGGTGTGTTGTTCCATTTCTTGTTGGCATGTGCATATATGCGTTTATATTTGCAGTGTATTTATTTTTATTATTGAAGTTAGGAAACATGTGTATCTTCGTACCGTGTTAGCCATTAGATAGAAAAATATTTACACTTGAGAGTCCACAGTGGTTGATACCTTTGAATGGATAACTGAAAAGATGGTAACAAATTGCAAGCTTTCGAGGCTACTCACGTCTCTTCAACAGGCAAAGACTAAAACAAAAAATGAAGCATACAATTTTCTTCAAAGGAACAGGAATTAGTGCAATTGTTAGACAGTAGTGAGTGTAGCAAGAACTGTCACTTTAACGAGGGATGATACATATAATAATATGGAACAGTTCTAGATAAGCGAAGAAATGTTTTTTGCCCTCTAGGAATTGGGGTCTGGTTTTGTGTTTTATGCCCCTGGAAGGGCAGAGACGCAGATTTCCTAATTGAAATAGATGACATAATCCGTGTGATCTATTCATTCATACTAACAGTGTCAAGGTCTCTGATGAGCTTATTTATGAAACCTTTGTATCTGTTGTCATATTTGAAGTGTATATTATCTACAGTAATTCCCCTATCACATCAGCTATGACCTGGGCATACAAAGTGTTTTGCCACAGGTAAAATCCATTATTTTTTGGTATTATCGTGTGGCGCTGATAATTCATCCTTGTTCTCATTTTTGGCCGGTCTACCCTCACTTGTCCCTCCCTCACTTGTCTTACCTATTCCTGTGTCCTGTTGTGTGTACAAATATGTGATTCTTCCATTTTTTTTTTAGTCTTAGCCTGATGAAGAACCTGAGTAGTCTCGAAAGCTTTGAATTTGTTACCATATTTTCAGTTAGCCATTAAACGGTATCAACCACAGAGGACTCTCAAGTATAAATATTTTTCTATTCTTGGAATTGAAATTCATCATTTTATTGTCCTAGTAAAACTTCATTTATTCTTGTTTGAAGTACATACATTTGCAATGGCCACGTAACAAGGCAATAAGTCAATATTTTGTGCCTACACCCTCCTTGACCCTGGGCTTCAACAGCGCCAGTTGCTGCTCAGAAGTGTTAGATGCACAGATGAAAACAATCGCTGATGTGTTTGTGGGGTTCAGTAACGCCTGCTGTTCCCCTGCTGTGTGTCTGGCAAAAAATTACTGCTGCTAACTACAACTTCAACTTCAAACGTCTCATACTAGGCCTCTGCCTACACCCTCCTTGACCCTGGGCTTCAACAGCGCCAGTTGCTGCTCAGAAGTGTTAGATGCACAGATGAAAACAATCGCTGATGTGTTTGTGGGGTTCAGTAACGCCTGCTGTTCCCCTGCTGTGTGTCTGGCAAAAATTACTGCTGCTAACTACAACTTCAACTTCAAACGTCTCATACTAGGCCTCTGCCTACACCCTCCTTGACCCTGGGCTTCAACAGCGCCAGTTGCTGCTCAGAAGTGTTAGATGCACAGATGAAAACAATCGCTGATGTGTTTGTGGGGTTCAGTAACGCCTGCTGTTCCCCTGCTGTGTGTCTGGCAAAAATTACTGCTGCTAACTACAACTTCAACTTCAAACGTCTCATACTAGGCCTCTGCCTACACCCTCCTTGACCCTGGGCTTCAACAGCGCCAGTTGCTGCTCAGAAGTGTTAGATGCACAGATGAAAACAATCGCTGATGTGTTTGTGGGGTTCAGTAACGCCTGCTGTTCCCCTGCTGTGTGTCTGGCAAAAATTACTGCTGCTAACTACAACTTCAACTTCAAACGTCTCATACTAGGCCTCTGCCTACACCCTCCTTGACCCTGGGCTTCAACAGCGCCAGTTGCTGCTCAGAAGTGTTAGATGCACAGATGAAAACAATCGCTGATGTGTTTGTGGGGTTCAGTAACGCCTGCTGTTCCCCTGCTGGTGTCTGGCAAAAATTACTGCTGCTAACTACAACTTCAACTTCAAACGTCTCATACTAGGCCTCTGCCTACACCCTCCTTGACCCTGGGCTTCAACAGCGCCAGTTGCTGCTCAGAAGTGTTAGATGCACAGATGAAAACAATCGCTGATGTGTTTGTGGGGTTCAGTAACGCCTGCTGTTCCCCTGCTGTGTGTCTGGCAAAAATTACTGCTGCTAACTACAACTTCAACTTCAAACGTCTCATACTAGGCCTCTGCCTACACCCTCCTTGACCCTGGGCTTCAACAGCGCCAGTTGCTGCTCAGAAGTGTTAGATGCACAGATGAAAACAATCGCTGATGTGTTTGTGGGGTTCAGTAACGCCCTGCTGTTCCCCTGCTGTGTGTCTGGCAAAAATTACTGCTGCTAACTACAACTTCAACTTCAAACGTCTCATACTAGGCCTCTGCCTACACCCTCCTTGACCCTGGGCTTCAACAGCGCCAGTTGCTGCTCAGAAGTGTTAGATGCACAGATGAAAACAATCGCTGATGTGTTTGTGGGGTTCAGTAACGCCTGCTGTTCCCCTGCTGTGTGTCTGGCAAAAATTACTGCTGCTAACTACAACTTCAACTTCAAACGTCTCATACTAGGCCTCTGCTACACCCTCCTTGACCCTGGGCTTCAACAGCGCCAGTTGCTGCTCAGAAGTGTTAGATGCACAGATGAAAACAATCGCTGATGTGTTTGTGGGGTTCAGTAACGCCTGCTGTTCCCCTGCTGTGTGTCTGGCAAAAATTACTGCTGCTAACTACAACTTCAACTTCAAACGTCTCATACTAGGCCTCTGCCTACACCCTCCTTGACCCTGGGCTTCAACAGCGCCAGTTGCTGCTCAGAAGTGTTAGATGCACAGATGAAAACAATCGCTGATGTGTTTGTGGGGTTCAGTAACGCCTGCTGTTCCCCTGCTGTGTGTCTGGCAAAAATTACTGCTGCTAACTACAACTTCAACTTCAAACGTCTCATACTAGGCCTCTGCCTACACCCTCCTTGACCCTGGGCTTCAACAGCGCCAGTTGCTGCTCAGAAGTGTTAGATGCACAGATGAAAACAATCGCTGATGTGTTTGTGGGGTTCAGTAACGCCTGCTGTTCCCCTGCTGTGTGTCTGGCAAAAATTACTGCTGCTAACTACAACTTCAACTTCAAACGTCTCATACTAGGCCTCTGCCTACACCCTCCTTGACCCTGGGCTTCAACAGCCCAGTTGCTGCTCAGAAGTGTTAGATGCACAGATGAAAACAATCGCTGATGTGTTTGTGGGGTTCAGTAACGCCTGCTGTTCCCCTGCTGTGTGTCTGGCAAAAATTACTGCTGCTAACTACAACTTCAACTTCAAACGTCTCATACTAGGCCTCTGCCTACACCCTCCTTGACCCTGGGCTTCAACAGCGCCAGTTGCTGCTCAGAAGTGTTAGATGCACAGATGAAAACAATCGCTGATGTGTTTGTGGGGTTCAGTAACGCCTGCTGTTCCCCTGCTGTGTGTCTGGCAAAAATTACTGCTGCTAACTACAACTTCAACTTCAAACGTCTCATACTAGGCCTCTGCCTACACCCTCCTTGACCCTGGGCTTCAACAGCGCCAGTTGCTGCTCAGAAGTGTTAGATGCACAGATGAAAACAATCGCTGATGTGTTTGTGGGGTTCAGTAACGCCTGCTGTTCCCTGCTGTGTGTCTGGCAAAAATTACTGCTGCTAACTACAACTTCAACTTCAAACGTCTCATACTAGGCCTCTGCCTACACCCTCCTTGACCCTGGGCTTCAACAGCGCCAGTTGCTGCTCAGAAGTGTTAGATGCACAGATGAAAACAATCGCTGATGTGTTTGTGGGGTTCAGTAACGCCTGCTGTTCCCCTGCTGTGTGTCTGGCAAAAATTACTGCTGCTAACTACAACTTCAACTTCAAACGTCTCATACTAGGCCTCTGCCTACACCCTCCTTGACCCTGGGCTTCAACAGCGCCAGTTGCTGCTCAGAAGTGTTAGATGCACAGATGAAAACAATCGCTGATGTGTTTGTGGGGTTCAGTAACGCCTGCTGTTCCCCTGCTGTGTGTCTGGCAAAATTACTGCTGCTAACTACAACTTCAACTTCAAACGTCTCATACTAGGCCTCTGCCTACACCCTCCTTGACCCTGGGCTTCAACAGCGCCAGTTGCTGCTCAGAAGTGTTAGATGCACAGATGAAAACAATCGCTGATGTGTTTGTGGGGTTCAGTAACGCCTGCTGTTCCCCTGCTGTGTGTCCGGCAAAAATTACTGCTGCTAACTACACTTAACTCAAAACGTCATACTAGGCCTCTGCCTACACCTCCTTGACCCTGGGCTTCAACAGCGCCAGTTTGCTGCTCAGAAGTGTTAGATGCACAGATGAAAACAATCGCTGATGTGTTTGTGGGGTTCAGTAACGCTGCTGTTCCCTGCTGTGTGTCTGGCAAAATTACTGCTGCTAACTACAACTTCAACTTCAAAGTCTCATACTAGGCCTCTGCCTACACCCTCCTTGACCCTGGGCTTCAACAGCGCCAGTTGCTGCTCAGAAGTGTTAGATGCACAGATGAAAACAATCGCTGATGTGTTTGTGGGGTTCAGTAACGCCTGCTGTTCCCCTGCTGTGTGTCTGGCAAAAATTACTGCTGCTAACTACAACTTCAACTTCAAACGTCTCATACTAGGCCTCTGCCTACACCCTCCTTGACCCTGGGCTTCAACAGCGCCAGTTGCTGCTCAGAAGTGTTAGATGCACAGATGAAAACAATCGCTGATGTGTTTGTGGGGTTCAGTAACGCCTGCTGTTCCCCTGCTGTGTGTCTGGCAAAAATTACTGCTGCTAACTACAACTTCAACTTCAAACGTCTCATACTAGGCCTCTGCCTACACCCTCCTTGACCCTGGGCTTCAACAGCGCCAGTTGCTGCTCAGAAGTGTTAGATGCACAGATGAAAACAATCGCTGATGTGTTTGTGGGGTTCAGTAACGCCTGCTGTTCCCCTGCTGTGTGTCCGGCAAAAATTACTGCTAGCTACCTAATCATGGTGAAAAAAACCTGACATCTCAAAGTGTCTAGTGCTACACATAGATATGAGGCTACACCCTGATTTCTAAGCTGTAAACATTTGAAACGTCAACTTTCAAACCATAAAATGATTAGTCTTTGTCACAAATCTGTAACAAAATAAATGTGACATATTATTACAGATATGCACGTGTCGAAAACAAATGCAAACACAAAATCCTACTTATGCTATAGGATACTGATGGTCAACCTTGTCACTCCATAGCTTAGACAAATCCAACTCACATCATGATGACTCCAATGCTGCAATGTTGGAAGTGCAGAATGTGGGTTGAACTTTGACAACTGCTGCAGTGCGAAGGTTATACTTCAGTGTTCTTGCCTTTGAAATAAAAGCATACAAGTTAATATAATAATCCAATGTTGATTAAGGGACGTGATGTACACGTGTAATATTGTGCAAACAATGCATGTAGGAATAGTCCTCTTCAACATTACTTATATTTGTGTCATTTTAAAAAATACATTTTTGATTAGAAAGTTAACAGCCCATATCATAAAGGTCCTTCATGTAAACATGATAATCGCTAACAAAAATCATGCATTACCTTGGTAAAGTCAATAGTGCATAGTCACAATAGCAAAATATATACCTGTAAGTGGTGCTGAAAGAACGACAACTGATAGAATACGTGAATGATATATATTTATCAGACTGAATAGCGACATCTGTACAATGTCGATATAATACTGTACCTTAACAAAACAGCTGTGTCACACCTCACACTCGTTTTTCTTGTAGCTTGTTATGTAATAGGGCACATGCGTGTATGTTTCATCATAGGTGCATGTTTACTGAGTAAAGCAGTCATGACAACGCCTTTGTGTTGTCGGTACGCTTGCGATGATGAACGATGCGCACCGTGAATGTTAGTCTGCGTCATAAGACGTACAGACGCTCCAATACCCAACGCGTCACAGCAGGAAGCCAGTCTGTGCGTCCAAACAAAGGCGCAACCATACATGCACGTAACCTTTTATAAAGCTACATAAAAAAAAGGATGTAGTAGTAACGCACACTTTATTGAGGTACAGTATTACATCGCCATTCACCATCTGTGGCTATGCAGTCTCATCTATATATACCTTATCTATCCGTTGTCATGCTTGCAAGTCCACAGTCAGGCATAAATATCTGTTTTCACTCTGCACTATGCACTTTTTAAATTTTTGTTTTGTTAATATAAATGATTGGCACATATTATCAGTATTACATGATGGAAATTTTAGATATTTTTTAAAAAATTTTAGTGATATTATTCACCAAATGTAAAGTTTTATGAATGTCAAAGAAAACTTGTAATGCTGATTATGTTTTTAAGTCAGCCATTCATTGTCTACACAATAAAAATGGTGTACATACTGTTACTTACCCATCATTAATGGATTCTGATGTGTACTTGTATGCTTTTATTTTAAACCGTATAGCAGATTATTTAACCTATTTTAATTGTGGTTTGCATTGCTTTTCAACATGTTAATGTATGCGTTTATGTTTGTAAATTATTAATTTACATATATTTTTTTAAGTTAAATCATCATCTTATGGTACTAAAGTTTATATTTCTCTTGTTTGGAGTATAGACATTTTTAATTGACACGTAACAAGGAAAATACTTGATATAGTATTTAAACATCCTCCTTGACCCTGGGCTACAACAACGCCAGTTGTTGCTCGGAAGTGCTGTTAGCACAGTCTACACTTGCTCCTGTGTTACTGGGGTTCAGTAATGTCAGCTGTTCCCCTGCTGTGATAACGGCAAAAAGTCCTGCTGCCTCCACCTGTTCTCTTCTCATCCCTGGGCTACAACACTGCCAGTTGTTGCTCGGAAGTGCTGTTAGCACAGTCAACACTTGCTCCTGTGTTACTGGGGTTCAGTAATGTCAGCTGTTCCCTGCTGTGATAACGGCAAAAAGTCCTGCTGCCTCCACCTGTTCTCTTCTCATCCCTGGGCTACAACACTGCCAGTTGTTGCTCGGAAGTGCTGTTAGCACAGTCAACACTTGCTCCTGTGTTTACTGGGGTTCAGTAATGTCAGCTGTTCCCCTGCTGTGTGAACGGCAAAAAGTCCTGCTGCCTCCACCCTGTTCTCTTCTCATCCCTGGGCTACAACACGCCAGTTGTTGCTCGGAAGTGCTGTTAGCACAGTCAACACTTGCTCCTGTGTTACTGGGGTTCAGTAATGTCAGCTGTTCCCCTGCTGTGTGAACGGCAAAAAGTCCTGCTGCCTCCACCCTGTTCTCTTCTCATCCCTGGGCTACAACACTGCCAGTTGTTGCTCGGAAGTGCTGTTAGCACAGTCAACACTTGCTCCTGTGTTACTGGGGTTCAGTAATGTCAGCTGTTCCCCTGCTGTGTGAACGGCAAAAAGCCCTGCTGCCTCCCCCCTGTTCTTTCTCACCCCGGGGCCCACAACACGCCATTTGTTGTCGGAAGTGCTGTTAGCACAGTCAACACTTGCCCCTGGTTATGGGGTTCAGTAATGTCAGCTTTCCCCCTGCTGGGGAAGGGCAAAAAGCCCTGCGCCTCCCCCCCCGTTCTCTTTTTTCCCCCCCCCCCCCCCCCCCCCCCCCCCCCCCCCCCCCCCCCCCCCCCCCCCCCCCCCCCCCCCCCCCCCCCCCCCCCCCCCCCCCCCCCCCCCCCCCCCCCCCCCCCCCCCCCCCCCCCCCCCCCCCCCCCCCCCCCCCCCCCCCCCCCATTTTTTTTTTTTTCCCCCTTTTTAAAAAAAGGCGTTTTTTTTTTAATTTTTGCCCAAAAATTTTTCCCCAAAATTTTTTTTTTTTTGTAATTCACTGTTTTTTTCTTGTAACCCTTTTTTCCCTTCCCTTTTGTTTTTCCACCCCCCCTTTTTCCCCCGGTTTTTGGCTAATGTGTTAGCAAGTCTCCCTTCCCCTGTTTTTTTCTGGGTAAAACCCCCGTGTGTGGGGAAAAAAGTTGTGCCCCCACCTGTTTCTTTTTTGGGAAAAACCCCTTTTGTTCCGGAGTCAGCCGCCCTTCCCCCCCTTTTCTTTCAAAAGGCCCCCTGTGTTGAAGGGAAAAAAGTTTTGCTGCCCCCCCTTTTTTCCTTTTTCCCGGGTAAACACCCCCCGTTGTGGGGAAAACCTGTTGCCTCCCTTCTCCTTTTTTTAAATTGCAGTTGTTCCGGTGTGAACGGCAAAAACTTGCTCCTCCCCCCTTTTCCCTTTTATCCCTGCCCCGCGTTTTTGGGAAAAGTTTTCCCCACTCCCTTTCCCCTTTTTTGGGGGTTCAAATGCAGTGTTCCTGCTGGTAACCCAAAAAAACCCTGCTCCTCCCCCTGTTTTTCTTTGGGGCACCCCCCTTTTGTAAGGCTTTGCACTAAACCCTTCCCCTTTTCGGGGTTTCAAAAGCGTTTTTGTTCCTTTTTGTAAGGCAAAAAGCCCCCTCCCCTGTTTTTTCCCCCCCGGGGTCCCCCCCGTGTGGGGAAAATTTTCCATCCACTGTCCTTTTTGGGGCAAAATGCGGGCCCCCCCGCTGTTCGGCAAAACCCTTCTAAAATTTTCTTTTCCCCTGGGACAAAGCCTTTGGGCCGGGTTTTTCCGTCAACACGCCTTGTTTGGGGGGTTAGTTGTAGCTTTTCCCCCTGCTGTGTGAACGGCAAAAAGTCCTGCTGCCTCCACCCTTTTTCTTCTCACCCCTGGGCTACAACACCGCCAGTTTTTGCTCGGAAGTGCTGTTAGCACAGTCTACACTTGCTCCTGTGTTATGGGGTTCAGTAATGTCGCTGTTCCCTGCTGTGTGAACGGCAAAAGCCCTGCTGCCTCCCCCATGTTCTCTTCTCATCCCTGGGCTACAACACCGCCAGTTGTTGCTCGGAAGTGCTGTTAGCACAGTGAAAACCCTTGCCCCTGTTTTTCTGGGGTTCAGTAATGTCAGCTGTTCCCCTGCTGTTGATAACGGCAAAAAGTCCTGCTGCCTCCACCTGTTCTTTCTCATCCCTGGGCTACAACACCGCCAGTTGTTGCTCGGAAGTGCTGTTAGCACATTTACACTTGCTCCTGTGTTACGGGGGTTCAGTAATGTCAGCTGTTCCCCTGCTGTGTGAACGGCAAAAAGTCTGCTGCCTCCACCCTTTCTTTTTCTCATCCCTGGGCTACAACACGCCAGTTGTTGCTCGGAAGTGCTTTTTGCACTTTTAACACTTGCTCCTGTGTTACGGGGGTTCAGTAATGTCAGTGTTCCCCTGCTGTGTGAAGGAAAAAAAGTCCGCTCCCTCCACCCGTTTCTTTTCCCTGGGCTCAACACGCCGTTTTTGCTCGGAAGTGCTTTTAGCCAGTCCATTTGCTCTTTTTTACGGGGGGGTTCAGTAATGTCAGCTGTTCCCGCTGTGGAACGGCAAAATCCTGCTGCCTCCACCTGTTCTCTTCTCATTGGGCTTCAACACCCCTTTGTTGCTGGGAAGTGTTTGCACGGGTATCACCCCTCCCCCAGACGGGTTAAGACCCATCGTTTCTTCAGTGTAACGTATTCCCTCCAATAAGTTGTCCGTCGTGTTGGGGTGGGTTAGCCGGTTTTTTAAGTCAGTGGTCCTGGTTGTGCATTGGGGGCCTTTTCCTTTTGTGCCCTGGTCCCCACAGTCAGCTGGGTCCCGTTCCCATTTCCTTGTCCTTTGCTACCCGTCCGGGTTTCCGTTTCCCTCAGGGCTCCGCAGGCCTTTGGCCTAGGTGCCTCCTTCGGTATCATGTTCCGCAACGTTGTGGCCTTGGTAGTGCTTTGGAGCAAAGGTACTCCTGGGTTTTTTAACCGTGTCCCCCTAATTTTGTGGTCCTGGTTGTGCATTGGTTTTTCCTTCTGTGCCCCTCGGGTTCCAGCACAGTAGCTGGTCCTCTTCTTGCATTGGCTCTTTACCTTCTGTAACCGTGGGTTCCAGTACCCTCGCTGGTTTTCCGCGTGCCTTTGGCCTAGGTGCCTCATCCGGTATCCCAGTTCCAGCAACGTCTGCTGGTCCCTTGGGAGTGCTTTGGGCCAGGGACCCCCTGTTAGTAACGTTTTTCCCCGTAACGTCGTGGTCCCCGGTTTTGCCATTGGCTCTTTTCTTCTGTGCCCTCCGGGTTCCAGCAAAGCAGCTGGGGCCCCCGTTTACTTGCTTGGCTTTGTACCTTTGCCCCCGTCGGGTTCCAGTACCGTCAGTGGTTTCCGCAGTGCCTTTGGCCTAGGGCCTCCATCTCGGTATTGGTTCCCGCAAGTTGCTGGTCCTTGGGAGGCTTTGGAGCACAGGTCCCCCTGCTTTGAACCGTTCCAGTAACGTCAGTGGCCCCGTTTTTGCCATTGGCTCTTTTTTCCCTTTTGCTGCCCCCCCGGGTTCCCGCCCGTGCTGGTCTCGTTATTTCATTGGGGCTCTTTTCCTTTGTACATTTCAAATTGAAAATTTTTTCATGCTTTTTGGGTTTTTTCCTCTGGAAACTCCAAAATGAAAACGAAACCCCCCTGACCCCCCGAAGAAGATGCGACCAAGGACGCGAGCAT
>JARQOD010000002.1:416960669-417028638 GCA_033576555.1 Oophaga sylvatica
CGAGTCAGGAGCAATGGGAAATTTTATGGATATCCTTTGCTCTAAAAAAAGGGGTACGTTCAGTGAAAAAAGGCTACCCCAGTACAATGGGATGGGGGGATGGTCCCTGCGCCCTCTGGACCAGTGGATCGGAAAACAGACCCTTTGGGGTTTTTGGGGTAAAGTTCATCGGGGGAAAATGTCTTTTAGTTTATCTCTTCTCCCCATTTCCCTTTATTCTGGGCCCCTGGTAAGGCGCAAAACCCCAGATTAAAATGGGAGAAAAGGGAAAATTACACTTTCCGGAGAAAACAGATGAGTCAAGGGTTTAGCTGGCTTTTTCCCAAAAGGAACCATGTAAGCCCCTGAACTCCCAGTGTATCCCGGGATATGTGGATTTATGTGCAAGAAGAACGTGTCAGCTTCCCCCTTTAAAGTCCATTTGTTTGTCAATCAAATTATTGCTGGGCCGGATACCTTTTGGTAAGTTTCCCCCCAAGCGGGGCCCCCGAGCTAAAGTTTTAAGGACTACATAGATGAAAATCTAGCCAAGGTTTCATAGCCCTTTCTCTCCCGCAGGTGCCCCCCTTCTTTGTGAAGAGAAAGATGGATCTCTGGCCCCGCTAGACTATAGGGAATCAATAAGGTTACTATTAAAAAACCGTTTTCCATTCCCTTTAAAATCCTGAGTTGTTGGGGGAGTGCGGACGCCAAAAAATTTTTCTAAATGGATCTCCCTGGGCCCTTTAAATTGGTCCCTATTGCCCGGGGGTGAATGGAAAACTGCTTAGGGCAGCTATGGACACTTTGAAATCTGTTATGCTTTTTGGGTTTAGTCCCCCGCCACTTTTCCCAAAATTTGGGGAATGACTTTTTCGGGGTCTCCCGATACATTGTGGTGTTTTTTGGATGATATTTAATTTTTTTTAACCCCCAGGGAAATCATGGGCTGGAGAATGGGCTTGAACGCCTAAGACAAAAAAATCTTCTCAACTTGAAAAAAGTTGAATTCCATAGGACCAAAAATTTAATTTTTGGGGTTGTCTTTAGCAGGATTGTATGGTGGAAGCAAGACCCCGCCATCAAGGATTGGCCAAATTTCCCAGAAAAGTGAAAGGGGGTGCACGCTTCATGGGTTTTTCCAACTTCTATAGACGTTTATTGGAAATTTTTTGAGGTGTGTCACTATCACCCAACTTACCCGGAAAAGTTAGGTTTTCCCGGGCCCGCAAGGAAGGGAAAATTTTTCCCGTTTAAAGGTAATTTTTCCACCCACCTTTTAGTACATCCAACCCCAGCTTGCCTTAAAATGAGGGGTGCTTCGATGGCCCTTGGGCTATATCTCTCAAAAGAACAGGGAGAAAAATGTCTTGCATCCTGTGCCTTCTTTTCCCAGCATTGTTTCGGTGAGAGGATCGATGTGGGAAATAGAAAATTTTGGCCTTTTTTCCGCCTTAAGGAATGGGGACCCCCTTTTAGGGGTGCACGCAAATAGTGTCCTGACCCCCTGAACCCCTTGATTTATCAGGTCGGCTAAGTGCCTGACTCCTCGCCAGGCTTGGGGAACTTTTCCAAACCAATTTAATTTTGAATTTTTATGGACCAGGATGGCAATGGAAAGGCTGAGCATCTCTGGTTTTCATTCGAGAGACATTTCCATTACCCCCCAAAAGACTATTCTTCCTGATCTAGATTCGGGGGGGGGTTTTTTCATAATAAGCCCTATTAAAAGGACATAAGGAAGCATCCCCGGGGGATTCTTTTTGGGGTAACCCAAAGGGCGTAAGTCTTTTTTTTAAAAAAGGTGTGTTTTTTTGGGACAAGTCTGTATTCCCTGAAAGTGATTGAGAGTATTGAAAAATATCCCCGATTCAAGTACCCGGGTTGGGGAATTCTAAAGACCAAAAATTTCTTTCTCATTTTTTTTGGTGGCCCCCCTTTCAGGAAGATTTTTTTAAAAAGTCATTCATGTGAAGTCTGTGCAAGAGCAAACACTCGCTCCCACCAATGGTTTGTTCCCTTTTCCCCCCCGTCCCGCCCTGGGGATCCATTTCTATGGACTTCATTGTGGGTTACCAACCTATCAAGGAAGAACACCATTTAGTGGGGGTTTTATCGTCAAAAAAAGGCAGCTCATTTTACCCCCTTTGGGGTTTACCCACTGCAAAACAGACATCAGACTTTTGTTTTAAAATGTGTTTGCTTACTGGAGTACCGGATGAGGTCTTTTTGGATCGAGGGGTGCAATTCCTTCGGGTTTTTTGGAAAAAATTTCTGTGCCGCATTGGAATTAAAGTAAACCTTTCTTTGCTTTTCTCCCCAGACTAATGGACGACAGAACAACCAATCAGCCCGGGAGAGTGTCTCGCTGCTTTATCGCCCCTAAAGATGATTGGGGGGATCTACTTCCACTGGCGGTTCTCTTATAAAACTTCAGAGGCCTCCCTAAGCGTTCCTTTTTCTCCAATCTAGGTTTTTACCTAACATTTTCCCCCGATTTCCATAGTTCCCCTTCCGGCAGTGGTGAAAGAATCCTTTTTAAAAAGAATATGGATCTTCTAAAAGGAAAAAATAAATTGGGGAGGAAAAGGTAAAAAAAGCAGCAGAAAAAATTTTTGTAAACCCGCCCCAGTTTCAAGGTAGGAGTTTGGGGTGGCTGTCCCCAGAAAACTTAAAAAAAAATTCCCTGTCAAAAAGGGCAAAAGTACTTTGGGCCTTAAATCAGAAAAATTTTTAAGTGTGTTGTTTTTTTATCTTCAACTCCCCAAAAATATGGAATCCCTGTTTTCATGTACCCCCAAAAAACTGCAACACCAATCGTTTCCTGGACGCTTTTCTCCTTGCCCTGGGCCCAGTGCTGGTAAAAGGTCGGGGAAAATTTATGGTGGAAAGGTTTCTAGTTCCCGGTTGTCAGAAATCAGGCAATATTGATTAAAAAGGGAGGGCTACCCCCTGGGGACAACTCTGGGGCCAGTCAATAATGTAAAAACTCCTCGCCTGCTCCGCCGTTTCATCAGGGTACCTGACAAGCCTGGTCTGAGGTCCCGGGGTTGCCCTAAGAGGGGAGAAAAGTAGGTTCTTTGTTCTTTTGACTGTTCCTTGAAACTCAGTTTTCCTTCGGCCTTTTGTTTCTGTCTTGCTGCGCTTCTTGCCTCAGTTTTTGGAGGTTCCGTTTTTTGTTCCCGCCCCGTTTTCCCCCTCTTGATTCTTAGCAGCCCAGCTGAACATCGGCTCCTGAATCAAATTTTTAGTAAGCTGTCCCCGATCTGGAAATAGGATTTTGGACTCAGCTTTTTCCCCTGGGATTTTGGGAAAACTTTTGGACTCGGAAACCCTGTTTGGTAAAAAAATGTTTGCAGGGAAATTTCGGTACAGAGAGGACCCCGACCCGTTTTGGGGAGTTATTGTAGGCTTGAGTTTTGGCCTGCTGTGTCTTGCCTCTGTTCCCGAAAAATGTGACCTTTTCTGCATGTTGTATGAAGAATAAAGTCTTTTATATAACGTGTGTTCATGTGTTTTCCTCGCACCCAGCAAACGTATGGAACTGCCTATACATGACACACAGTATCTGTGGTGTTAACAGAAAAATTTTAACATCAAAACCAGATGCGTTTGGACCCTTGCTCTTTTTGGGTTTTTTAAAATTGGAAAATGGCAGGGCTCGCCCTCACGCCGGGGTTCTTGTATGCCAGCAGCCGCATTCTTTGAGTGGTTCGCGTGCTGGTGGTGTGTGACAATAAGCCACCGGTGTCATAAAAATGTAGACAGATTTTCCGTGTCGGGGAAGCATTTTTGCCCCTGTATTAGGTAGCCTTTTGATCCCCTTTTTTAATGTTTACTTATTGGAAAAATTAAAAAAAGAAGGGTTTGGCATTTTAGGGTGTCAAACCAGTTTTTTTTCATCAGGGAATTCCTTTTTCCCAAAAATCATTTTTAAAGGGGATACCCACCATATGTGTGCATTGCCCCTTCCCCCCCCACATCTCCAGCATCTTTTGAGACCCCTGGTCCCTCATGAAGGATGCTGGTCCGGCCCCCTCTAGAAAAATTTTTGAAGGAGGTTTCCCCGAGCTTTGGACCCTATTGAGGTTTTTGTGTTAGGAGAAACATTTTTCCCTTTGAGTCGAAGGTTCCCTTTCCCTTTTTCCCTGCACCGCAGAACCCGGGCCCTTTGTCATTACCTGGGCAAGAGGAAAATTTCGAGGGAGATCGAGGTGTGGGGGGGGTTTGCAATGGTAGGTAAATTTTTTCAAAGTTTGTGGTCTTTTGAAAATGTGTGACTTTTTAACAGTTGAATAAAAAGGTTGTAATCCCCATATTAAAATTTTTCTTCGGGGAAGTGGTTTCCCCGTAAAAAAGTTTTTTGAGGAGGAGCAGCGAATATTGGGATGAATGAGAAAATAATATGGTGGGTTTTTTTTAAACCCGAAAAAATTATTTGCAGTAGTCCTGGGGGAAATTGGATTATCTGAATCGGGGGGCAGGGGGCCGGGGGGCGATTAGGATAAGCTTTTTTTTTGGATCTCAAACCAAAAGCAGTTGCATAAGTACTATATAAAAGAGGGAAGAGGGGGGAAAAATTAAAGGGCGCCCCCTGGGGGATTTGGTAAGAGCTTTAGGAAAAAAGGATTGAGCTATTTTGACCACAATTTCCCCTCCGAATGATGGAAAAAATTTTGGGTTCTAGCGTGTTTGCTCCCCTGAAATACTTCTAAAAAACCCGGAAGGCAAAAGGCCCTTTTGTTTGGGTTATAGAAGTCCCCCTGAATGTGTGGAGCCCCTTGCCCGTAAACTCAAAAAGCATTAGTGTTTTTTTCCAAAAATTTGGGGGGAATTACCACGTAAATTTTTGGGAAAAAGGGTTAAGGTTTGGTAGGACGTTATTTTTAGTATATTTATTTCCCCAACAGAAAATCCTTTCATTCAAAAAATAAAAAACTCTTGGAGTTGTTCAAAAAAGGGCCCAAAAAAATTAAGAAAAATGAAGGAGAGGTCTTTGAATTTTTAAATTTAAGTATTTGATACCCTGTGGGGCCAGGCAAAGGGAAGTTGGATGGGGAATCCTGTAGGATTTGGCGGGGAAACTCGGGGCCCCTCAGCTTCGCTGTTTTGATTTTAAATTTGAAGCCCCCAAAGTGATCTATTTCCCCAATAACAGCGGGGGATATGGGTTGAGTGATATTTTTTTCTCTTTCTTCAGCAAATGCAGAGCCTTGTATCGGGCCTCCTACTCAACCCCCAAATTTTTGGGGTTACGTAAAATTGATGGAGGGTGCTCCATCACTAGGATGAAAAGAGAGGGGACAGGGACATCCCCCCTTGCCCATTGGGTTATGAAGGTGATGAAAATTTCCTTTTTTCTTCCCTAGCGCGGTTGCGTTACGGGCCAGATTTGGCTAAAAAGGGTCCCCCCCAAGTTTTTAAAAAAATAATTAGGGGGTTCAGGAGCTTTTGGAATGCTTTCTCAGCTCCAAGAGAGTATCTTTAAAATTTTTTTAAGATTTGCCCAAGCAATACTTTGGGCCTAGTAGCGTGTCTGCTAGAGGGATTAACCGCTGTTTTAACAAGTTACACCACCCCTAGTTTGGAACTTAATTTTTTCAAAGGAAATGCTTGGGCCCCGGGCCCCCCAGTGAAGAGCATCGGGGGGGGACCCCAAGGACGGGGCTGTGACTGGCGGTAGGGGCCTTACAGTGGCGCCAAAAACCATCCTTATAAAGCTTTTTAAATGCAGCGCTTTACTGGACTCTGGAGCTGGAATTACCGCGGTCTGGATGAGACTTTGCCCTCCAAAAAATCCCGTAAAGAAAATTTAAAGGTATATTCAAAATTTGGAGAGACAAAAATTTAAATTAAAAAGATTTGACCTGCCCCATGCAGGGGTTCGCTGACCCCCAGCGGAAAAGGACAGTATTGGGAGAGTAGGGTGGCCGTGGGTCCCCCCAGCTCTGGCACAATCCGGCGACAGTGGTCGCAAGGGCAGGAACGGACTGGCCGTGTCGGTTGTATTTTTTGGTTTAGGGGCATGACATGCCTTATCGTTCCCCCCCTCCTTTTACTCCCCCACATTTTTTTTTGCATGTTTTGTACTTGTCACTTTTCCATGTGTTAGTTGTGTCTTCGAGCTTTTTCGCTTTTGAACCCTTTGAAGTGTTTCTATTTTTTTAGGTTTCTATGTGTTTTTTTTTTCCCCCCCATTTTTTTAAATGGTGTTCGTCGAACATACGGGTGTTCAACGAACCAAAACCAAAATCGAACACTACGGGAGTGGCTCAAAACTATGGATCCGTACTGTTGCGCTGGGTTGCTTTTTAAAAACCCCTTTTTGAAAAAGGGCTACTGCCCCCTCCATGGTACCCGGGCCGTATCCCCTGGCGGGATGTTTCCCCAAGGTAGGGCGCGCCCCTGGGAGAGGCGGCCCCGGAAACGGCCGGGTTCAGCTGATTGTCACTCTGCCCCGGCATATGTGCCAGGAGCGGTCCGGACACCCCGGACATTCCCCCCGGCACATGCGTGAAACATGATCGCAGTGTCCCCCGGGCCGGGGTTTTGACGGGGGTGTTTTTGGGGGCCTCCCCGCAGGACCCCCCTCCAGTGGCCCGGGGGCCTTCGGGGTCTTCGGAAGGGCTTCCTCAGTGCCCCCTGAGGCAGGTGCTGGAAAGTGCAGCAGCCGAGAGTCGCGATCTGAAGAGTGCTGTGCAAAGTGTCAGATCAGAATTAAAAACCTTTTTAGTGATGTCCCCCCTGGGACAAATTAAAAAAAATTTAAAAAAAAAAAATCAATTGTAAAAAAAAAATTCCCAAATAAAGAAAAAAAAAAAAATTCCCCTTTTTTTTAATTAATTTCTTCAGTAAATGAAAAAAAAACACAAAAAAAATACAATATTTATAAGCCGCTTCCGTTACGCCCCCCCTTAAAACTGTCCCACTAGTTAACCCCCTTTTTGAACCCTTAAAAAAAAAAAACAAAGCATAAAATAATGCTTTTTTATCTTACGGGGGAACAAAAAGGGAAAAACCGATAAAAAAGACTGATATAAATAAAATGGTACGCTTAAAATTCATTTGTTCAAAAAAAACAAGTGCCTACAGATATCAGCGAAAAATAAAAAAGTTTGGCCAAAAAAATTTTTAGCATGCAAAAATAATTTTTTTTTTATATAAATTGTTTTTATTTTTTTAAAGTGCAAAAAAAAAAAAAATTTTTTAAAATGAGTATCCGTAATCATATGCCCAAAGAAAAAATTTTTAAAAATTTTACCACGGGAACTTTAAAAACGCCCCCAAAAGAAATTTGAATTGCTGATTTTTGTTTTTTAACCTCCAAAAATCATAATAAAAGCGTAAAAAAGGTCCCCAAAAAATGGTAAAAGGGGGAAACGAAACTTGTCCAAAAAAAAATTGCTAATTGACTTTGTGCCCCAAAATATAAAAAATTTTTTGTCAAAAATTTGGGGTTTTTGAAAAAACTTTTTTTAATTTTAAAAGATTTTTAGCTGTGCAGTAAAACATAAAATCCCTCTATAAATAGTAATAAAAACCCCTTTATCACCCCCTTTTTTTGGGAAAAATAAAAAAATTTAAAAAAAAGTATTTATTTCCTTTTCCCTTTTGGGGAGGGTTTTAGTAAATTAGGGTTGGGGTTGGCTTTAAAAATGGGTTGGGTTGGGGTTTGGGGGTTAGGGTTATGGGGTGTTATTGTTGGTTTTTGGTTGGGGTTTGGGGGGGTAGGGTTGGGGGGTTGGGTTGGGGTTGGGGTTTGGGGGTTAGAATTGGGGGGGGGTTTCCCTGTTTGGACTCGGGGCTCTCCAAAGTGACAGGTGTTGATTCAACCCCCGCCAATTTGTTTAAAAACAAAAAAGGGTCCTTCACTTTGAGTTGAAAAGGCCCCAAACCTTGTTTACCCCCACTATGGGTATCGTGTACTTGGCCCCCAAGAGTTTTTTGTGGAAATTTTTTTTCTACGTTCCCCTTGGGAAAATAAAAAAGGGGGGGTTTTAAAAATATTTTTTTTTTTTAAAAAAAAGTTTTTTTTGTTTTTCGCTGTAATATAATTCTGTGAAGCATTGGGGTTCTAGCGTCACCCACATCTAGATAAGTCCTTGGGGGTCTATTTTAAAAAAGGGCCTTTTGGGGGGGTTTCCATGTTTAGGACTCGGGGCTCCAAAAATTTTGGGGCAGGGGGCTGATTTAAATTTCCCGTCAATTCTGCATTGAAAAGTCAAACGTGCTCTTCCCTCTTGCATGCCCAAAAAAAGTGTTTACCCAAATTTGGGGTCGAGTTTTTAGGACAAATTTCCCAAAAAAACTTTGGGGGGGGTTGGGGGTTTGAGTCCCGTGCTGAAAGGGGAGCTCAAAACCATTCCCGGCAGTCTCCCCTTCTCCCCATCGCGTGAGCCTGTCAGCTTAGGCGTGGGGCCACGTTGGCCCCGTCTGCTGGCGGGTTAAAAGCTGTTCCTCCAGCTCTGTATTGTGCAAATACTGGTTAGGGCGGGGATCGTCTTTAGGACAAAGCCTTTGTTTTCCCTTCTGGCATGCCCCAAATGGATCTTCATTGGGATCAGGGGAAAATGTCAGGGATGCAGCAGCCCCATTGGTCCCCAGGAAGGCCCTGGGGGTATGGTGTTTGGAAAAGTTTCTTGGCCCCTTTTTTTGGCAGGTCCTTGCTTTTTTTCTATAAAAGGGTAGCGGGGTGGGCCCCATGCGTTTAAAAAAAAATATGTTTGCCCCATTGTGGTCTGGTGGTGTGGTTGGGCCCCGGTGAAAAAACCCCTTTTGAAAACCCCCATTAAAACGGGAGGAGTAGATGAGGGGAACTTTCGATAGAAAGTTCGGAATGGAATTTTGGGTTTGCGATATCCAAAATATCGGCGATCCCGATACGATCCGGTGCCCCGAAAATCTAGGGAACAAAATACAAACAAAAAAAAACCCTTTTTTTCTTGTAAACACTAAATATACACACATAGAATAATAAAAATTATTTGTCATTGTGACATTATTAAATATATGATATTTTAACACTTTCATAGTAAAATATCCTTTGATTCAATTCCCCGGGAAAAGGGGGTTTGTGAAAAGACGAAGCACCGACATGAAATGACATTGGGGGATTTTTGGGTTTAAAAATTTCTTTTATGTCTTTGCTTTAAAATTTCACAACCAATTAAATGGGTTTGTGTGCAAAAAAAATTCCCCTTAGGGGTTAATAAAGGGAAATTTTGTTGTAAAAAAAACGGACTTTTTTCTAGAATTTTTAACCCTTTAAATTAACATAGATTGAAATTTTCACACATGTTTAAATTTTAAATTTTTTGTGCAAATTAATACAAGGAAGAAAAAAAAATTTAACCTTTGTACACCCAAAGGCTTCTGGGGCACCGACTGAAATGACATTGGTGACATGGGGGTTTAAAAATTTTTTTTATGTCCTTTGCTATCTAATTTGCACAAACAATTAAATCAGACTATGTGTGCAAAATTTCACACCTGTAGGGGTTAATTAAAGGTGTAAATTCGTTGTAAAAAAACGGACTTTTTTGCTACGAATTTACACCTTTAATTAACCCCTAGAGGTGTGAAATTTTGCACACATAGTCTGATTTAATTGTTTGTGCAAATTAGATAGCAAAGGACATGAAAAGACATGGTTAACCCTATGTACACCAAGTGTCATTTCATGTCGGGTTTCTGCATTTTCACAAAAGCCGGCAATTGAATTAGCGGCTATTATACTATGTAGAAGTGTATGAACTACAAATATAAATATATATATATATGTGTCACAAATTCAATGACATGTATATATATATATATATGAGGTGTAAAATTGCTGAAAAAAAAATGCGTGGCTCCCGCCCTATTTTCGCAACCAGACAGACAAAGCCAGTGAGTGGGGCAGATAATAATAGCCCAGAGAGGGACCATTATTTTTGCCCCCCCGGCTACTAACATCTGCCCCCAGACACCCCAGGAAAGACAAATCTATAATTAGATTCGCCCTTTCTGGCACTTTGCCCGTCTATTCCCATTGCCCTGTAGCGGTGGCGAATGGGTTAATATGGGTTAAAGCCACCTTGCTATTGAAAGGTGACCTTAAGCCAGGTTAATAATTGAGAGCTGTCAATTAGACAACTATCAATTATTAATCCTATTGCATGAAATAAAAATAAAACACACACACTTTAATTAAAAATCATTTTAATGAAATAAAGACACATGTTTTTGACCATCTTTTATTTTACTGCAAAAACCATTTCCTGTAATAAAAATAAAATAAAAAAGCAAAATTATTCTTACCTATCCCATGCACAGTCAGGTCCCACGGTGTAATCCTTCAGAAAGGGTTAATGTTTACTGCAGGGACCGCAGCTAATGCTGCAGCCTCACAGTAAACCCCAAATGAATGAGTTCCTCTCCTGCCTGACAGGAGAGTAAAGGCTGGGTGTCACATAACGATACACCAGCGATCCCGACAACGATATGCACTTGTCAGGATCGCTGGTGTATCGCTACATGATCGCTGCTGTGCTGCCAAACAGGCAGCTCAGGCAGCGATCTGGGACAGCGACACTGCGGGTAACATCGCTTAAGGGCCCGTCTCACATAGCGATATCGCTACCGAGATCGCTGCTGAGTCACTAGTTTTGTGACGCAGCAGCGAGCTCACCAGCGATATCGCTGTGTGTGACATTCAGCGACGATCAGCCCCCCTGCCGGGTATCGCTGATCGTCGCAGAAATGTCAGGACCTTTTTTTGATCGCTGGTTTCCCTCTGACAGGCACGCATCGCTGCGTGTGACAGGCGGGAAACCAGCGATCAAAGGTCCTGACATTTCAGCGACGATCAGCGATACCCGGCAGGGGGGCTGATCGTCGCTGAATGTCACACACAGCGATATCGCTGGTGAGCTCGCTGCTGCGTCACAAAACTAGTGACTCAGCAGCGATCTCGGTAGCGATATCGCTATGTGAGACGGGCCCTTAAGTGGAAAGCTTAATTGATTGCTTTCCACTTTCACTTCAGGTCAGCCAGGGACACAATCAGTGACGTCAGAGGGAACTGATTAACAAAAATAGGGGTTCCCTTCGAAAAAAAAATGGCGTGGGTCCCCCCTATTTTTGTTAACCAGCCAGATGAAGCAGACCGCTGAGGCCTGGATTTTCAGGCTGTTAAGGAGCCAAGATCCATGGACCTTGCCAGCCTGATAATACCAGGCCACAGCAGTATGCATATCTTGGCTGATTAACAAAAATAGGGGATCCCCTCGAAAAAAATTGGCGTGGGGTCCCCCCTTTTTTTGGTAACCAGCCAGATGAAGCAGACCGCTGAGGCCTGGATTTTCAGGCTGTTAAGGAGCCAAGATCCATGGACCTTGCCAGCCTGATAATACCAGGCCACAGCAGTCTGCATATCTTGGCTGATTAACAAAAATAGGGGATCCCCTCGAAAAAAATTAGCGTGGGGTCCCCCCTATTTTTGTTAACCAGCCAGATGAAGCAGACCGCTGAGGCCTGGTTTTTCAGGCTGGTAAGGATCCAATATCCATGGACCTTGCAAGCCTGATAATACCAGGCCACAGCAGTCTGCTTAGCTTGGCTGGTTAACAAAAATAGGGGATCCCCTCGAAAAAAAAACGGCGTGGGATCCCCCCTATTTTTGTTAACCAGCCAAGTAAAATGCAGACTGCTGCGGCCTGGTATTAAAAGACTGTCAAGGCCCATGGATTTTGGCCCTCAACAGCCTGATAATACCAGCTACAGCAGCCCCACATTTGGCGCATCAAAAGATGTGCCAATTGTGGCACTTTACCCGGCTCTTCCCACTTGCCCTGTAGCGGTGGCAAGCGGGGTAATAAGGGGTTAATGTCACCGTTGATTGCACGGTGACAATAAGCCCGGTTAATAATGGAGAGGTGTCAATAAGACACCGATCCATTATTAATCCCAAAGTTATTAAATGTGTAAAAAAAAGACAAAGCAAGAAAAAAGTATTTTAATGAAATAAAAGAGACAACACAGTTTTCATTTCTTTTATTATACACTCATTCCTGCGACGCCATCGATCTCCTGTAAAAAAAGAAAAAAAACAAACCAACAGTATACCACCTGTCCGACGCAGTCCATAGTAACGATTGTCCCACGACGATCCAACTCTGCTACATCGCAATGACAGGCAGTGCCTGTCATTGCAACGCAGCACAGCTGATTACCTGCTTCCCCGGCGGTGACGTCATCGGACTGACTGCTTTACGGCCGGGATTACCCAGCAGTCACTGCAGTTATCGCGAGAAACTGCATGTGACCGCCGGGGAGAAGAGGATGGCGGCCATGAAGCAGTCCAGGACGTGACCGCCGGAGATCTTCTGCCAGGTAAGTGCCGCTGACTCCTGACAGACCCGACAGACGGACACTGACAGTGACAGTGACATCCCGATTCCGGTATCCGATAAGACGAAAATATCGGAACTCGGAATCGGAATTCCGATACAGCTAATATCGGCCGATACCCGATATTTGCAGTATCGGAATGCTCAACACTAGTGAGGAGTTTGGTATGCTAGCTGGTCAGGGTCGGTGTCCTAGATGCCCTAGATTGCCGGCATAACCGGTGAGGAGTTTGATTGCCGTATTCAGGGCCTGGCGTTCAGACGCCATAGATTGCAGGTGACTCCCGCGAGGACATTAGCGCATGATCACGTTCTATGTTCGCTTAGCTGTTCACTGTGTACCTGGGTGCCTGACAGGACACAGAAGTTTGTCTCAGCGGCTCTGTGACGTAACAGGGTTCGCTTTCAACGCTAGACAGCGCCCTAGCGTGTTTATTTTGCGACTCAGTTGTGTTAAGTGAGTTCGCACACATCGCCATATAGCGCTGCGGCACTCCTTCTAGCGGCTCTGTGGATTAACAGAGTTCGCACCTATTGCCACAGCTCGTTACGACGTTTATTTTGGCGACTCTGCGGGATAACAGAGTTCGCTTCTTGCGCCATTTTACTAGCAGCAGGCTCCGCTTGCACGGTGGACCCCGGGCTGCGAACGCACCTCTCTACATCATATATTTGGTGCGTTCCGTAGACCCTTAACAGGGTGTAATTTCTTCTGTTACCCTTGGGAAAATTAAAAAATGGGGGCGAAAATATCATTTTTGTGGAAAAAAATTATGATTTTTTATTTTTATTGCTCTACGTTATAAGCTTCTGTGAAGCACTTGGGGTCCATAGGGCTCACCACTAGTGTTGAGCATTCCGATACCGCAAGTATCGGGTATCGGCCGATATTCGCTGTATCGGAATTCCGATATTTAGTTCCGATACTTTTCCTATATCGTATACCGGAATCGGAAGTTCCCATAATTCTTTGAGAGGCAGTGTGATTTTATTCAGCCAATGAGGAATCCTAAGAAGTGTGGGCACATCCTGTAATGCTGCGGTCATGTTAACTAATGGCATGGCTGTGATTGGCTGCTGAAATGATGTCAGAATGCACTATAAAAGGCGCCGCCGCCATTTTAGCTTCACTGTGCTTTGAATTGAGTTAGGGACAGAACGCTGCTCTGCTGACTCTGAGGGACAGTTACAGATAGCGTTTTTGTGAATTGTTCTGTAGGCGGCTATTTGAGAAACGCTGTGTAAATCATCCTTTTACTTGCAGTGCTGTTTTCACAGCTCTGTGCAAGTCTGTGGTGTGAGTGCAGGTGCGCTGCAGTTTGCTCTGTTCCAACGCTATTTAGTCATCTGCACGTGTCACTCACTGACTCATATTTTTTTTTCTTTGTGAATTGGTGCGCTCCATTAATTGAAAATTAACAGTCATCTATTAGTGTGACGCGCTTCCATCCATATCCAATACATTGGTTGCAAACACTATAGAAGTACACAAAGGAGCCTTTCAGAGCTAGTGGTGAACAGTTGTGTGCAGTGTTCACTGTAGTCTGTGAGGTTTTTTTTTTTGGAGTGCAGATCACGCTCCAGTTAGTTCTTCAACCACTGCTGGTTGTAGTCTGCTGAGCTGTGTGCCACTGCCTCATCCTTGACATTTTTGTCTAATTGGTGCAGCTTCATTCTATTTAAAAAAACTCAAATCTATTAGTGTGACGCGCTTCCATCCGTATCCAATACATTGGTTGCAAACACTATAGAAGTACACAAAGGAGCCTTTCAGAGCTAATGGTGAACAGTTGTGAGCAGTGTCCACTGTAGTCTGTGAGGTTTTTTTTTTTTTGGAGTGCAGATCACGCTCCAGTTAGTTCTTCAACCACTGCTGGTTGTAGTCTGCTGAGCATGTGTCACTGCCTCATCCTTGACATTTTTGTCTAATTGGTGCAGCTCCATTCTACTTCAAAAAACTCAAATCTATTAGTGTGACGCGCTTCCATCCGTATCCAATACATTGGTTGCAAACACTACAGAAGTACACAAAGGAGCCTTTCAGAGCTAGTGGTGAACAGTTGTGTGCAGTGTTCACTGTAGTCTGTGAGGTTTTTTTTTTTTTTGAGTGCATATCACGCTCCAGTTAGTTCTTCAACCACTGCTGGTTGTAGTCTGCTGAGCGTGTGCACTGCCTCATCCTTGACATTTTTGTCTAATTGGTGCTGCTCCATTCTATTTAAAAAAACTCAAATCTATTAGTGTGACGCGCTTCCATCCGTATCCAATACATTGGTTGCAAACACTATAGAAGTACACAAAGGAGCCTTTCAGAGCTAGTGGTGAACAGTTGTGAGCAGTGTCCACTGTAGTCTGTGAGGTTTTTTTTTTTTGGAGTGCAGATCACGCTCCAGTTAGTTCTTCAACCACTGCTAGTTGTAGTCTGCTGAGCATGTGTCACTGCCTCATCCTTGACATTTTTGTCTAATTGGTGCTGCTCCATTCTATTTCAAAAAACTCAAATCTATTAGTGTGATGCGCTTCCATCCGTATCCAATACATTGGTTGCAAACACTATAGAAGTACACAAAGGAGCCTTTCAGAGCTAGTGAACAGTTGTCTGCAGTGTTCACTGCAGTCTCTGAGGAATAAGCACACTTAGGCCTTATAACTTTTCTGCCTTTCTTTGTCAATCTACCAAGATGAAGAAGGCAGGGAGTAAGGCACGTGGTCGTGGTCGTGGAGTTTCAGCAGGGAGAGGACGTGGGGATTCTGTGGCTGCTGCCGCCCCCAGTGACACAGCATCCACCAGTTTTCGCCGTGAGCGTTCCTTTATGCCACATTTTGTAGGAGCTCGGCGTACCCCCCTGCTGCGTGAAGAACAAATTGAAGCTGTTGTTGGTTGGATGGCAGCCAATGCATCGACTTCAATTGCTTCCACCTCCTCTCAGGACCAGAGCACTGTTGAGCAACCATCTGTCTCTTCACCGCCTGCCAAATTGCCCAGGCAGTCAGAGAGCTCTGTACAGGAGCCAGCTGAGTCTCTGCTTCTGTTCTCAGAATCTGTTGGCTTGCAAACAGGAGCCCAGCCAAGCAGCATTCTGGAATGTGAAGAAGAGGGAGTATGCAGTGATGCGCAACAGCTTTGTCTCTCTGAATCTGAAGAGGCGGGTGAGCCAGTGCCGATGGTCAGCACACCGCAGAACGCATCTGATGATGATGAGACTCAGGTGCCAGTTTCTGTTGAGCATGGTGCTGGCCAGACCACCCAACAGCAGCAGGTGTTGGAAGAGGGTAGTGGAGATGATGAGGTCCAAGACCCAACATGGCGTGAGGAACAGGAAGGTGGTGGGAGCAGCTCTGAGGAAGAGATTGCCCCAACGGTCCAAACAGGAGGGAGAGGTAGGCTGTAGACTCGGTTGCCTGTAGCCCGTTCGGAGCAGTTCTCTTCCAAAAGCCAAAACGGGCGCTCCCAGAACTTGCACTGCGTGGTCCTTTTTTGACACACTTGCAGATGATATTTGCTATGTCAAATGCAAGCTGTGTAATCAAAAAGTCAAAAGAGGTAAAAGTGTCAGTAACCTCAATACCACTAATATGTGGAAACATGTGCGGACCAAGCACGTGGTTGAGTTACAAAGACACACTGGAGGCGCAGGCCAACCTACAGCACCACCTACATCTTCAGCTCGTGTTGGAGCCTCTTCCTCCAGCTCACACACAGCTGGTTCGGCTTCCTCACAGGATCGCCATGGAAGAATCTCTGTCACTGTTGTCCAGAGACCCAGTGTTATTCCACCCACAGCAGCAAGTTCCCTCTCATCCTCACACTCCCAGGCCACAAAACAGCCATCGGTAGCCAGGCATGGGAGAAAAGAGGCCATACTCGGCAAACCATCCCAAAGCACAGGCTCTGAATGCTGGCATTGCAAAACTCCTGTCCCTTGAAATGCTGTCATTCAGGCTGGTGGAGACTGACAGTTTCCGTAAGTTAATGGCATTGGCAGTCCCACAATACAATGTGCCCAGCCGCTTTTATTTCAGCAGGCAAGCCGTCCCTGGCCTGCAAAAGCATGTTGAGGGAAAAATTAAACATGCGCTACTAAACGCCGTCAGTAGCAAGGTCCACCTGACCACCGATGCGTGGACCAGTACCCATGGCCAGGGACGATACCTTTCCCTCACTGCCCATTGGGTCAATGTTGTGGAGCGGGTACAGATCTTGCGAGTGGCGCTGTACGTGTTCTGCCAACTCCAAGGATTGCAGGAATCCAGTCTGTACACATTGACTCCTCCTCCTACTCCAATTCCTCAGATCATCGCTTCAGGAGCCGTCACGGTCTACCTCCACATGGACACGTGAACGCTTACCTGTTACGACCGATATGAGCACAGCCGTGGCCAAACGTCAACAGGCCGTCCTGAAATTAATTTCCATGGGGAATCGAAGCCACACAGCGCAGGAGCTCTGGAATGCCATAAAGCAGGAGAGCGACGTGTGGTTTTTGCCAGCGAATCTCCAGCCAGGCTTGGTAGTGTGTGACAATGGCTGAAATCTGGTGGCAGCTCTGGGCCTTGGCAACCTCACTCACATACCATGTCTGGCACATGTGCTCAACTTGGTCGTGCAGAGTTTTTTGAGGGACTATCCGGATCTTGATGCACTGCTGCACAAGGTCCGCCTAGAGTGCGCTCACTTGCGACGTTCCAGCATGGCCAGATCGCGCATTGCAGCTCTGCAATGCAGATTTCGCCTTCCTGAACATCGCATCATATGTGACGTACCCACCAGGTGGAATTCCACGTTACATATGTTGGAGCGGTTGTGTGAGCAGCAGCCAGCAGTAATGGAGTATCAGCTGCATCAGGCGCAATTTGCGCCGTTCACACTTCACCACTACTGAGTGGGCCTCTATGAAGGACATTTGCCACGTTTTGCGTGCGTTTGATGAGTCAACGCAGATGGCGAGTGCAGATGATGCACTAGTCAGCCTGACTGTCCCCCTTATCTGCCTGCTTCAAAAAACACTGCAAGCACTAAGAGATGAGGTTTTGGAAAGGTGGAGGATGAGGAGTCACAAATTCCATCACCTTCTGGACAGTCAGCGCAACGTGGTTTCTCACAAAGGGCTAGGCAGGGGTCACTTTGTGAGGAGGATGAGGAGGAGTCAATGGAGGAGGAAGACATCGCTCTAGAGGGAGGTACACAATGCTCTAGTCAGTATGTAGAGCGAGGGTGGGGTGATGCAGAGCAGGCAGAGATGACGCCTCTTGCAGGGGACAGCGTTTCTTGGCCAGTTGGGAGTCTGCAGCACATGGTTGATTTCATGCTGCAGTGCCTGAGAAACGACTGCCGCATCGCCCACATTCTCACCACGTCTGATTATTGGGTGTACACCCTCCTAGACCCTCGCTACCGGGACAACTTACAAAGCCTCATCACACCGTTGAACCGGGAGAGTAAAATGTGGGAGTACCAAGACACACTGGTGCAATCCATCATGTTCTCCATTCCAGCCGAGAGCACTGCTGCTGCTACAGCTTTACAAAGCAGCTCTGTGCGTCGAGGCATTGGAGACAGCTCTGCAACAAGAGGGAGCAGAAGCAGCGCATTTGCACAGGGCAAGACCAGTATGTTCCAAATGTGGCGAAGTTTTGTGTCAGCACCACAAATGTCTACACCATCCGAGACGGCTCCAGTGAGCAGGAGGCAACGTTTTCGTAAGATGGTGACAGACTACATGTCTTGCCCTCTCAGTGTACTCCCAGATGGCTCTTCCCCATTCAAGTCTTGGGTTTCTAAGCTGGATACATGGCCAGAGCTTAGCCAGTATGCATTGGAGGTGCTGGCTTGCCCTGCTGCCAGTGTATTATCGGAGCGCGTCTTTAGTGCTGCAGGTGGTGTACTAACAGACCATCGCATGCGACTATCCTCCGATAATGTAGACCGGCTTACTTTTCTGAAAATGAACAAGGCATGGATCTCGCCTGAATTTGCCTGTCCGGTTTCCGATTAAATAATTGGTTGGCAACGTTATCCATGTCTACTGTTATGTTCATCTTTCTACCACCTGAACTCTACTCCCTGGGCTACAACACTGCCAGTTGCTGCTCAGAAGTGCCGTGTCCACAGACCAATACACAAGCTCCAGTGTTAATGGGGTTCAGTAACGCCAGCTGTTTCCCTGCTGTGTGTCCGGCAATAAGTCTCCTGTTCCGTACACATGCACAGAACAACAAATGTCTAAGTTGGTCCACATAGGGAAGAGCCGTCACCCTGATTGTTATGCTCAAAACAGGAAATATTGAAGTTTTCAAGCCCTAAAATGATTAATTTTAATAAGAAATATGGACAAATATTAATTTGTCATGACAGCGCATATATGCACATGGCGAGTACAAATGGTTACAAAAAATACAAAATAGGGTTTACTTTTTGACATGAATGCATAAAACTACATTTCATCATTATCCATTAATGCTGCTTAAGGAACGTTATCTGGACCTGTAAGATAATGCAGTCAATGGATGTACGAATCATCAACATAATCATCATCATCATCATGAGTTCTATTTCTGACAGACATAATAAAATACACAGACTGAGGACAACTGTAACTTCACACACCATATATGAAATGGCCAGCATCTAAACCTGATAATAGGGCGCAATAATAATTTATTACATCTAAAAAATGCATCATGCATACTGACAATAGGTAGTTATACCTGCAAGTGCTGGTGAAACAACAACAACAGATATAAATTGATAATGGTATATAGGTATCACAGTGCATAGTTACTCATGGACAATGTCGATCTAATACTGTACCTCAATAAAGGCAGCGTCACCCATCATGCTTGTTTTGTTTGTAGCTTGTTGAAGAGGGAACGTGCTTGTTTCGTTGCTCATACCGTGTTTCCCCGAAAGTAAGACAGTGTCTTACATTCTTTTTACCCCCAAAAGTACCAATATGTCTTACTTTCGGGGTATGTCTTATATTGGAAAATAAATGTCGTTTTTTGTTTTAACCATAAAATTAACATTTATTAATAACCTGAACAGTATGGTATTCACCACAAAACAGTTTTATAAAAGCAAGTGCCAAGAATGTCTTGTTACAACCGTATCATGACGGTATTTCCATGTACCGGTATAACATGTAAAACAATGAAAAACGTTAAGAACGAACAGTCTGAATATGTTATACTGGAAGATAAAACAGATTTATTCCATGATAACCATGTCATCATCTTCAGGAATATCATCATAAACATCCACACTCTGAGGTTCCTGTGGATTTTCTTTGGACTCTCGGGACTCCATTTCCTGCTGAATCATTGGCCCATATCTCTCATGGGTAGCAACGGCACTGTCCTGAAATGAGCAGGTCTTGTCCAGGTAGCCAGCTCGCAGTGCATTTGCAACGCAGGTGTCAGTGATCTTATTCCATGAATTCTTCACCCAGTTCACAATCTCTGGCAGTCTGGGCTTCACAAAGTTCCCACGTACATTTCTCTCCATTTGGTTTTCAATGTAGTCATTGACTTCTGCACGCAGATAGTCCTTGAAAGGCTTATTAATGGCGATATCCAGAGTCTGGAGATAAGCCGTCATCCCTTCAGGAATCATGATTTGGTCGATTCTCCGCTCATGAAGGAAGTTTTTCATGGTTTTGGCGCGGTGTGTGCTGGCTGCATCCCAGATCAGCATCCCTCTTTTGTTCCCTCGCATAACAAGCGGCAGCATTAAATCAAGCCACTTCCTATTAACAGCTTGTGTGGCCCAGGCTTTTTCAGTTTCCAGCACATAAATGCCAGAAACCCGCTCAATGTTGTCCTTCTTGCCCTTTGCAATGAGTAGCAGTGTTACTTTAGTGCCATCCAGACGAATCGCCAAAATGCAAGTGACACGTGCACTTTCATAAGCGGTGGATGGAACGTACACTGAGGAGGCACCTCGTTGATCAATGGTGGTTTGAGCTGCTTGGCCCATGAACACGGCAGTTTCATCCATGGCGATCATGTTGCAAAGACTGTATTTAGAGAAGTCAATGTCATCCACAAACTTCTTGTAGGCAAATGCACGTTTAACAATCTCAGCATCTTCCAGCCTAAAGAGGGTTGTGGATCTTCTCAAAGACAGGTCATTGCGTTCAAGAAAGTTATCCACCCAGTGCTGTGATGCCTTGAATTGTTCAGGGGAAATGTCAAACTGTGGTGCCACTGCAAGGGCATATTCCTGAATCTGAGCCCTGGTCACCACCAATGTCTTTGCTCTCCTGTCTGCAACCCACTCAGAGACCAAACTTTCCAGCTCTGTATACATTGGTTGCCGACCACATCCAATCTTGCGCTTTTTAGCCATTCCGCTCTCCACTTTTTCACTCAGGTTAGTGTATTCTGCACGCCATTTTTGGACCAGTCGGTGATCCAACATTTTCTCCTTGCAGAACTCCACTACAGTTTTGCCCCAAGATTCTTCGACAATCGCTTTTTTATACTCCACGGTGTAGCTCTTCCTTTTACCACTGGAACTGGAAGCGCTCATGTCTACGGTAGGGGAAAAAATATACCGGTAGTGTACGATATAAGCACTGCTTATGGTTCCGTATCACAGCCTCCCATAGGGTAACAGCCCCAGAGGCGTATCTAGCTTTTCTGGCACCCGGGCAAAGGATCAGTTTGGCGCCCCCCCATTTGAACCTTAATACCTTAATGTCCTCAGATTCCCCTCATTATGTCCTCAGATTCCCCCATAATGTCTTCAGATTTCCCCCCATAATGTCCTCAGATTTACCCCCATTATGTCCTCAGATTTACCCCATAATTTCCTCAGATTCCCCCCATAATGTCCTCAGATTCCCCCATAATGTCCTCAGATTCCCCCCATAATGTCCTCAGATTTCCCTCATTATGTCCTTAGATTTTTCTGCCCCCCCCCATAATTTTCTTAGATTTCTCCCCCCATGCATCTTTCTGCCCCGGCCTTGCTCCCCGACCCAACTCATTATTTCCTAGTCCCCCAGAGCATGTCCTAATTTCTTCGGTGTCTTCAGCTCCATTAACCGTCTGGAGCACTTACCGTACCACCAACCGCAACGCTCCTCACTGCCTGTGTCTCCTCTGAAGAGACGGCGTGTGATGTCAGCAGCGTGATCATGGGACCTGATCACGCTGCTGGCGCTTCATGGATGTGGAAGTGCTTGCAGCGGCGGCGGTCAGGGCACAAAGCAGAGGGGCTCCCGGCTTACAAGATGTGAGTGTGTAGCGTCTCTGACACCTGGCTGTAACCTGGAGTGAGACGCTAGCACACTTCACACCGAAGCGCAGCAGCACTTTCTCTAAGCCGGCTGTCAGTTTGACAGCTGGCTCAGAGAACGGGAGAGGGGGCGGCAGAATGCAGCCGACGAGGAGCCTCCTCCTTGGACCGCCGTATCCAACGTAGAGTTTACTACCGGTATGTCTTACTTTCGGGGTACGTCTTACATTAGCCGATCCCCCTAAAACCCCACTACGTCTTACTATCGGGGGTGTCTTACTATCGGGGAAACACAGTAGGTGGATGTTTACACAGTAAATCATTACTGATGTTGTCTTGGTGGCATCCCTAGGGCAGAATAACGCTGCGTAACGTGACTGCAAGAGATAGTCATATAATAGCCAGACGCTACCCAAACCTACGCACGACAGTAGGAAGGTAGTGTTTGCGGATAAAGTCTTGCGCAACCAGACATGCTTTTCCCCTCTTCAACAGTGTACAAGCAAAATGTTCATGATTGCTGCCGCAGCCTTTATTGACGTACAGTATGACATCGCCATTCGCTATCTGAGGCTGTGCACTGTCTGATACAGACATAGTATATACCTTAGCTATCCGTTGCGTTTGTTTCACCTCCACTTGCAGGCACTGACTTTAATTTTGACACTGCATGATGTATTTTTTTACATGTTTTTTTTTCATATTACATTATTGCGTCATAAAATTGATGAGTCCATGCTGGACATGTAATATATGCTGTCAGAAGTACCAATTTTCCAAACTGAAAGTATTTAAATCTGTGTCACAGTAACATATATATTTTAATGATGATGATGACTATTACAAAATCCATTGTCTGCACTATATAATGGTTTTACATACCGTTTCTTACACATCATTCATAAATTCAAAAATGGTCTTGTATTCATTCATTTAAACCACTATATTTTTGTAAAATAAACTTTTGTTGGTGTGGTGTTACATTTCTTGTTGCCATGTACTTATATGCCTTTGTATGTTAAGGGTGTTTATTTTTATTTTTGGAATTGAAATTCATCATTTTATTGTCCTAGTAAACCTTAATTTTTTCTTGTTTTGGAGTACATACATTTCCAAGTGCCACGTAACAAGGCAAGAACTCTATATTTTATTTAAAGACCCTCCTTGACCCTGGGCTTCAACACCGCCAGTTGCTGTTCAGAAGTGTTGGATGCACAGATCTAAACAATCGCTGATGTGTTTGTGGGGTTCAGAAACGCCAGCTGTTCCCCTGCTGTGTGTGTCTGGCAAAAATTCATGCTACCTCAAACTAAAATTTCCACCAGCTCATACTAGGCCTCTGCCTACACCCTCCTTGACCCTGGGCTTCAACACCGCCAGTTGCTGTTCAGAAGTGTTGGATGCACAGATCTAAACAATCGCTGATGTGTTTGTGGGGTTCAGAAACGCCAGCTGTTCCCCTGCTGTGTATCTGGCAAAAATTCATGCTACCTCAAACTAAAATTTCCACCAGCTCATACTAGGCCCCTGCCTACACCTTCTTGACCCTGAGCTTCAACACCACCAGTTGCTGCTCAGAAGTGTTGGATGCACAGATCTAAACAATCGCTGATGTGTTTGTGGGGTTCAGAAACGCCAGCTGTTCCCCTGCTGTGTGTCTGGCAAAAATTCATGCTACCTCAAACTAAAATTTCCACCAGCTCATACTAGGCCTCTGCCTACACCCTCCTTGACCCTGGGCTTCAACACCACCAGTTGCTGCTCAGAAGTGTTGGATGCACAGATCAAAACAATCGCTGATGTGTTTGTGGGGTTCAGAAATGCCAGCTGTTCCCTGCTGTGTGTCCGGCAAAAAATCATGCAACCTACACATGCTGAAAAAAACATGACATTAAAAGTGGCTACTGATACACATAGATATGAGTGTACACCATGATTTCTATGCTGTAAACTAGTGAAACGTCAGCTTTAAAACCATAAAATGATTAGTCTTTGGCACAAATCTCTAACTAACTTATTTGGACATATTAGTGCACATATGCACATGTCTAACACAAATGCCAACCCAAAAGCCTACATATGCTATAGGGTAGTGATGGCAAACATTGTCACTCCAGTACTTTGAAAAATCCAACTCACATCATGCCTCAAATGCTGCAAGGTTGGAAGTGCATAATGTGGCTTGAACTTTGACAACAGCTGCAGTGCGAATGTTAGCCTTCAGTGTTCTCGTTTTTTTAAATAAAGGCATACAAGTACATTTAATAATCCATTGTTGCTCAATGAACGTGATGTACACCTCTAATATTGTGCAAACAATGGATGTAGGACTACTCCTCATCATCATAACTTATATTTGTGTCATTCGAAAATATACATATTTACTTAACAATTTCACACCCCATATCATAAAGGTCCATCATGTAATACTGATAATCAGGGCCACAAATCATGCATTACCTCTAACAAGTTAATTGTGCATAGTGACAATAGCAAAATACATACCTGCAAGTGGTGCTGAAACAACGACAAGTGATAGAAAAGGTGAATGATATCTAGTTATCAGACTGAATAGCGACACCTGTACAATGGCGATATAGTAATGTACCTTAAAAAAAGGCTGCGGCACACCTCACAGCTTCTTCTCTAATAGGGCACATGCTTGTATGTTTCATGATAGGTGCATGTTTACTGAGTAAAGCTGTCATGACAACGCCTTTGTGTTGTCGGTACGCTAGCGATGATAAACGATGCGCAAAGTGAATGTTAGTCTGCGTCATAAGACGCACAGACGCTCCACTACCCAACGTGTGACAGCACGAAGACAGTCTGTGCGTCCAAACAAAGGCACAAGCATACATGCACGTAACCTGTTTATAAAGCTATATGAAAAAAGATCCGGAGTAGTGTGACGCACACTTTATTGAGGTACAGTATTAGATCGCCATACACCATCTGTGGCTATGCAGTCTCATCTATATATACCTTATCTATCCGTTGTCATTCTTGCAAGTCCACAGTCAGGCATAAATAGCAAATTTTACTCTGCACTATGCACTTTTTAAAGGTTATGTTTGTTAATAAAAATGATTATTGGCCCATATTATGAGTATTACATGATGGATATTTTATATTTTTTTAGAAACGGTTTTGTAACATTATTCATCAAATGTAACTTTTGGGGATGTCACAGATAACTTGTAATGCTGATGATGTTTTGAAGTCCTACATTCATTGTCTATACAATATAACAGGTGTACATACTGTTACTTATCCATCATTAATGGTTTCTTAAATTTACTTGTATGCTTTTATTTAAAAACGTATATAAGATTCCTTACAAAAATTTCTTTGGCTTTGCATTGCTGTTCGACATGTTAATGTATGCGTTTATGTCTGTCAATTATTAATTTTAATATTTTTTTTTAATAGAATAATCATCATCTTATGGTAGTAAAGGTTATCTTTCTTTTGTTTGTAGTATGTATATTTTTAATTGCCACGTAACAAGGCAAATAATGTATATATTATTTACACATCCTCCTTGACCCTGGGCTCCAACACCGCCAGTTGTTGCTCGGAAGTGCTGTTAGCACAGTCAACACTTGCTCCTGTGTTACTGGGGTTCAGTAATGTCAGCTGTTCCCCTGCTGTGTGTATGGCAAAAGGACCTGCTGCATCCACCCTGTTCTCCTCTCATCCCTGGGCTCCAACACCGCCAGTTGGTGCTCGGAAGTGCTGTTTGCACAGTCAACACTTGCTCCTGTGTTACTGGGGTTCAGTAATGTCAGCTGTTCCCCTGCTGTGTGTACGGCAAAAAGTCCTGCTGCCTCCACCCTGTTCTCCTCTCATCCCTGGGCTCCAACACTGCCAGTTGTTGCTCGGAAGTGCTGTTAGCACAGTCAACACTTGCTCCTGTGTTACTAGGGTTCAGTAATGTCAGCTGTTCCCCTGCTGTGTGTACGGCAAAAAGACCTGCTGCCTCCACCGTGTTCTCTCATCCCTGGGCTCCAACACCGCCAGTTGTTGCTCGGAAGTGCTGTTTGCACAGTCAACACTTGCTCCTGTGTTACTGGGGTTCAGTAATGTCACTGTTCCCCTGTTGCGTGTACGGCAAAAAGACCTGCTGCCTCCACCCTGTTCTCCTCTCAAACCTGTGCTCCAACACCGCCAGTTGTTGCTCGGAAGTGTCATTGGCACGGGTACTCACTCCTGCCCAGCCTGGTTATAGCACGCCAGCTGTTTCCTGGCAGTGTCAATGTCACTTAGCCTCCAATAAGTTGTCCTGTCGTGTTGCGTTCGGGTTAGCCGACTCTATGGTGCCTGCAGTTTAGGTGCTTCTTATGTGTGCTGCGGGATATGTAAATAAAGACTGTTTCCGTTGTGACAATAGGACAAGCACCCACTGTAGGACTGTGTGATTTGGTAACTGCAGCCGGCTCGCGGCCTGTCAACTTAAATTTTCATGGGTACCTTCTGCTACCCGTCCGGGTTCCAGTACCGTCAGCTGGTTCTCCGCAGTGCCTTTGGCCTAGGTGCCTCCATCTCGGTATCCGAGTTCCAGCAACGTCTGCTGGTCCTTGGTAGTGCTTTGGAGCACAGGTACCTCCTGCTTAGTAACCGTGCCCCAGTAACGTCAGCTGGTCCTCGGTTGTGCCATTGGCTCTGTTCCTTCTGCTGCCCCTCCGGGTTCCAGCACAGTCAGCTGGTCCTCGTTACTTCCATTGGCTCTTGTACCTTCTGCTACCCGTCCGGATTCCAGAACCGTCAGCTGGTTCTCCGCAGTGCCTTTGGCCTAGGTGCCTCCATCTCGTTATCCGAGTTCCAGCAACGTCTGCTGGTCCTTGGTAGTGCTTTGGAGCACAGGTACCTCCTGCTTAGTAACCGTGTCCCAGTAACGTCAGCTGGTCCTCGGTTGTGCCATTGGCTCTTTTCCTTCTGCTGCCCTCAGTGTTCCAGCACAGTCAGCTGGTCCTCGTTACTTCCATTGTCTCTTGTACCATCTGATACCCGTCCGGGTTCCAGTACCGTCAGCTGGTTATCAGAAGTTACTCAGCCTTCTTGTACCTTCAGCTACATTTCCAAGTTGAAGATTTTTGAAATTTTTTGGGGGTAATCACTCTGGATCTCCAACAATGAAGACAACGACACTGAAGACGACGACCCTGAAGACCACCCCGAAGAAGACGACGACCCCGAAGAAGACGACGAGCCCAAAGACGAGGACCCTGAAGACGAGGACCCTGAAGACGACGACGACCCTGAAGACCACCCCGAAGAAGACGACGACCCCAAGGACGACGACCATCAAGACAACGAGCCTGAACACCATCACAAAGAAGAAATAAAAGATTACCCAGAAGATCACAAACAGGACAAAGATTGAGACAAACTACAAGATACAGAACAAGAGACAGAAGAACAAGAAGCAGAAGAACAAAAAGCAGAAGAACATGAAGTATAAGACCAAAATTCAGAGAAAAATATATGCTCTAAATTATAAGCAGAAGAAGACTAAGCAGTGTATGGGGGTGAGTCCGTTCCTCCTCGTGGTGCCCCTGGAAAATGCCTGCTGCTGCAGGCTAAACTGAACGCGGACATATACTGTTGTAATTTAAATCTTTTGTGACAGCAAGAACGGAATGATGAAATCTTCAAACTTTTACAGATTACAAATACAGGAATGTCTGTCACAAATAAGAATATGATGAAGATGAATAGGAAGAAGATGAAGAAGTTGAATATGAAGAAGAATAATAGTTGAATAAGAAGAATATTAGTAATATTAACAAAAAGATGAATAGCAAGAAGTTTAAGAAGAAGATAAATAAGGTGAAGATGAAGAATAACTTTATGAAAAAGATGATGCTGCTAAAGATCATGAAGGAGAAAGTGTGGCAGAAGTAAAAAAGGTGAAGAGCATGGAATTTGTGAAACATACATATGTGCCAAAATAGAAAAAAATTTAACAACATAGTCAATTTCTTCGTCAATCCGAACGTCTTTAAAAAAAAAAAAAAATTCCTGCTATTCCATTTGATTGGGTTAAACATCTATGCCTTTAATGTCTCCTCCACCTCCCCCAATACATTCTACATTACTCTTTGTTGTTTTCCTTCATGTACAATTAACCTACAAGGCAAGAATGGGTTTTTTTTCATTCCGATTTTTTTGTCCCATAGACTTGCATTGGATTTCCGGTATCGGGTATCGCCGATACATTTTGGGTATCGGCGATACCAATTCCGATCCGATACTTCTTGATATCGAAAAGTATCGCTCAACTCTACTCACCACACATCTAGATAAGTTCCGTTTGGGGTCTATTTTCCAAAATGGGGTGATTTGTGGGGGGTTTCCAATGTTTAGGCACAGTAGGGGCTCTCCAAACGCGACATGACACCCCCAGACCATTCCATCAAAGTCTGCAATCCAAAACGTCACTACTTCCCTTCCCAGCCCCGACGTGTGCCCAGTAGTTTTCTCAGACATATGGGGTATCAGCGTGCTCAGGACAAATTGGAAAACAACTTTTGGGGTCCAATTTCATCTGTTACCCTTGTGAAAATAAAATATTGGGGCAGAAAAAAATCATTTTTGTAAAAAAAAATTGATTTTTTTGCTTTTACGGCTGTACGTTATAAACATCTGTGAAGCACTTGGGGGTTCATAGGGCTCATCACACATCTAGATAAGTTCCTTTTGGGGTATATTTTCCAAAATGGGGTCACTTGTGGGGAGTTTCCACTGTTTAGGCACATCAGGGGCTCTCCAAATGCGACATGACGCTGCAGACCATTCCATCAAAGTCTGCAATCCAAAACGTCACTACTTCCCTTCCGAGCACCGACATGTGCCCATACAGTAGTTTTCTCCCACATATAGGGTATCAGCATACTCAGGACAAATTAGACAACAGCTTTTGAGGTCCAATTTCTCCTGTTACCCTTGGGAAAATAAAAAGATGGGGACTAAAAGATCATGCTTGTGGAAAAAATATTTTTTTTTATTTTCATGCTCGGGCGTTATAAACTTTAGTGAAACATCTGGGGGTTCAAAGTTCCCACCACACATCTAGATAAGTTCCTTGATGGGTCTAGTTTCCAAAATGGTGTCATTTGTGGGGGGTTTCTACTGTTTAGGCACATCAGGGGCTCTCCAAACACGACATGGTGTCCCGCCAATTCTGCTTTGAAAAAGTCAAGCGGCGCTCCTTCCCTTCTGAGCTCTGTCATGCACCCAAACAGTAGTTTCGCCCCACATATGGGGTATCAGCGTACTCAGGACAAATTGCACAATAACTTTTGGGGTTTGGTTACCCTTGGGAAAATAAAAATTTGGGTGAAAAGATCATTTTTTTGGAAAAAATATGATTTTTTAATTTTACGGCTCTTCGTTATAAACTTGTGTGAAGCACAAATTGCTCACCACAGATCTAGATAAGTTCCTTAGAGGGTCTATTTTCCAAAATGGGGTCACTTGTGGGGGGTTTCCACTGTTTAGGCACATCTGGGGCTCTCCAAATGAAACATGGTGTCCAATCTCAATTCCAACCAATTTTGGTTGGAAAAAGTCAAATGGCGCTCCTTCCATTCCGAGCTCTGCTACTTTAAGAAATGAAGGTCAGTCAGTCCAAAAAATTGGGAAAACTTTGAAAGTGCCCCCAAGTGCAGTTGCAAAAACTATCAAGTGCTACAAAAAAACTGGCTCACATGAGGACCGCCCCAGGAAAGGAAGACCGAGAGTCACCTCTGCTTCTGAGGATAAGTTTATCTGAGTCACCAGCCTCAGAAATCGTAGGTTTACAGCAGCTCAGATTACAGACCAGGTCAATGCCACACAGAGTTTTAGCAGCAGATATATCTCTACAACAACTGTTAAGAGGAAACTTTGTGCAGCAGGCCTTCATGGTAAAATAGCTGCTAGGAAACCACTGCTAAGGACAGGCAACAAGCAGAAGAGACTTATTTGGGCTAAAGAACACAAGGAATGGACATTAGACCAGTGGAAATCTGTGCTTTGGTCTGATGAGTCCAAATTTGAGATCTTTGGTTCCAAATACCGTGTCTTTGTGCGACGCAGAAAAGGTGAACGGATGAACTGTACATGCCTGGATCCCACCGTGAAGCATAGAGGAGGAGGTGTGATGGTGTGGGGGTGCTTTGCAGGTGACACTCTTGGGGATTTATTCAAAATTGCAGGCGTACTGAACCAGCATGACTACCACAGCATCTTGCAGTGGCATGCTATTCCATCCGGTTTGCGTTTAGTTGGATCATCATTTATTTTTCAACAGGACAATGACCCCAAACACACCTCCAGTCTGTGTAAGGGCTATTTGACCAAGAAGGAGAGTGATGGGGTGGTACACCAGATGACCTGGCCTCCACAGTCACCAGACCTGAACCCAATCGAGATGGTTTGGGGTGAGCTGGAGCACAGAGTGAAGGCAAAAGGGCCAACAAGTGCTAAGCATCTCTGGGAACTACTTCAAGACTGTTGGAAGACCATTCCCGGTCACTACCTCTTGAAGCTCATCAAGAGAATGCCAAGAGTGTGCAAAGCAATCATCAAAGCAAAAGGTGGCTACTTTGAAGAACATATAATATAAGACATAATTTCAGTTGTTACACACTTTTTTGTTAAGTATATAATTCCACATGTGTTAATTCATAGTTTTGATGCCTTCAGTGTGAATGTACAATTTTCCTAGTTATGAAAATACAGAAAAATCTTTAAATGAGATGGTGTGTCCAAACTTTTGGTTTGTACTGTATATCAAAGAAATTTTACCACTAACGTGAAGTACAATATGTCACGAGAAATCATCTCAGAATCGCTAAGATCCGTTGAAGCGTTCCAGAGTTATAACCTCATAAAGAGACAGTGGTCAGAATTGTAAAAATTGGCCCGGTCATTAACGTGCAAACCACGCTTGGGGGTAAAGGGGTTAATGAAAGTATTCCCTATCTTTTGAAATTTACTAATTAATCATTAAATGGTATCAATTAATTATATTTATATTTATTACGCTTGCTCCCTGGGGTTGTTAACCCGTTTATTCCATCTGACAAAATATTTCCGTCCATGTGACCCTGGACCTCTTTCCCATGGACGGAATAGTACGTCCAGGGCGATCAGCTGCGCTCCCGTGGGAAGCGCAGCTAATCGCCGCCGGGTGTCAACTGATTATCACAGCTGACACCCAGGACTGTGTGTCAGGAGCAGTCACGGACCGCTCCCGGCACATTAACCCCTGGCACACCGCAATCAAACTTGATCGCGGTGTACCGGGGGCACAGGGGAGCATCGCGCAGGGAGGGGGCTCCCTGCACGCTCACCTGAGACCCTCAGAACAGCGCAATGTGATCGCGCTGTTCTGAGGCCTTCCTCCCTCCAAGGACCCGGATCCAAGATGGCCACCAGGTCCTGCAGGGAGGCGGCTTCCTCAGTGCCTGCTGAGAGCAGGCACTGAGAAGCCTGCAGCAGTGCCAGAGCGATCGCTGGTGTGACAGCGTGCTGTGCACACTGTCACACCAGCGATCTGACATTTTACAGTGATGTCCTACCCTGGGACAAAGTAAAAAAGTGAAAAAAATAAAAGTAAACATGTTTTTAAAAAAAATTCCAAAATAAAGAAAAAAAAAATTCCCCCAAAAATTCATTTTTTCCTGTAAATAAAAAAAACAAAACAATAAAAGTACACATATTTGGTATCACCACGTCCGTAACGACACCCGCTATAAAACTGTCCCACTAGTTAACCCCTTTAGTGAACCCCTTAAAAAATAAAAATAAACAAAGCAAAAAATCAATGCTTTATCCTCATACCGCCAAACAAAAAGTGGAATAACACGCGATCAAAAAGACCAATATAAATAAATATGGTACCGCTGAAAACGTCATCTTGTCCCACAAAAAAAAATCTATCATACAGCATCATCAGCGAAAAAATAAAAAAATTATAGCTCGCAGATAAAGCAATGCAAAAATAATAATTTTTTATATAAAATTGTTTTTATTCTATAAAAGCACCAAAACATAAAAAAATGATATAAATGAGATATCGCCGTAATTGTACTGACCCGAAGAATAAAACTTCTTTATAAATTTTACCACACACGGAACGGTATGAACGCCTCCCCGAAAAGAAATTCATGAATTGCTGATTTTTGTTCATTCTAACCTCCCAAAAATCGAAATAAAAAGTGATCAAAAAAATGTCACGTGCTCAAAAATGGTACCAATAAAAACGTCAACTCATACGCAAAAAATAAGACCTCACATGACTCTGTGGGCCAAAATATGAAAAAATTATAGCTCTCAAAATGTGGTGATGCAAAAACTATTTTTTGCAATAAAAAGCGTCTTTTAGCGTGACAGCTGAAAATCATAAAAACCCGCTATAAATAGTAAATCAAACCCTCCTTTATCACCCCCTTAGTTAGGGAAAAATAATAAAATTAAAAAAATGTATTTATTTCCATTTTCCCATTAGGGTTAGGGTTAGGTTTACGGCTAAAGTTAGGGTTAGGGTTGGCGCTAAAGTTAGGATTAGCGTTAGGATTAGGGTTAGGGGTGTGTTAGGGTTAGGTTTGTGGTTAGGGTTGGGAATAGGGTTAGGGGTGTGTTGGGGTTAGGATTGGAGTTAGAATTGGGGGATTTCCGCTGTTTAGGCACATCAGGGGCTCTCCAAATGTGACATGGCGTCTGAACTCAATTCCAGCCAATTCTGCGTTGAAAAAGTCAAATGGTGCTCCTTCACTTCTGAGCTCTGCCATGCGCCCAAACAGTAGTTTACCCCCACATATGGGGTATCAGCGTACTCTGGACCCCAAGGGTTATTGTGCAATTTGTCCTACTTCTTCTGTTACCCTTGGGAAAATGAAAAACTGGGGGCGAAAATATCATTTTTGTAAAAAAAAAAAATGATTTTTTTGTTTTTACGGCTGTACGTTATAAACTTCTGTGAAGCACTTGGGGCTTCATAGCGCTCACCACACATCTAGATAAGTTCCTTGTGGGGTCTGTTTTCCAAAATTGGGTCACTTGTGGGGGTTTCCAATGATTAGGCGCATCAGGGGCTTTCCAAATGCGACATGACGCCCCCAGACCATTCCATTAAAGTCTGCAATCCAAAACGTCACTACTTCCCTTCCGAGCCCCAACGTGTACCCAAACAGTAGTTTTCTCCCACATATTGGGTATCAGCATACTCAGGACAAATCGGACAACAACTTTTGGAGTCCAATTTCTCCTGTTACCCTTGTGAAAATAAAATATTGGGGGCGAAAAAATAATTTTTGAAAAAAAAAAAAGGATTTTTTATTTTTACGGCTGTACATTATAAACTTCTGTGTAGCACTTTGGGGTTCAAAGTGCTCACCACACATCTAGATAAGTTCCTTGTGGGGTCTATTTTCCAAAATGTGGTCACTTGTGGGGGGTTTCCACTGTTTAGGCGCATCAGGGGCTCTCCAAATGCGACATGAGGCCCCAGACCATTCCATCAAAGTCTGCAATCCAAAACGTCACTACTTCCCTTCCGAGCCCCAACGTGTGCCTATACAGTAGTTTTCTCCCACAGATTGGGTATCAGCGTACTCAGGACAAATTGGACAACAACTTTTGGGGTCCAATTTCTGTTACCCTTGTGAAAATAAAATATTGGGGGCAAAAAAAATCATTTTTGTAAAAAAAAAAGATTTTTTATTTTACGGCTGTACATTATAAACTTCTGTGAAGCACTTCGGGGTTCAAAGTGCTCACCACACATCTAGATAAGTTCCTTAAGGGGTCTAGGTTCCAAAATGGTGTCATTTGTCGGGGGTTTCCACTGTTTAGGCAGATCAGGAGCTCTCCAAACACGACATGGCATCCAGCCAATTCTGCATTGAAAAAGTCAAACGGCGCTCCTTCCCTTCCAAACTCTGCCATGCACCCAAACAGTGGTTTACCCCCACATATGGGGCATCAGCGTACTCAGGACAAATTGCACAATAACTTTTGGAGTCTTGTTACCCTTGGGAAAATAAAAACTGGGGTGAAAAGATCATTTTTGTGGAAAAATATAGATTTTTTAATTTTATGACTCTTCGTTATAAACTTGTGTGAAGCACTTGGGGGTTCAAAAAAAAAGATCTAGATAAGTTCCTCAGGGTGTCTAGTTTCCAAAATGGGGTCACTTGTGGGGGGTTTCCACTGTTTAGGCACATCAGGGGCTCTCCAAATGCAACATGGTGTCCAATCTCAATTCCAGTCAATTTTTGTTGGAAAAAGTCAAATGGTGCTCCCTCCATTCCGAGCTCTGCCATGCGCCCAAACTGTGGTTTCCCCCCACATCTGGGGTATCAGCATACTCAGGACAAATTGGACAACAAATTTTGTGGTCCAATTTCTCCTGTTACCCTTGGTAAAATAAAAAATTAGTGACTAAGAGATAATTTTTGTGGGAAAAAAATAGGATTTTTTATTTTCATGCCCGGGCATTATAAACTTGTGTGAAGCATTTGGGGGTTCAAAGCGCTCACCAAAGATCTAGATAAGTTCCTTAGGGGGTCTAGTTTCCAAAATGGGGTCACTTGCGGGGGGTTTCCACTGTTTAGGTTCATCTGGGGCACTGCAAACGGAACATGACCCCCATCAACGTCTGCATTCCAAAACGTTACTACTTTCTTTCCAAGTCCTGCCGTTCGCCCAAACAATTTCCCCCCCTCCACATATGGGGTATCAGTGTACTCAGGACAAATTGGACAACAACTTTTGGGGTCCAATTTCCTTGGGAAAAAATCAAAAATTTTGGGACTAAAATATAATTTTTGTGGAAAATTGTTTTTTTTTTTTCACACCCAGGCATTATAAACTTTTGTGAAACACTTGGGGGTTCAAAGTGCTCACAACAGATCTATATAAGTTCCTTAGGGGGTATAGTTTCCAAAATGGTGTCACTTGTGGGGGGTTTCCACTGTTTAGGCGCATCAGGGGCTCTCCAAACGCGACATGGCGTCCAATCTCAATTCCAGCCAATTTTAGTTTTGAAAAGTCAAATGGCGCTCCTTCCCTTACGAGCTTTGCCGTGTGCCCAAACAGTGGTTTCCCCCCACATATGTGGTATTGGCGTACTCAGGAGAAATTGCACAACAACTTTATCTGTCCATTTTCTTCTTTTACCCTTGTGAAAATAAAAAAAAAGTTTGTAAAAGATCATTTTTGTGGCTAAAAAGTTAAATATTCATTTTTTCCTTCCACGTTGCTTCAGCTCCTGTGAAGCACCTGAAGGGTTAATAAACTTATTGAATGTGGTTTTGAGTACCTTGAGGGGTGCAGTTTTTAGAATGGTTTCACTTTTGGATATTTTCTTCTATATAGACCCCTCAAAGTGACTTCAAATATGAGGTGGTCCCTAAAAAAAATGGCTTTGTAAATTTTGTTGTAAAAATGAGAAATCGCTGGTCAAATTTTAACCCTTATAATTTCCTAACAAAAAAAATTTTGGTTATAAAATTGTGCTGATGTAAATTAGACATGTGGGAAATGTTATTTATTAACTATTTTGTGTGACAAATTTCTCTGTTTTAAGGGAGTAAAAATTCAAAGTTTGAAAATTGCAAAATTTTCAAAATTTTCGCCATATTTGCGTTTTTTTTTTAAATAAACGCAAGTTATATTGAAGAAATTTTACCACTATCATGAAGTACAATATGTCACGAGAAAACAGTTTCAGAATCGCGAAGATCCGTTGAAGCGTTCCTGAGTTATAACCTCATAAAGAGACAGTGGTCAGAATTGTAAAAATTGGCTCGGTCATTAACGTGCAAACCACCCTTGGGCTATGGTTCCACGGTCCGGAACCATAGCGCTTTGGACGGAGCGGAAATTCCGCTCCGTCTAAGCCCCGCCCCCTTTATGACGCGCGATCTTTCCGGAGGTGTTCAGGACACCTCCGGAACACCTCCGGAAAGAGCGCAGGGCTACATAGCCCTGTGTTAATTCTGTTGCGGCGACGCACCGTCGCCGCAATACGCGAGGACATGCTGCGGTCTAAAAAGACGCGCCGCATGTCCGTTTACGCAGGTCTGCCACCTGCGTATTGTTACGCATAGTGGAGACGGGATTTCTTGAAATCCCCTCCACTATGCTGTAACATCTGGACGCTGCGTGTTTGGCGCTGCGCCAGCGCACAGCGCCAAACACGCAGCGTTTCCTGACCGTGGAAACTCACCCTTGGGGTTGAAGGGTTTAATAGTATATCCTGCTCTGAACAATTAAATAAGAAGAATCGGCTTCTGAACAAATATTGTTCACTCCCCTAAACCATTTTATAATTATACTTTCTACTTCTTAATTTGCTTGATGTGTGTGGTCTATTTAGAGATGTTTGAAATTATCATAATTTCTTCCCTTTTCCGACAACACACTCCAATTCACCTAATGATGATGGTACATTTGAAACCAGGTGATCTAGTATTCCATTATTCACGACTTGAACCCTGGCATCTTTTTATTCAGGCTCTCTATGTTTATGTATGACCCTTGCATAATTATGAATGGGTGCCGCTTGAACTCTGATAACCCCTCTATTCTACAACAATTTATTTAAACTATAGGGTAATATTGTACCATAAAAACATGTCCAGTATATTGATATGCATAGCTGGCATTGAACCACTTTGAGACGATTCCCCTTCCATTTGACAGGGGAACGATGTGTCATCTACCCCACGATCAGTCTTTCCTGTTGTTCTACTTCAGCTGTTGAGTAAAGGCTGGCTTCAAACCTTTACTATAAATCAGTTCTTTCCCGACTCATAGTTCCTCAAGGATGATTACTTTTAATAAAACTTCTTTATTTTTATTAAAAAAATATTTTTTTCTCTAACAATAAAGACACATCTTTTAACTCTTTTTATTTAATAAAGACATCAATTTTTTATTTATAAGTTCTTTCCAGTGGAATCCCAATACAATAAGCAAATCTTCAGAAGTCTATCCGCTTATGACATGGGCTCATGGATGGTACTGCGAACTCCATTTCTGAACCCTGTTTTTTATGGGTTCTGGCCATTCCTTTTGCATGCAGAAAATTTCGACTTAATTATACAAAATTTTATATTTTTTTCATTCAATAACCTGTGAATATAAATAGTTCTGTTAATCGTTTATGGTTTAACATAAATTCTATATTGTAAAGGATGCTTTTTTACGTCTGTTTTTTGCTGAACTTTGACACTACATGTCACCTGACTGCTTGGCGCGTTTTTTTTTAGTTCTACATGTATTTAAGCAATGTTAGTACACTATCTCTGTATGGTATGTGTGGTATTTCCTGAGGAAGAAATCTCAATAGACCCTGAAACGCGCTGAATAAAACCACGGTCCTTCTTTATCATTCTGTGGAATTCTTCTTGTCACGGCAGCGTGGATGAAAACCACATTTCCTTTACAAGAATTGTCTACAAATAGTTGCATTTGAGGGCTCCATTCAACTGTTTTTGCTGTATGTTACCCTAGTTCTAAAAACTTTTTTGCTGTCAAAAACAAAAATACAGGCCACATATTGCACAGCTTAGTATCTCTGTAAAAATTCTTCTGTTCGAAATTGTTATGGCTGGTTTATGACTGTGTCTTAAATGCACCAGTCTGAGGAGCAGAGGGTGAACGCTTGGGCGGTGTTGTACTCTGTCTCTGGATTACAAAGGCAAAATCTTTTTTTTATTAAATCATGACTGGATGAGCAAGAGCACATGGAAGAGCACTGTGCCAGGACTCGCAACTACTGTAGCCTGGCGTTTCTGGGCCGGATTCTGACAATCCATCACCCACTAATACTGAACTTGTTGGACGAGGACAACAAAAATGAGCCCCTGCAGTTTATAGAACTGAAGCTAGAGGTTTTGACATTTCATCTTGATTTCAAGATGTGTCAATTGGAGAGCGTGGTGGTCGTAGATGTGACTTCTATGATATGGGTGTATCCACTAGACAATCCATCCAACATGTTATTGAATCAAAATCTGTTTTTTTTTCTCGCAACTCTATTCAGCTGTGCACAAACTATGTCAAATTGATAGCTAGTCCCCAGAGGGTCTTATCACAGTGCCATGTTGACTACAGTCCCCAGATGTTATCTAGATCCCTAATCTCACCTCTACTTTACCAGCATGATGAATTAATAGGAAAAGCATGTTGTTTTGATGGAGCTGTTCTTTTCTTGCCAAAGAAATTAAATAAGATCAAAGAGGTGTTTAGCCGCACCCGAAATATAGAAATAAAGATTATAATTACTTTCACCAATGACTTACTACACACTTCACCATCTTGCTTTCACTTTTACAACATTATATTCTGAAGCCTTGAAGAAGATGTTGAATATATTATAATTTGAAGCAAATAGCTATCAATAATTAATTAATTATTAGTCACCCAAATTATGTTACAGAAGTCAGAACATACACAATCTATTTGTGTGGCAATGATTTACCACAGAAATTTTGAAGTATGAGACTGGTATCATCTTGTGGATTGATGTGAGCCACAAAGTCCTTCAAAGTGAAACTGTACTGGGTGCAATGTACAATTTTCTCTTGAAAATTATAACATGCCTTCTCTGATGCTTGCATTAAAGAACTGATAGGCCAGTTATGTACGGACTCAGGAAGACCGGGCTGCGGGTATCAGTGCTGTGCCAAGTACATAAAAGTCAAGGTTGCATCCCCTGTTTCCCAGGGGAAGGAATAGGGGAATGGACAGGCCCCATTACCCAGGATGAGGGGGAGTGTTTATACAGGGAACCTGTCCATAAGCTGATGGAAAAAACACGAAAAGCAGGAGTGAGTCCCCCAGCTGTTAGCGTGTGAGCAGCAAGGGGGGCAGCGCACTACACACCCAAAGCACCAGCGCTGCGACTGACTGAAGCAGACAGACCTGGCGACCTAGAGGCAGAGGGGGACATCCTAACAGAAAGCGGGCACGACATCAGATTTTTTGGGACAAGCAGCACGTAGGAGGCTGAGCAGCGTGCTCCATTCTTACAGCACTGGCGCCGCAAATGACTGTTCCCGTTGGCTCCCAACACTTAAAGCAGTACTGCCAGAGAGCGAGGTGCCACGTGATCCGTGACGGTGAGTACAGCGCATGTGCGCAGTAGAAAGAGCCAATTCATGCCACGTGTCTAGCTTGGATAACCAATAATTACAAGGCACAGAGGAATGACGGAGGACAATGGTATGGTCAGCAAGGTATTCCCTCAGCAGCTTCCCAAACTTTGCACTCCTTACGAGGGTACCTAGTACCTCAGGGCCAGGGCAATGGGAGGGTCTGAGAAAACTCTTACAGAAATTTGCCAGTGTTCTACAGCCTCTGCTGGATTGGAGTTGTGTCTCTCTCAACTGTACTCCTTGTTTGTCCAATGAACTGTGACCTCTGACGCCAGCATTTTCAGATGGGAATTGTTTTAAATAATTCAGCAAGAAGGGCCCTCTGGTACTGCAACATTTTTGTACACCTGTCTGTCTCTGGAATAAGAGATATCAAGTTCTCCTATTAGCGTGTGTCTAGAAGTGTCACCAATCAGTATTGCCTGGCTGTTAGCCAAAATTTTGAGAATGCGAGGGTCATGAGAAAGGCAGCGTAACATAAACACAACCATTGCGTGCCAGACTGCTAACAGGCAAGACTTCCATGTCCTCACCAAGAGGACGATTGACCAGGCTCTCGTCCTCCTCCTTGTTTTCAGGCCATCCACCACTTTCGACTAACCTCTGCACTATCATTGTAAATACATTATTGTAAATATTTCATTGTAAATATACCCCAGTACTTTGTATCTCCCCCACCTCAATGTAGATTGTAAGCTCTCACGAGCAGCATCGTTTTCTTTTGGTTTAATTATTGTATTATTGTTAAAGTTGTTATTTTTCCTTAGTTAGGACTGTTGTGTTTAAAAATGTTAAACTGTAAATATGTTGGTGCTATTGAAATAATGATTATTAGTATTATTAGAACACAAAGAAGCGGGATGGTGATGCTAATTATGGCGTCATCGCCTTTCACCATCTTGGTGAATTCCTCAAAGTTTGGTAGGATGGTACATATGTCTGACATACATGTCAACTCCTGAGATCTTATGTGTAAACTCTGAAATGAAAACTGACGGCCTTGTTGATGATGGTAGTCAACAACTGCCATCTTCTTCTCACAAATCCTTTCGAACATTTGCAGTGTAGAGTTCCAACGCATGGACACATCACACACCAGTGGGTGAGCCATGCTGCTGAAGCACATCAAGGGCAGATGAAGCTGTAGCTGACTTTCTAAAATGGGGATGTAGGGTGGCGTACTTTCACAAGCAGCTTTCTAAAATGGGCACGCAGGACGGCGTACTTTCACAAGCAGCTGACTTTCTAAAATGGGCACGCAGGGCGGCGTACTTTCAAAATCAGATCCGGCAGCTCAGAGTCGCTTTTGAGAAAATGTTGAACAACGAGGTTAAGCACATGGGCAAGGCATGGTACGTGTGTGAGCTCACCTCGGCTCAGAGCCACCAGCAGGTTCTGGCCATTATCACATATGACCATGCCTGGCTGGAGGTTCAGCGGTGTCATCCACACATCTGTATGCTCTTTCAGAGCTGTCCACAACTCTTCAGCATTGTTCGGTTTGTCACCTAAGCATATTAGCTTCTGCACAGCCTGTTGCCTCTTGCCTGAGGCAGTGCTGCAGTGCTTCCAGCTTGTGACTGATGGGTTCATTTCGGAGATGGAGGCTGAAGAGGAGGAGGAGGTGCAGGATTTGTAGACTGGGGGCAAGCGTGATTGATGTAGGGCACGCAATACTTGGTGTCGGTAGGACATGTTCCATCCCAATGTCCGACTGGGTTCCGGGTTCCACTATGTTAACCCAGTGTGCCGTCAGTGAGATGTAGCATCCCTGGCCACAAGCACTTGTCCATGTGTCCGTGGTTAGGTGTACTTTACCAGTAACAGCATGGTTTTGGGCCCGGATAATGTAGTGGGGTACGTGCTTGGGTAATGCCATGATGGCACACCAGGAGAAATAGTGGTGGCAGGGGACAGAGTACTTTGGGACGGATGCCGTAATGAGGTTACAGAAAGCTTCCATCTCCACGAGGCTAAAAGCCAACTTTTAGAGCACAAGCAGACGAAAAATAGGTGAATTTAGTACTGGGTTCTTTGTGGCTTTGACTGGATATCTCCGCTTGCGTTCCAAGGACTGGGGTATGAACAACTGAATGCTGCGCTTGGACAAGGACGTGGATGTGCTTGTTGAAGGTGCCATTTGACTTTGTGTGCAACGACAGATGCAGGGCAGGAGGCATCTTTGCAATAACCATGGACAGGGGATTTGCTTGCACGCACATCAGCAGAAAAAACAGTGGTATCACCAGCAGACACTGGTCCTGGAGCCTGGTGTTCGGCCCACAAAGTCGGGTGCTTTGCTGCCATGTGCCTGATCATGCTGGTGGTGGACAGGCTGTTATTTTCGCTACCCCCTGCTGATGCTGGCATGTCCGGTGGTGCATTGGCCTGTTTGAGGTTATCGGCAGAGTCTTTAAAATTCCACCAGACTCGGGAAGACTTAACAGTTATACTGGCAACTTCCTTCGTGTTGGTGTTACGGGGACATTCAGCGTCTCCCTCTCCCACACCACCTCCTCACCTCACCCCCTGTGTTTCTGGGTTCCCCAAGGCTCAGTTCTAGGACCGCTACTCTTCTCCATCTACACCTTCAGCCTGGGACAGCTCATAGAATCCCACGGTTTGCAATATCATCTCTACGCCGATGACACGCAGATCTACCTATCTCGACCTGACATCACCTCTTATTGACCAAAATCTCACAATGTCTGTCTGATATTTCATCCTTATTTTCTGCTCGCTTTAGAAAAGTAAACATGGACAAAACAGAATTCATCATCTTTCAGCCATCTCACTGTACCCCTCCACCAGAACTATCCATCAAAGTTAATGGCTGATCACTTTCCCCAGTCCCGCATGATCGGTGCCTCGGGGTGAGCCTCGACTCTGCCCTCTTTCAAGCCATATATCCAAGCCCTTGCCTCCTCCTGCCAACTCCAACTCAAAATCATTTCCCTAATCCTTACATTCCTTGACCAAGAAAATACAAAAACGATTTTGCATGCCCCCATCATATCCCCCATCGAGTATTGCAAACTTCTACTCTCTGGCCTCCCCTATAGCACTGTTGCACCACTCCAATCAATCCTAAACTATACTGACCAACTGATCTACCTGTCTCACCATTATTCCCCAGCCTCTCCTCTCTAAACCCTAAAACTATGACATACAAAGCCATCCACAACCTGTCTCCTCCATAAATCTGTGACATGGTCTCCCTGGACTTACCTACAGGCAACCTTTGATCCTCTCAATATCTTCTTCTCTACTCCCCTCTTACCTCTTCTTCCCTCAACTGCATACAAGACTTCTCCTGTGCTTCACCCATACTCTGTAACTCTCTACCCCAACACATCAGACTACCGCCTACCACGGACACATTCAAAACGAACGTGAAGAACAACCTATTCTTTTTTTTAAAACAATGTGTTTATTGAATTTTTACACAAAAATCAGAACAAACAATCTATAGGGCGAAAAGATGCCCAAAATTGTGCCCCAACCTCTGGGCTTACAGGTTGTACAACATGAACAGTATAGAAAAAAATATATAAAATAAAAGGCAAATACAAATACATAAGAGAAAACAAAAGAAAAAGGAATGGATTAATTGCATTAATTTTCCCCACATATTAGATGGTTGTGAGAAATAATTGATATCCGTAAGTGCTGTGAATGTCGCATGGCTCATATTTACACTATTGCAAGATCGGAGGTGTAAGGTAGGGAGAGGGGCCCAGAATCATCTCGCGCATCACCCAAACTTAGAACGGCACAGAAAATATCCTGCTTCCTCAACGTTCCCCATGTATAGACAATGGGCTGTTTAACCAAGGTTCCCATATTTTATCAGTTTTCTTCTTTGCCTTGAGTGTGTGTGCCAGAGCCCTTTCATATTGACAGTTCGTGTTCAGTCTGGTCACTATCTCCCCCACCGTAGGGATGCCAACTCCTTTCCATTTAGCCGCGATAGCTGATCTAACTGCAATCAGAATATGTGACAAAATTCCTCTAATTTCCCAGGGGACATCCATTAATCCTATATGAAGTACTCCCATACTAGGTGTTATCTCTAAGTGAGTCCAAAATACATCCCATATTAAACTATCCAATGTCCCCCATAGTGATTGAAGTTTTGGACAAAACCACCACATGTGACCCAACGAGCCTTTCCCATTGCATCCTCTCCAACATAAAGATCATGATTCAGACCCGAAGTGTACCATCTGTGCCGGGTAGTAGTACCATCTAATGTGCATCTTTTTAAGCTGCTCTAGGTGGTTTAAACATGACGAAACACTCTGGACCTCATCCAAACCATCCCGCCAGTCCTGAGGGTCCGTCGAAATTCTTAGATACCATTCCCAACGAGTCATATACGTCAATTTATCGTCCAGATCTGGGTCGTTTAGAGCCCTATAAAGTATAGAAACCCCCTTAGAACCGGTCTTAGAGTGGAGAAAGTAACCCAATATCTCTTTTATCCTTAGGTAGAACAAAAAAGGGGGATGTCTGTGTAGAGTGGAGTAAATGTCTTATTTGCAAATACTGATAAAACAAGGGCAGTAGGTCAGGGAATCTCATAACTAGTTTATCAAAAGGAATTATTACATTATCCTCCAATAGGTCTGCTAGCGATTGAACTCCAGCTGTCACCCAACGTTGAAGGTTAATATATGGAATATGATATTCTAGAGCTCGTTAAGAGATCTCAGTCCTGGGAAGTAACAGCAGTTTGGATGTCAAATTCCTCCAACAGTGCCTAGTAGCCTCCGATGTTGGTAACTCAGTGACCATAGTGCTTCGCTTAACTACTTCTGTCTCCAATACCAATCTGGTAGAATGGTTTTGGGCAAGTAAAGCCTCTATTTGCAACCATTTGTGGCCGCTGTCCATGTTCCACCAGTCCCTGAGTCCCGTCAAGACCGCCGCGCTATAGTAGGCTATGAGATTGGGCATGCCCATCCCTCCCATGTCATTTGGATAATACAGAAGTCTACTAGACACCCTCGGTCTCCTATTGTCCCAAACATAATTATTAGCCTGTCTTTGAAGGGCATTTATGATTTTAGAAGGAATTTTAATTGGGATACACCTAAAATAGTATAAAATTTTTGGAAGGACCTTCATTTTAAAAATATTTATCCTGGCTATCCACGATGCAACAACGTTTTGTAATACTGCCAGCTCCTCCCTCACCGTATTTATCAGTCTAGTAAAATTTACTTCCACCAATTGTTTTGAAAGGGTTCAGGTGGTACCCAAATACGTCATTCCTTCCTGCGCCCACTGAAAAGGGTATGCCCCTTCCAGTCTTTGCCTAAGTGACAATGGAACAAGAATCAGCAGGACAACCGTCTTAGCTGCATTCAGTTTATAATACGAGATGTTTGTAAATGTTATCGGACATAATGGCAGAGAAGGACCTGTCCAGATCAGTGCACGGGATAACTACATCATCTGCATATTGACCGATTTTGTGGGAGGACCCCCCCACCGAGATGCCCGAAATCTCTGAGTTATTTCTAATCTTTTCAGCCAAGGGCTCCATACATAAATCAAATATGACTGGAAATAAGGGGCAGCCCTGCCATGTCCCGTTTGTTATAGGGAAGGATTCAGAGAGGAAATCAGATGTCAAAACCTTAGAGGAAGGAGTGGAGTACAATGCGTTAATCGCAGAAAGAATAGGTCCTTTTAGCCCAAATTTAAACAAAACACTTTTAAGGTATCCCCAGTGCACCTTATCAAACGCTTTCTCTGCGACAGGAGTGCACTGGGGAGGCCGCTCAACTCTGCCACTTTAATCAGATCCAACATCCTCCTCGTACCGTCTTTAGCTTCACTACCAGCTACAAAACCAACTTGATCCGAGGATATCAGGGAAGGAATGACACAATTTAGTCTAACAGTCAAGAGCTTGGTAAAGATCTTTACATCACTATTCAAAAGTGCTATTGGTCTAAAATTACCTGGAGAATCAGGGGTCTTTCCAGGCTTAGGCTATGTGACGATCGTAGCCTCCAAATTAGGTACTGCTACCTTTCCCAAGTCTCTCCAGGAATTGTATAACCTAATAAGGTATGGGGTAAGAATTTTTTGGAAACCACGATAGTACTCTTTAGCTATGCCGTCTGGGCCATGGGTCTTACGACATTTGGATGAATCAATAAAATCTTTCAGTTCTACTTCTGTGAAGGGGGCATTCAATAATTGTAACTGTTCCCGGGAAACCTTTGGGAGCTTCAAATCACTCAAATATTGATCAATATCTGACTGTTGTGGCTGTGGGGTATCAACATCATCTTTTAAGTTATATAAAGATTTATAGTATGCAGCAAGGACTGCAGCTATATCCTTTGGACTTCTGGCTATCAACCCTTTCGAGTCCCATATATGATCTATTCTGGATTTAATTACACAAATAAGGTCAATATGTAGCAGCGCAAGTGTATTTGTGCTTGATCAGCTGCAAGTACAGAAACCTCCTACCACATGGAGGATGTGAGAACTATATAGATAGATAAATAAATGTACTCGCGCTATGAAACAACAACAGGGCATACAGTACTGATCCAGCAACACATACCTGTATTTCTTCAGAATAATTCCCACAGAGAGTGTTGTAATGATGATCTTTCTGACAGATAGATGATCAGTGATGATGTCGACTTGAGGAGCTGAATCAAGTGAAAGAATATAATCAATTCCTAGTATACCTAATGTAATAGTGCTCACTAATGTTGGGTATAAGTACTGCTATAAATAAAATGAAGTATAATAAAATTATAAATAAGTGTCCTGTGTGACCACTTTTAAAATGTGCCCTTATACATAACGGAGGTCTAATAGATTATTCACTGAGTGAGTGAATGGAATACAGGTAGCATATACTAAAACAATTATATGTGCAAATTCCGCAGAGGATTTGTGCAAAAATATCATTAACTGTGCAAATGAGCATAAGGGTTAAATGCACTCTCCAAGTGTTAATTGCTTTTAAAAGTGCAGAAGGTGCTTCAACTACAGTGCATTGAGGTATTCAGTCCTCAAGATATATGGTGGTAGATAAGATCTACAAAGAAGGTCCGTTTGTGCTCAGTTTGGGGTTATAATATATGTATGTAACCCCTGTGTACCTTATAAATCCTGGATTTAGTCAGGATTTATAAGGTACACAGGGGTTACATACATATATTATAACCCCAACTGAGCACAAATGGACCTTCTTTGTAGATCTTATCTACCACCATATATCTTGAGGACTGAATACCTCAATGCACTGTAGTTGAAGCACCTTCTGCACTTTTAAAAGCAATTAACACTTGGAGAGTGCATTTAACCCTTATGCTCATTTGCACAGTTAATGATATTTTTGCACAAATCCTCTGCGGAATTTGCACACATAATTGTTTTAGTATATGCTACCTGTATTCCATTCGCTCACTCAGTGAATAATCTATTAGACCTCCGTTATGTATAAGGGCACATTTTAAAAGTGGTCACACAGGACACTTATTTATAATTTTATTATACTTCATTTTATTTATAGCAGTACTTATATCCAACATCAGTGAGCACTATTACATTAGGTATACTAGGAATTGATTATATTCCTTCACTTGATTCAGCTCCTCAAGTCGACATCATCACTGATCATCTATCTGTCAGAAAGATCATCATTACAACACTCTCTGTGGGAATTATTCTGAAGAAATACAGGTATGTGTTGCTGGATCAGTACTGTATGCCCTGTGTTTGTTTCATAGCGCGAGTATATTTATTTATCTATCTATACTATTCTGGATTTAGCAGCCCTTTTCTTGACCCGCCTAGCCAAAACGGCTCCCGGCCTATCTCCCTTGGCGTAGTGACTAAGTAGGAACTTGCGGAGGTTATATTCATATACTGCCAGAAGATCAGAGCGCAGTTTAAATCTGAGCTGATATATGGCCTCAGTAGTAGCCGGGGAGGGGGAGGTTTTATTTAATTTTTCTAGCTTTTTCAACTCAGTCAGGAGGTCAGTCCTGTGTTGCTCCCTCTTTCTTTTCAATTGTGATGCTTGTTGTTAGAAGACTCCCCGTATCACCACCTTGTGCGCAGTCCATAAAGTCTCGTCGTAAACTGTGCCATTGTCGTTTATTTCAAAATAAGATGTAAATTCTGCTGTTGCTTTTGTCATTATAGAGTCATTCAATAATAAAGAGGTGTTTAGTCGCCAATGTGGTGTTGGGTTGAATTGGTGGGCAAGATGTACACGTAGGTAGATCGGTGCGTGGTCAGACCACGTAATCGTTCCAACCTCCACAGATATACATATATTTAGAGCTCTATTGTCTACTAGGAATCAGTCAATCCTATTGTAGGACCCGTGTCGGAGAGAATGAAAGGTATAGTCCCTTTCACTGGCGTGAGAGTATCTCCAGAAGTCGTGCAGACCAAATTCATGGTTCAACTTGCCCAAATCTCTCCGAGGGTGACCCGATCTAGATGAGTAGTCTAAGGTACCATTCATTGGCATGTTGAAATCCCCACATACAATAACCTCCCCTTGTTTAAGTGTTGAAATAGTATAGAGGACTTTTCGCACAAATGGAAGCTGGGCAGAATTTGGGGCGTATAGTACTGAAATCGTATGAGGGATCCTGTTCAATGTGCACACCAACACCAACTATCTACCCATGGAGTCTGCACACATCTGAATGTTCTGGAAGGCCACCGAATTTTTTATCTTAATACAGATTCCTGCTTTCTTAGTCTGGGCATTTACAAAGAATATATGTGGGAATTGTGCCTGATGCAATCTATCGACTGCCAGTAAATGTGTCTCTTGCAGACACACAATGTCTGCCTTCGATTTCCTCACCTCCCTCCACAACTTAGAGCATTTGGCAGGTGAATTTAACCCTTTCACATTCAACGAGAGAAATTGTAAACTCATATTTACACCTAAAGGAGGAAATTGCTATGAGCCGCATGCAAAAATCAAATTTTTTTTCTCTCCCCCACCACACCCCCCACACCTCCACACATGAGCCATTCACTGAAAAAGGCACATATATCCTTAGAACAAACAGCAGTTACGTCAATAGAGGAAATATACCTCAGGTTAAATTGAAGAAGAAAAAAAATCAGATAAAAAACAGTAAAAAGAAAGAAAAAACACAGCGGGAAGAAGTCAGCAGAAAAAAACATAGAGAAAACTTCAGTCAAAAAAGTAAATTCTTCAGACAAAAGTCTGTCCATGGGGTCCCGTGAGATTTTCAAATCTCGCTGTCACTCAGCAAGATTTCTTACAGTCCAGAGGATCACCAACTGGACGGCTTCCGCTGAACAACAAAAAAACGTCAGTCAATAAGCCAAAAGGCACTCAGAGTTCAAATACAAACAGAGAGGAAAAAAAAACAGTCAGTGATCCTCCAACAGCTCCCTCTCAGCCAGGATAGAGTTCTTGCCTCTCTTTCAGGGTTATACCCATTCCTGCGCAATTTTCTTGCCTTTAGTAGGTTGTCTAGGAGCATGGGCAATCTTCCAGGATGTCAATTTCTCTTCCGCTTGTTTGGGGGTAAAACATGCTATCACGCCATTGTCACGATGTATGAGTAGTTTTACTGGGTTGAATCCCCATCTATACCATACGCTGACCTCTCTCAATGCCCTGCACACGTGGGTAAATTCTCTTCTCTTTGTCAGGGAAACTACAGAAAGGTCTGGGAAGACCTGAAGATTTTGAAATTCCTCAGGTAGCCTGGGAGTTTTCCTTAGTTGGTATAGGAATATGGCCTTCGTAGTGAAGAAATGAATACATGCCAAGATATCTTTAGGCAGGGTAGGGTCTACGTGTCTGGGCTTCGGTATTCTATGAATCCTGTCCACCAGTAATTCATTAGGGGCAACCTCAGGTAATACAGCCACCAAGAAGCGTCGCATGAACTCAGATAGATCTTTATCTGGCACTTCTTCAGGGATTCCCCTAAGCCTCACATTGTTACATCTGGATCTATCTTCTAAGTCATAAACTTTATCAGTGACCGGAGACATCTCTTCCCTGAGTGCCTCATTTTCATCTACCAAGGCATTGATCGTTTTGGCATATTCTTCCATCTTGTTTTCAATGTGGGAAGTGCAATCCCCAATGGAAGTAATCTCCCCTTTCATCTCCTGCAGCATTGCCTGCATATCCTCCCTCATAGAGGAACAAATTGCATCCAGAAAATCTTGCATATCTGCCTTTTTTATTGGAGCTGTGGGCTCATTATCCCTGCTGCTATGTCTCACAGTTTCTGCTTCCCTTCCCCCCGAGCTTCTGGAAGAGTGTGAAGAGGCTGAAGGGGAAGCTGGAGCCATCTTACTCACTGTTCTTGTTGTTTGTCCCCTTTGGAAGAAAGCCTCCAATCTCGCCAGGGATCCTCTTTTCTGGGACCTTTCCCTGGTCATCATGGGCCCTGGGTATTCCACCGCCACGGGTGTTAGGTAAGAGGCTTTGGGACGATGCTGTTTGCTGCTTTGTGCTGGTTTTAATCCTGGCTGGCTGGAGCTATGTAATTAAGCTGCTGCCACCTTGTCTTGCAGGCCACACCCCAAGAACAACCTATTCTGACAAGCCTACAACCTGCAGTGATCCTCAGTCTACTGAACCACATGACCAGCTTTACCCTCTCCTAGTGTATCCACATCCATCTCCTGTACACTGTGAGCCCTTGTGGGAAGGGTCCTCTCTCCTTCTGTATTTGCGTCTGCCTTGTATTGCTCATGTTTAGTGTACTTGTCTATGTCTGCCCCTTTTTCACATGTAACGCGCTATAAAAATGACAAATAAGAATAATATCATCATCCACCACCTCCTCTTCCACTTCCGCACCCTGGTCCTCTTCCTGACTTTCTGCCAATTGCGTGTCATCATCATCCACCTCTTGTGACAGGTTTCCACCCTTGCCTTCGTGTGACTCTGGCTGCTCAAATATTTGGGTAGCACTACATGCGATATCATCTTGCCCCGCTTCAAGTGTACCGTGCGAGAAGCCCGAATCTAAAAATGGTTAAGTGAACAGCTCTTGGGAGTGTCCAAGTGTAGGATCAGTTGTCTACAGGCAATCGGCATGGTGGGAGGAAGGTGGATCAGGGTGAGGAATATGCGGTCCAGACTCACGGCTACTCAGACTTGACCCTGTGGAAGACAGGGTGCTGGTGGTGGTGGCAAAGTGACTGGTGGTGGCAAAGTGACTGGAAGCATTATCCGTTATCCAACCAACAACCTTCTGACACTGCTGTGGGTTCAATACGTGGTGTTCTGATGCATTCCCCTACTAATTGGCACAGAAAGGTCGAGCAAGAAAATGTGTGTTTGGTGTGGCTCAATTTCAGGTTGACAACAGCCTCAGCCTCTGCATGCACCATCACCATCAAGTCCACTACCCCGTGCCTTGCCACAAAGCCTTGCCCCTTTTAAATATACTACATTATTATCCACGCTCACACCAAGTGGCTGAATGTGGAGCGAACTTATATGTTATCCGTGTGGGAAATCCACTGTTTAAAATATCTGGCCTGTAGGTAAAAAATTTTTTTACAGCAAACTAGTGTCAATAACTTTATTAAGAGACAGGAAAAACAGTTCAATGGAGGATTCAAATGCCACAATTTGTAGCCCACAGATAGATGAAGCGTCTGACGGAGACAGGCCACTCAAATATATTGCATGTATTTGTTTTTTTTTTTGGACCAGAAAAATTGTGTTTATAAGTAGGCTACGACACAACCCAAAAAATTCCATGGAGGCCTGTTACCTTATGCATATTAAAACTGAGATGAGTCACCTTATCAAGCCTGGGAGGAGAAGATTAACCCTTTTTGTGCTGCCTGTCAACAGGTCTCACAATGTATTAAAATGCTCAGTCCACATAAAAATGGCAAGCATTTATATGAAAACTCACAATATATACGGTATCCCATAGAAATGGCTTCTGAGTGGGATACCACACATCCTCCACATCTCTTCAGACACCACCACTAGAACACCAGGGTGAACGTGTTCAGTGATGCAACATCCGCATTATTGTTTGCAAAGGGATTTTTGCGGTCTTAGCAGAGTTCACCTATCATTTTTTGGGCTTACCCCACTCCCAATGAGGAGTCCAAATAAATATCAATTATTAAAAAGTTATAGGGTTGTACAGGAAGAGCAAGTAGTGGTGTTATGGCACTGCGCCCTGTAAACACTACAGTACCTTTTTTTTTAATTACCAGCATTGCATACAAATTTTAAAATGAAGATGAAGTTAATAGAAAACATCCATCTAGGTCCTCCTAGCTTTCCTCGGTACACATATCATGATTTAGATAACTAATAGCGCGATCTATTGCCCTTTAACATTTCACTGTCTTCAGATCACAGATATCACAACATGCTTCAGCCACAGGGCAACGATTATGGCCTATGAAAGAACAGTTCTGGATGACATTTTTACAGTGTGAAACATTAATTAGTAATAAAAAAATTATTTCTCTACAACACAGTCGGTGGACAATTAGTAATTACTCCCCCCATTTAGAGGAATATGAAGGTCTGACATCCATTTGTAGGAATCCAGATATTAAAGGTACCAAACAACAAGTATTATCTTTAAAGTTGAAACAGATTACTGAAGACATTTAAACAAGTTATTCAACATTTATTTAGCCTCCCTTGACAGAACAGTAACCATTATTGTGCTGTATCACAATACTAGACCATGGGTAAAACAGAAATGCAATAATGCAACTGCCCCACAACAAAGGTGAACTGTACTACAATGCTGTGAACAGGATAAATTGGCCAATGTCTGATGCCAGACTCCTTCAAGCATCACTTACCTGCTGGTAATCATCACCTCACCAGTAGTGATGAGCGAACACGCTCGCCACTACTCGTTACTCGACCGAGTATCACGGTACTCTGTGTACTCGGCGAGCAGCGAGCATTTCCGGGATTATTCGGCGGGAACTGGGATGTCCACCCAGCATTTTTGGCGGATTTTAGAGATCCAATCACGCTGCAGGGAATGTCTGCCAGGCAATGAAACGCCGCAGCCATCTTTGTTGTGGTCGTGCAGTGATTGGTTTGGCCGCACAGCATCATCACGAGTACAAGAGACTGGACGCCGCCCTGCTCGGCGCATTCAGATCCGGATTCAGAGAGTGTAGGGAGAGCGGTTGCCAAAATAGGGTCAGATTTGGCGATTTCTTAGCCAGTGTGGGGTCTACCATCCTAAACTACTCAAATCCTGATAACCCAACACTCCTTTTAAGGACTAATTCCGGAGTATATAGATTCCAGTGTTAGGTAGGCAGGGGAGTGAACATCGCTCTATACACATCAGTGCAAGGCCTGCAGGCACTGTACAGTCATGGCCAAAAGTTTTGAGAATGCCACAAATATTATAATTTCACATGATCTGCTACCCTCTGGTTTTTATGTGTGTTTGACAGATGTTTTTATCACAGACAGAAATATAATAATTGCAAACATATGAGTAACAAAAGCTTATATTGACAGAATGAGTTAATGCAGCAAGTCAATATTTGCAGTGTTGACCCTTCTTCTTCAGGACCTCTGCAATTCTCCCTGGCATGCTCTCAATCAACTTCTGAACCAAATCCTGACTGATAGCAGTCCATTCTTGCACAATCAATGCTTTCATTTGGTCAGAATTTTTAGGTTTTTGTTTGTCCACCCGTCTCTTGATGATTGACCACAAGTTCTCAATGGGATTAAGATCTGGGGAGTTTCCAGGCCATGGACCCAAAATCTCTATGTTTTGTTCCTTGAGCCATTTAGTTATCACCTTTGCTTTATGGCAAGGTGCTCCATTATGCTGGAAAAGGCATTGTTGATCGCCAGACTGCTCTTGGAGGGTTGGGAGAAGTTTGCTTTTGGAGGACATTCTGGTACCATTCTTTATTCGTGGCTGTGTTTTTAGGCAAGACTGTGAGAGAGCCGATTCCCTTGGCTGAGAAGCAACCCCACACATGAATGGTTTCAGGATGCATAACAGTTGGCTTGAGACAAGACTGGTGGTAGCGCTCACCTTGTCTTTTCCGAATGAGGTGTTTTCCTGATGTCCCAAACAATCGAAAAGGGGATTCATCAGAGAAAATAACTTTACCCAGTCCTCAGCAGGCAACTGCCTGTACCTTTTGCAGAATATCAGTCTGTCCATGATGTTTTTTCTGGAGAGAAGTGGCTTCTTTGCTGCCCTCCTTGAGACCAGGCCTTGCTCCAAGAGTCTCCACCTCACAGTGCATGCAGATGCACTCACACCTGCCTGCTGCCATTCCTGAGCAAGCTCTGCACTGCTGGTAGCCCTATCCCACAGCTGAAACACTTTTAAGAGACGGTCCTGGCGCTTGCTGGTCTTTCTTGGGCGCCCTGAAGCCTTTTTGGCAACAATGGAACCTCTCTCTTTGAAGTTCTTGATGATGCGATAGATTGTTGACTGACGTGCAATCTTTCTAGCTGCGATACTCTTCCCTGTTAGGCCATTTTTGTGCATTGCAATGATGACTGCACGTGTTTCTTTAGAGATAACCATGGTTAATAGAAGAGAAACAATGATGCCAAGCATCAGCCTCCTTTTAAAGTGTCCAGTGGTGTCATTCTTACTTAATCATGACAGATTGATCTCCAGCCATGTCCTCATCAACACCCACACCTGTGTTAATGGAGCAATCACTGAAAAGAGGTTAGCTGGTCCTTTTGAGGCAGGGCTGCAATGATGTTGAAATGTGTTTTGGGGGATAAAGTTCATTTTCTAGCCAAATATCGACTTTGCAAGTAATTGCTGTTGAGCTGATCACTCTTTATAACATTCTGGAGTATATACAAATTGCCATTACAAAAAGTGAAGCAGTAGACTTGGTAAAAATTAATATTTGTGTCATTCTCAAAACTTTTGGCCATGACTGTATGTGCATATATAGATCATCGCATACATCAAGATGGTCTATTCCCATCCTGACTTCTGTTGCTGCTGCTGCTACCTGTAGGATATATTTGCAGTATATAGCTAACCCCAGGTGTAATTGGAATACAGGCCACATATTTTTCGGTGTGGTATCTCCATGCCAACTCATATCTGTGCGTGCTCAACATGTGGCCAGTGTAAGTCATTTTTTTTCTTTAGCCCTGGGTGTGAGTGCACTTAAAAACACCATTACTTTTTATAAAAAAGCAAGGCACAAATTTGTGTTACTGGTATCTCCGTGCCAGCTCATATCTGTGTGTGCTCAATGTGTGGCCAGTGTACGGCAATAATTTTTGGAGCCCTGGGTGTGATTTTACGTAAAAACACCAGTACTTTTTATAGAAAAAAAAAAAGGGCACAAATTTGTGGTACTGTTATCTCCATGCCATTTCATATATGTGCGTGCTCAATGTGTGGCCAGTGTACAGCAATATTTTTTTGAGCCCTCGGTGTGATTGCACGTAAAAACACCAGTACTTTTTATAAAAAAAAAAGGGTTCAAATTTGTAGTACTGTTATCTCCATGCCAGCTCATATCTGTGCGTGCTCAACGTGTGGCCAGTGTACGGCTATATTTGTTTGTAGCCCTGAGTGTGATTTCACGTAAAAACATAAGTACTTTTTATTAAAAAGAAAGGTGCACAAATTAGTGGTACTGTTATCTCCGTGCCATTTCATATCTGTGCGTGCTCAATTTGTGGCCAGTGTATGGCAATATGTTTTTGGAGCCCTCGGTGTGATTGCACGTAAAAACACCAGTACTTTAAAAAAAAAAGGGTACAGATTTGTGGTACTGTTATCTACGTGCCAGCTCATATCTGTGCGTGCTCAACGTGTGGCCAGTGTAGGTTTTCTTTTTTATTTAGCCCTGGGTGTGAGTGCACTTAAAGACAGCACCATGTTGCATTATTTATAAAAACAGGCAACATTTTACTGTGTGGTCTATCTGTAACATGCCTCATACATCCGTGTGTCAAAATTTAATGCATTTTAGGCCTAACTTCCATTTTTTGGCCATTCTCTCATTGTCGTTATATCCAGCAGTCATTTTATCCGCACAATCATAAAAAATTATTCCACTCTGCTATCTCAGTTGTGACTGTGGTGGAAAAATCTTTTCTTGGCAGGCATATGTTGCATAGTTCTGTCTGCTAGGCTTCTTGTACGCCTTTTTTATTGTGTTCAAACAGTAACAAAAAACCAAATCAAAAAAATTAATCCAGTCTGTGATTTCAGGCTAAGGTCTGGTGTATCAATGGTTTAAAAATCTTTGTTTCGCAGGCATACGTTGCATAGTTCTGTCTGCAATCCTGGTTCAACTCCTTCTTAATTTCTTTCAATTAGTTAAAAAAAACCTAACTGCAAAAATTAATACAGTCTGTGATCTCAGGCTAAAGCCTGGTGTATGTGTGGTGGAAACATCTTTTCTTGGCAGGCATACGTTGCATAGTTCTGTTTGCTAGCCTTCTTTTACCACTTTTTTATTGTGTTCAAACAATAAACAAAAACATAACCCAAAAAATTAAGACAGTCTGTTATCTCATGCTGAGGCCTGGTGTATCAGTGATGTAAAAATTTTCGCTTTGCAGATATACTGATCACATATAATTTTTCTCCAAATAAATCCATTTGTATTGAGCTTTTCAAATATTTCAGTAGTCCATTTAAAATTGGCAAGGCAAGGGGCAAGGGACGGGGAAGTGGACGTGATGCTGATGGTGCATGCAGAGGCCGAGGCCATGGCCAAGCTGAAAGTGGGCTGCAGCAAAGACCCACATGTTCTCGCTCAACCTTCCTGTCCCAGTTTCTATGGGACTGCAGCACACCACTATTGAAGCCCGAGCAGTGTAAAATGGTGGTTGGATAGAGGATAATGCTTCAAGTCACTTAGCCACCACCACCACCACTACCATGTCTTCCACACGGTCAAGTCTGAGTAGCCGTGAGTGTGGACTCGCTATTACTCACCCTGATCCTTCTTCCTCCTACCATGCCGAGCGCCCTGATACACCAGATCCCACACTAGGACACACTGAAGAGCTGCTCAGTTTTCCATTTGGAGATTCGTGACTCTCGGATGCTTCACTTGAAGTGGGGAAAGATGATATTCCATGTAGCAATGCACAAATCTTTGAGCATCCACGGTCACAAGAGGTGGATGATGATGAGACACAATTGCCGGAAAGTCAGGAGGAGGAGCATGGTGCGGATGTGGAAGACGAGGTGGTGGATGATATAGAGACTGACCCAACCTGGCAGGAGTACAAGCAGAGCGAGGACAGCAGCACACATGGGGAAGAAGGCATATCACCCCAACAGGCAAGAAGAAGCAGTGTGTTGGACGCAGACAGAAGGCATGCATCCGTTCCCCGTAACACCAGAAGACAGAAGTTGCCATTCCAACTGATAGATATTCCCGAGTCTGGTTATTTTTTAAATATCAAAAAACTGACCGGCACATCCAAACATAGATTCAGTGTGAACAGGTGCTAAACCTAGAGTCACCAACTCATATACATACAAGAGAAAAAGGTAGCACACTGTAGCGCTATAGCTTGCAAACACGAAATATGAAAAATATGAAAAATGAATTGCATCATTACCTTAGAAATATGAAAAATTGAGAAGTCTTAGCGCATAAGATGGCCAAATTATGTGAGCCTGATAGCCACGTCAAGGCTCTTCTCGTATATCAGGTCCTAACTAATGCCTATCCTCGCTTAGAAAAGTCTGTCTGCATGGGAACGTATCAATCCTCTCTTCAGACAAAAATCTACATCTCTGTGGAGGGGTGATGAACCTGTTGTAATTAAAAAGCCTGTGACCACCAGGTGGAGTGCTCAGGTAGAAGGTAAATGAATACATATCAAAAAACTGACCGGCACATCCAAACATAGATTCAGTGTGAACAGGTGCTAAACCTAGAGTCACCAACTCATATACATACAAGAGAAAAAGGTAGCACACTGTAGCGCTATAGCTTGCAAACACGAAATATGAAAAATATGAAAAATGAATTGCATCATTACCTTAGAAATATGAAAAATTGAGAAGTCTTAGCGCATAAGATGGCCAAATTATGTGAGCCTGATAGCCACGTCAAGGCTCTTCTCGTATATCAGGTCCTAACTAATTCTCTTGTATGTATATGAGTTGGTGACTCTAGGTTTAGCACCTGTTCACACTGAATCTATGTTTGGATGTGCCGGTCAGTTTTTTGATATGTATTCATTTACCTTCTACCTGAGCACTCCACCTGGTGGTCACAGGCTTTTTAATTACAACAGGTTCATCACCCCTCCACAGAGATGTAGATTTTAGTCTGAAGAGAGGATTGATACGTTCCCATGCAGACAGACTTTTCTAAGCGAGGATAGGCATTAGTTAGGACCTGATATACGAGAAGAGCCTTGACGTGGCTATCAGGCTCACATAATTTGGCCATCTTATGCGCTAAGACTTCTCAATTTTTCATATTTCTAAGGTAATGATGCAATTCATTTTTCATATTTTTCATATTTCGTGTTTGCAAGCTATAGCGCTACAGTGTGCTACCTTTTTCTCTTGTATGTATATGAGTTGGTGACTCTAGGTTTAGCACCTGTTCACACTGAATCTATGTTTGGATGTGCCGGTCAGTTTTTTGATATGTATTCATTTACCTTCTACCTGAGCACTCCACCTGGTGGTTACAGGCTTTTTAATTACAACAGGTTCATCACCCCTCCACAGAGATGTAGATTTTAGTCTGAAGAGAGGATTGATACGTTCCCATGCAGACAGACTTTTCTAAGCGAGGATAGGCATTAGTTAGGACCTGATATACGAGAAGAGCCTTGACGTGGCTATCAGGCTCACATAATTTGGCCATCTTATGCGCTAAGACTTCTCAATTTTTCATATTTCTAAGGTAATGATGCAATTCATTTTTCATATTTTTCATATTTCGTGTTTGCAAGCTATAGCGCTACAGTGTGCTACCTTTTTCTCTTGTATGGTTATTTTTTAAAGACTCTGCCGAGAACCTCAAACAGGCCATTTGCAGCACTTGCCATGCCAGCATCAGCAGGGGTAGCAAAACTACCAGCCTGACCACAACTAGCATGATTAGGCACATGGCAGCAAAGCACCCGACTTTTTGGGCCGAACCCCAGGCTCCAGAAACACTGTCTGCAGGTGTCAACACTGCTTCTTCCCCTGTTTTGCGTAAAAGCCAATCCCCAGATCAGCGTGACTGTGAAGATGGCTCGGGACATGCACCTGTTGTTGCCCACAGTCAACCAGCACCATCATCAAGCCCATCCACGTCCTTGTCCCAGGGCAGCCTTCAGTTGTTTATACCCCAGTCATTGGAACACAAGTGGAAATACCCAGCCAATGGCCCACATGCCACAGTACTTAATTCACACATTTCTCGACTGCTTGCACTCGAAATGTTGCCTTTTCGGCTCGTTGAGATGGAAGCTTTCCGCAACCTGATGGCGAAGGCCGTCCCAAGATACTCGGTCCCCAGTCGCCACTATTTCTCCCGTTGTGCCATACCGGCATTACACCAGCATGTGTCCCACAACATTACCCGTGCCCTCAACAATGCTGTTACTGGGAAAGTTCACCTAACCACGGACACGAGGACAAGTGCCTGTGGGCAGGGACGGTACATCTCACTGACGGCACACTGAGTTAACATAGTGGAAGCCGGGACCCAGTCTGACCTTGGGATAGAACACATCCTCCTCATGAAGAGGATTGCGGGGCCTACGTCAATCAGGGTTGCCCCCACAGTCTACAGCTTCTGCACCTCCTACTCGTCCTCCTCCTGCTCTTCTTCAGCCTCCGTCTCTGAAATGAACACATCAGTCAGAAGGTGGAAACTCTGCAGCACTGTGTTATGATCTGCTACAAGAACTAAGGAAAGGTGGGAATTCTGTCCCTACAATAGGACTGAGCTGGATCCCTACGATGTAACGGGGAACCTGATCCTGCGACCAGACCCGCTAAAGTCCTCAGCTAGTCTGAACGAAGACCTATAGTTGCGAGGGAGGAATCCCTACAAGATCTAGGGACTGGGTGAAAAGGTGGACACCTCCTAACAGAAATTGTAGCAGGGAAAATAAAACAGAAAACAAATACTAAGAGATCCTAAGATCAAGCAAAACTGACAGAGTAAGGCACCTAAGCACCTGGCTAGCTTAAGAGTAGATAATACAATGAAGTCCAGCAAAGCCAGAAGGGCAGAGCCAGACTAAATAGGGAAAAAAGGTCATGTGACAGCAAACTGAAACAAAATCTGACAAGAGGGTTATAACACACTGCCTCAGCCAAGTGGCAACAGTCTGTGCTGAAGCTAATCTGCATAGGTGACAAACCGTACAATGCAGAAGAGTTGTGGACAGCGCTGAAATAGCAGTCAGATATTTGGCTGACACCTCTGAACCTACAGCCAGGCATTGCCGTGTGTGACAATGGCCGGAACCTGGTGGCGGCCCTGAGACAAGAACAGAAAACACACGTACCTTGCCTGGCCCATGTGCTTAACCTCGTGGTTCAACGTTTTCTCAAAAGCTACCCGTAGCTGCAGGATCTGCTGTTGAAAGTACGCCGTATGTCTGCCCATTTTCAAAAGTCAGCGACAGCTTCAGCCGCCCTTGCTGGGCTTCAGCAGCCTTTGCAGCTTCCGGCACAAGGCTGGTGTTGTGAATGGGTTTGACATGAGTTCTGAGCAGAGGCTTCCTCTGGTGGTTACAAGCGGTGCTGGTCTGTCCAGTGAAGATTGTGAGGACTGGGAATCAGGTGTTACAGACTGGTCTTATATAAGGGAGTCACCTTCCCATCAGGGTTGCCGGTGAACAATTGTTCTGGTCTGAATCCTTCATTCCTGTTTCCCTTGTAGCCTGCTGTGTCGTGTCTGCATCTCCTGCTAACAGATAAGACATTTTCTTCTTTTTGTTTTTGTGCTATATTTTTGCATTTTGTCCTGAACTTCTGTGGGGGCCTTCAGGGTCCCCTCCGGGGGCTTTTGCCCTCTCAGTTTAGTTCAGCCACTGATGTTTGTACTTTTGCTTTTTCCAGTTTTTTCAGTGGCTGCTGTTTTGATTTTGTTACACCAGAGAACTAATTTAGGTGGTAGAGGTCGTGTGATCTCAGGTATTTTTGAAATTAGTAGAGTTGGAGACTTATCTAAGATGCTTTGTGTCTGCTGATCAGGATGACTGGGTCTCTTTTTTGCCTTTGGCTGAGTTTGCTCTTAATAATAGGGCTAGCTCTGCCACTTTGATGTCTCCGTTTTTCTGTAATTCTGGGTTTTACCCTCGATTTTCTTCAGGACAGACGGAGGCTTCTGTCTGTCCAGGTGTTGACTCTGTTGTGGAGCGTATGCAACAGATTTGGGACCAGGTAGTGGAGAGGTTGTCCCTCTCTCAGGAGAAGGCCCAGCGGTTTGCTAACCGGCATAGGACTGATGGTCCTCGGTTTAAAGTGGGGGACTTGGTCTGTTGTCCTCAAAGAATATTCCTATGAGAGTAGCATCTCCTAAATTTAAGCCTAGGTTCATTGGACCTTATAAGATCATGGAGATTATTAATCCTGTTTCTTTTCGTTTGCTTCTTCCAGGGACATTTAAGATCCATAACGTGTTCCACAAGTCCTTGTTGAAGAGGTTTGTTGAGCCAGTGGTTCCTGCTGCTGTGCCTCCTGACCCTGTTTTGGTTGAGGGCAATCTGGAGTATGTGGTTGAGAAAATATTGGATTCTCGTTTTTCTAGACGGAAACTCCAGTATTTGGTTAAATGGAGAGGTTATGGTCAGGAAGACAATTCTTGGGTGTTTGCTTCGGACATCCATGCTAGGAGACTCATCCGTGCTTATCATAGAACTCATCCTGACCGACCTGGTTGCTCAAATGAGGGTTCTGTGACCCCTCCTCAAGGGGGGGTACTGTTGTGAATGGGTTTGAGATGAGTTCTGAGCAGAGGCTTCCTCTGGTGGTTACAAGCGGTGCTGGTCTGTCCAGTGAAGATTGTGAGGACTGGGAATCAGGTGTTACTGACTGGTCTTATATAAGGGAGTCACCTTCCAATCAGGGTTGCCGGTGAACAATTGTTCTGGTCTGAATCCTTCATTCCTGTTTCCCTTGTAGCCTGCTGTGTCGTGTCTGCATCTCCTGCTAACAGATAAGACATTTTCTTCTTTTTGTTTTTGTGCTATATTTTTGCATTTTGTCCTGCACTTCTGTGGGGGCCTTCAGGGTCCCCTCCGGGGGCTTTTGCCCTCTCAGTTTAGTTCAGCCACTGATGTTTGTACTTTTGCTTTTTCCAGTTTTTTCAGTGGCTGCTGTTTTGATTTTGTTACACCAGAGAACTAATTTAGGTGGTAGAGGTCGTGTGATCTCAGGTATTTTTGAAATTAGTAGAGTTGGTGCTTTTCAGGGTTTTCTGGGATTGCAGTAAGTGCCCTTCCTATCCTTTTCTATTTAGATAGTTTGGGCCCCAGCGTTTGCTCATACTATTTTCTGTCTGTGTCAGTATTTCATCTTGTCTAACAGCCATTACATGTTTTGGGGCTTTCTATTATCTTTGGGGTTCTGCTCCGGGGCAGATAGCTTTCTTATTTCTATCTTTAGGTGTAGTTAGTTTCTCAGGCTGTGACGAGGCGTCTAGGACCAACGTAGGAACGCTCCACGGCTGCCTCTAGTTGTGGTGGTTAGTCAGGGTACTGCAATCTCATAGATTCCAACTGCTCTGGTGTATTGCCTTTTTTACCTGCACTCCTCAGCTACCGAAACATAACAGACTGGTGTGTGATGTCCCCACGTGTTGGAACTCTACACTGCATATGTTGCAAAGGATTTGTGAGCAGAAGAGGGCAGTTGTTGAGTACCAGCTTCAACAAGGCCATCGATATTCAGGTCACACTCCACATATAAGACCTCAGGAGTGAACATCGATGTCAGACATATCTACCGTCCTCCAGAACTTTGAGGACTGCACCAAGATGATGAGAGGTGATGATGCCATAATTAGCGTCACTATCCTGCTTCTCAGCATTCTGAAAACCTCTTGCTCACAATAAAAGAAGATGCATTGCAGGAAGAGCACGAGGACATTGAGCCAGGAAACATACCGGGTGATTACACTCAGCCCAGCCTCATCTCGTCGCAAGGTGGATTGGTAGACAATGAAGAGGAGGAGGAAGAACAGGAGCTACTTTCATGCGCTGTAGACGGTACTACAAGCACAGCTGTCATACCGTCTGTTCACCGGGGATGAGGAGTATAAGGATGAGGAGGAGGAGTACACCATGGTCAGTCGTGCTGTTGGTGAGGACATGGAATGCATGCCTGTTAGTAGTCTGACATGCATAGCTGACTTTAAGTAGAGCTGCATTTCCCGTTACCCTCGCATTAGAACAATTTTAGGTGACACTCATTACTGGTTGCCAGTAATTTCCGATACCTGAAATCCAATGTAAGTCTATGGGAACAAAATATCGGAAGTATCGGAAGTATTTACTTCCGATATTTTGTTCCCATAGGCTTACATTGGATTTCAGGTATCGGAAGTATCGGAATGCTCAACCCTACTGGTTGGTGATACTTTTAGACACACAATAGAAGTAAAATTTTCAATCTCTTATTAAAGACTCAGACAGGGGTCTAAAAATGGTGCATTGCCATTGGGCACTTGTATCGGAATTATTGAAAAAATTCCCATGTGAGAACGTTGGCAGCAGACGTCAGAGTTTGTTGTACAGCCAAAGAGTCCAAGCGAGAGAGACAGATGTACAATCCAGGTCAGGCAGGGGAACAATGGAAAAGTCATTGGAACATTTTCTCAGACCCTCCCATCGTGCCGCCACAAAGGCAAGGGATCCTGTCACAAAAAGTTCAATGTTTGGGAAGATGGTGAGGGAGTACCTGGCAGATCGTGCAAACTTCCTCTGGAATTCCTCTGTGCCTTTTAATTATTGGGTATCCAAGCTGGATAAGTGGCATGAACTGGCTCTCTACGCCTTGGAGGTCCTGGCCTGCCCTGCTGCTAGTGTTCTGTCAGAGCGGGTTTTTAGTGCTGCAGGTGGAATTATAACAGATAAGCGCATCCACCTGTCAACTGACAATGCTGACAGACTGACTCATATCAAAATGAACAAGGGCTGGATTGGCCAAGACTTCTGTACACCTCCAAATGAAAACACCAAAATAGAACCTTAAATGAATTGTCTTTTTCGGGGAGGTGTATTCTCAGGCACTTCTTCACAACCACACATGGATATCCGCTTCCTGAGTTGGTCTGTTTGCTGTTATCCTCCTTATCCTCATCATCCATAACCAGTAGAACAACAGGCTGAAGGGATTGCGTGATGCAAAAGTTACTCAATTTTTGGCAAGGGTATTATATAATATTTCTATTTATATCACTGTCTCTGAGCTGTTGATAGGGACAAACATATCTCGTCGAACACATCCTGGCTTCATATCTATGAACCTGTGTTCGCCCCTCCCTTTTGATATTTTCTTTCATATGTGGCTTCACATTTGTAATTTAGTTATTAAATTTAAGTATGATTTCTCATTATGGCTCCTCATTGTCCACGGCTACATGACCAGGATGAACGTGTTCTGTACTATTATAGGCCGTATAATTTTGGCCAAAGGGGGCTGTGATGGCAATACTTTATTTATTAAAAAAGGTACCCCCATTGGTGAAATGCTTGTCAGCCTATGCACTCCATTACACGTCTCATAGACCCACACCCCTACATTGGGCCTACTTCTTAAATCGGTTTCCTGCAATGTCTCTTCCTCACCTGCCACTAGATGACCAGGGTGAACGTGTTCTGTACTATTATAGGCCGTAGATTTTTGGCCAAGGGGGCTGTGATGGCAATACTTTATTTATTAAAAAAAGGTACCCCCCATTGGTGAAATGCTTGTCAGCCTATGCACTCCATTACAAGTCTCAGAGACCCACACCCCTACATTTGGGCCTACTTCTTAACTCGGTTTCCTGCAATGTCTCTTCCTTACCTGCCACTAGATGACCAGGGTGAACGTGTTCCGTACTATTATAGGCTGAAGAATTTTGGCCAAGGGGGACTGTGATGCCAATACTTTATTTATTAAAAAAGGAACCCCCCATTGGTGAAATGCCGGTCAGCCTATGCACTCCATTACAAGTCTCAGAGACCCACACCCCTACATTTGGGCCTACTTCTTAACTCGGTTTCCTGCAATGTCTCTTCCTTACCTGCCACTGGATGACCAGGGTGAATGTGATCTGTACTATTATAGGCCGTAGAATTTTGGCCAAGGGGGGCTGTGATGGCAATACTTTATTAGAAAAGGTACCCCCATTGGTGAAATGCTTGTCAGCCTATGCACTCCTTTACAAGTCTCAGAGACCCACACCCCTACATTGGGCCAACTTCTTAATTCAGTTTCCTGCAATGTCTCTTCCTTACCTGTCACTAGATGACCAGGGTTAACATGTTCTGTACCTTTATAGGCAGTTGAATTTTGGCCAAGGGGGGCTGTGATGGCCATAGTTAATTTATTACAAAGGGTACTCCCCCATTGTGAAATACTTGTCAGCCTATGCACTCCATTACAAGTCTCACTCAGAGACACACACCCCTACTTTGGGCCTAATTTTTAATTCGGTTTCCTGCAATGTTTCTTCCTTACCTGCCACTAGATGACCTGGGTGAATGTGTTATGTACTGTTATAGGCCAGTGAATTTTGGACAAGGGGGGCTGTGATGGCAATTGTATATTTTTTAAAAAGGTAGCCCCCATTGGTGAAACCACATCCTTGTTGGCAAAGACTTTTTAACATTTATGAGATTTATATTTTAATATGCCTTGTGAACAATACAAACATTAACCAATGGAAAAATATAAAAACCATCTTTAGAAATGTTTAATAGCTCTGTGATAAGAATAAAGTTTTGATTTTTAAAACTGTAGGCATAAATGTTCTTCAAAACATGAACAAAGTTTTCTATATACAGTACCTAGTCTAAAATCTTAAGAATTGTGTTAGAAACCTATTGGCACATTGCTTTTAGAAAGTATAAGGGTTACTGCCCGATGGACCATACAAGGTCGAAGGATCAAACATGGCAGCTGGCTCATTGCCAAAAGAAACAGGAGCCTGAAAAGTGGATGCCATAGGACATGATGTCCAAACAGGGGCTGCTGCTGGTATGTGGTTTGGATGGTTAGGCTACTTTCACACATCAGTTTTGTGCCTGACGGCGTGATCCGGCGTCACGCCGGAACGCCGGATCCGGCTAACAGTATGAAAACCGGATGAGACGGATCCGGTTTTTTGCCGGATCCGTCTAGCGCATCCGACTAAAAACTGGATCCGTTTTATCCGTTTTTTATCCGTTTTTTGCCGGATTACGACGGATCCGGTTTCTTAAAAATGCCCCTTTGTGGCCTTCCAAACATGATTGGCTATTGTAATCCTATATATACACTGCTCCTACAGGCCATCTTTGACAGGTTGTAAAGGAGCAAGTGCAGGCTGGAGAGAAGAGCAAGTGACTGGCGAAGATAGATTTTGTTATTGGAAATATTTTGAAGAATTTGGTGGTTTCTACAGCGGAGGCTAATCGTTTGAAGGTGATAGTTCTGGAGAAGGAGAGAGCGAGACGTCAGCGCATTATACGTCAGCGCCAACGACGACACCGTATGTGGATCCACCCCATCACAGCACAGAGACTAACTCGTGGGGTGTATTCTACACTCTGCATGGAGCTTAGACAAAACCCGGAGAAATTTTTTGCATACCTTCGGATGAAGAAAGAAAATTTTGATTTCTTGGTGGAGCGTATTGGAGAACAAATCCGAAGATTCAACACCTATTGTCACTTCTCAATTTCTCCGGCGGAGCGTCTGATGGTCACTATAAGGTAAGCTATATGTATTGGATCTACTCGCTTGAGAGAACACTTGTAACTGGAATGCTGTTGCTGGTAGTTTTTTAACATTTTTTTTTATAGTATCTCCAATTGTTATAGCTGAGTTCTGGTATCTAATGCTGTGATTGTGAACTAATTTTCTTTTTTTTTTTTTTTTTTTTTTACAGATTCCGTGCAAGTGGAGAATCTCTCTCCTCGTTACATTTCCAGTATCGACTAGGAATTTCAACGATATCTGGAATTATCAAGCACACCTGCCGTGCACTGTGGGACTGTTTGGTCAGAGAATTTCTTCCAGAGCAAACAACAGAAAGGTGGATTCAAATTGCGGACAAGTTTCTCCAAATCTGCCAGTTTCCCAATTGCCTGGGCGCTGTTGACGGGAAACATATCCGCATTGTAAAGCCAGCAGGATCGGGATCAGAATTCTTCAATTATAAAAAATATTTTTCAGTTGTCCTCATGGCCATTGCTGATGCAGAATATAAATTCATTGCTGTGGACATTGGGGCTTATGGACTGTCCAATGACTCCCAAGTTTTCAAACTGTCTGCTATGGGTCGGCGACTGTACGGAAACACTTTCCAGTTCCCAGCCCCAAGCCGCTGCCTCAAACCTCTGGGCCACTTATGCCTTTTGTATGTGTAGGTGATGAAGCCTTCCAGCTGTCGGAACACCTTTTGAAACCTTACAGTAGCAGAGGATTGACACAAACCAAACGGATTTTCAAATACCGCCTCACAAGAGCCAGACGGCTGGTGGAATGCGCTTTTGGTATTCTGACAGCCAAATGGCGTGTCCTATTGACTGCAATAAACCTAAAGACTGAGACTGTGGACGAGGTTATAAAACCGTGCATGGTCCTAAACAATTTTGTGATCAGCAAGGAACCAATTTGTATTGAGGAACAGTATGAAGAAACAACCTTGCAAGACTACCAGAACATTACCAATCGAAGTTCACTGGCTGTTTCACGAATGAGGGACAATTTTGCCCAATACTTTATGTCACCTCAAGGAAGACTAGACTTGCAGGATGACAGAGTTTGAGAAATTGCTTTGTTACCTTAAAACTCGTGTACCCATAGTAAAGCTTTTAAAACAAAACTTGTCTACCTTCTTGTGGGTTTTCTACTGTATTTAACCTTTTGGCCGCAGTTGTGTCCCTGGTTAGGTTTTTTTACTCAAAGTATTTCACCTTTTTTCCAAAATTGTGTACCTTGTTGGGGATTACCTAACAATGTACACAAGTTTGGGAAAAAGGTAAAATACTTTGGATACTACACAACCCGGGACACAACTTTGGCAAAAAGGTTAAATTTAATTACCTTTTAACCAAAGTTATGTAGGTGTTTTAGTGTACCCACAAATTTCAAACTTTGTTCACAAGTTGTGAATCACAACCTTATTTTTTACTTTACATCCTAGAAATAAATGACAGACAACAATTTTAATCAACCAATGTAACTTTTATTAAAAAAATAAGTTTAATATAATGTTTGTAAATTTGTAATTGTGTAATAAACTTTTTCTGGTTTGAAAAAATAATTTCTTTATTTCTCAACAAATTCATAAATTTTTATAGTGTGGGGTGGAAATACTGCTGGAGGGGCTGCGGGACACTTCGACATTGGGAGTGTGGAGAGCGGACTGGGATGGTGGTGGGGAAGGAACAGTAAGAGGTGAAGGGGTGGAAAAAGTAAGAGACTGGGTGGACCAGTTGCAGGCAGAACAGGTGATGGGTGGTGGAGAGGAGGGTGGGGCAGGGACTGGAAGAGCAGGTGATATGGTTTGGAATTGGAACGGGGAAGGAGGTTGGTAAGAAGCAGGAGTGTGGTACGGGGCATGTTGCTAGTACTGGGGAGGTTGCTGGTACTGGGGAGGTGACTGGAATTGGGGAGGTTGCTGGAACTGGGGAGGTGACTGGAACTGGGGAGGTAGCTGGTATTGAAAAAGGAGGAGGAGGGATGGTGGCTGGGGGGGGCAGGTGGAGGAACGACTGGGGTGGGTGGAGGAGGTTGGGAGGTAGCCTGCACTAGAGCAGCGTGGCAAGTATGCATTATCTACATCTGCTGGTCAGTAGATAGCGTATCCATGCGCTCGGCTACAGACCTGAAAAAGCTGTGATTTGAAGAAGTTCTTGCTTCTGAATGCATGGTTTGCAGAAGTGTCTTCACCTCCAAAATGTTGGTGTTTATCTGATTAATGCCTGCGGCAATTTGTTCAGATAAGACTTTTAGACAGTTCTGGAAAGATGCATTGAGATGCAAGAACTCGGGCAC
>JARQOD010000002.1:417028738-417081306 GCA_033576555.1 Oophaga sylvatica
AAATTTTAGTTTGAGGTAGCATGAATTTTTGCCAGACACACAGCAGGGGAACAGCTGGCGTTTCTGAACCCCACAAACACATCAGCGATTGTTTAGATCTGTGCATCCAACACTTCTGAGCAGCAACTGGTGGTGTTGAAGCTCAGGGTCAAGAAGGTGTAGGCAGGGGCCTAGTATGAGCTGGTGGAAATTTTAGTTTGAGGTAGCATGAATTTTTGCCAGATACACAGCAGGGGAACAGCTGGCGTTTCTGAACCCCACAAACACATCAGCGATTGTTTAGATCTGTGCATCCAACACTTCTGAACAGCAACTGGCGGTGTTGAAGCCCAGGTCAAGGAGGGTGTAGGCAGAGGCCTAGTATGAGCTGGTGGAAATTTTAGTTTGAGGTAGCATGAATTTTGCCAGACACACAGCAGGGGAACAGCTGGCGTTTCTGAACCCCACAAACACATCAGCGATTGTTTAGATCTGTGCATCCAACACTTCTGAACAGCAACTGGCGGTGTTGAAGCCCAGGGTCAAGGAGGGTCTTTAAATAAAATATAGAGTTCTTGCCTTGTTACGTGGCACTTGGAAATGTATGTACTCCAAAACAAGAAAAAATTAAGGTTTACTAGGACAATAAAATGATGAATTTCAATTCCAAAAATAAAAATAAACACCCTTAACATACAAAGGCATATAAGTACATGGCAACAAGAAATGTAACACCACACCAACAAAAGTTTATTTTACAAAAATATAGTGGTTTAAATGAATGAATACAAGACCATTTTTGAATTTATGAATGATGTGTAAGAAACGGTATGTAAAACCATTATATAGTGCAGACAATGGATTTTGTAATAGTCATCATCATCATTAAAATATATATGTTACTGTGACACAGATTTAAATACTTTCAGTTTGGAAAATTGGTACTTCTGACAGCATATATTACATGTCCAGCATGGACTCATCAATTTTATGACGCAATAATGTAATATGAAAAAAAAACATGTAAAAAAATACATCATGCAGTGTCAAAATTAAAGTCAGTGCCTGCAAGTGGAGGTGAAACAAACGCAACGGATAGCTAAGGTATATACTATGTCTGTATCAGACAGTGCACAGCCTCAGATAGCGAATGGCGATGTCATACTGTACGTCAATAAAGGCTGCGGCAGCAATCATGAACATTTTGCTTGTACACTGTTGAAGAGGGGAAAAGCATGTCTGGTTGCGCAAGACTTTATCCGCAAACACTACCTTCCTACTGTCGTGCGTAGGTTTGGTAGCGTCTGGCTATTATATGACTATCTCTTGCAGTCACGTTACGCAGCGTTATTCTGCCCTAGGGATGCCACCAAGACAACATCAGTAATGATTTACTGTGTAAACATCCACCTACCGTGTTTCCCCGATAGTAAGACACCCCCGATAGTAAGACGTAGTGGGGTTTTAGGGGATCGGCTAATGTAAGACGTACCCCGAAAGTAAGACATACCGGTAGTAAACTCTACGTTGGATACGGCGGTCCAAGGAGGAGGCTCCTCGTCGGCTGCATTCTGCCGCCCCCTCTCCCGTTCTCTGAGCCAGCTGTCAAACTGACAGCCGGCTTAGAGAAAGTGCTGCTGCGCTTCGGTGTGAAGTGTGCTAGCGTCTCACTCCAGGTTACAGCCAGGTGTCAGAGACGCTACACACTCACATCTTGTAAGCCGGGAGCCCCTCTGCTTTGTGCCCTGACCGCCGCCGCTGCAAGCACTTCCACATCCATGAAGCGCCAGCAGCGTGATCAGGTCCCATGATCACGCTGCTGACATCACACGCCGTCTCTTCAGAGGAGACACAGGCAGTGAGGAGCGTTGCGGTTGGTGGTACGGTAAGTGCTCCAGACGGTTAATGGAGCTGAAGACACCGAAGAAATTAGGACATGCTCTGGGGGACTAGGAAATAATGAGTTGGGTCGGGGAGCAAGGCCGGGGCAGAAAGATGCATGGGGGGAGAAATCTAAGAAAATTATGGGGGGGGCAGAAAAATCTAAGGACATAATGAGGGAAATCTGAGGACATTATGGGGGGAATCTGAGGACATTATGGGGGGAATCTGAGGACATTATGGGGGGAATCTGAGGAAATTATGGGGGTAAATCTGAGGACATAATGGGGGTAAATCTGAGGACATTATGGGGGAAATCTGAAGACATTATGGGGGAATCTGAGGACATAATGAGGGGAATCTGAGGACATTAAGGTATTAAGGTTCAAATGGGGGGGCGCCAAACTGATCCTTTGCCCGGTGCCAGAAAAGCTAGATACGCCTCTGGGGCTGTTACCCTATGGGAGGCTGTGATACGGAACCATAAGCAGTGCTTATATCGTACACTACCGGTATATTTTTTCCCCTACCGTAGACATGAGCGCTTCCAGTTCCAGTGGTAAAAGGAAGAGCTACACCGTGGAGTATAAAAAAGCGATTGTCGAAGAATCTTGGGGCAAAACTGTAGTGGAGTTCTGCAAGGAGAAAATGTTGGATCACCGACTGGTCCAAAAATGGCGTGCAGAATACACTAACCTGAGTGAAAAAGTGGAGAGCGGAATGGCTAAAAAGCGCAAGATTGGATGTGGTCGGCAACCAATGTATACAGAGCTGGAAAGTTTGGTCTCTGAGTGGGTTGCAGACAGGAGAGCAAAGACATTGGTGGTGACCAGGGCTCAGATTCAGGAATATGCCCTTGCAGTGGCACCACAGTTTGACATTTCCCCTGAACAATTCAAGGCATCACAGCACTGGGTGGATAACTTTCTTGAACGCAATGACCTGTCTTTGAGAAGATCCACAACCCTCTTTAGGCTGGAAGATGCTGAGATTGTTAAACGTGCATTTGCCTACAAGAAGTTTGTGGATGACATTGACTTCTCTAAATACAGTCTTTGCAACATGATCGCCATGGATGAAACTGCCGTGTTCATGGGCCAAGCAGCTCAAACCACCATTGATCAACGAGGTGCCTCCTCAGTGTACGTTCCATCCACCGCTTATGAAAGTGCACGTGTCACTTGCATTTTGGCGATTCGTCTGGATGGCACTAAAGTAACACTGCTACTCATTGCAAAGGGCAAGAAGGACAACATTGAGCGGGTTTCTGGCATTTATGTGCTGGAAACTGAAAAAGCCTGGGCCACACAAGCTGTTAATAGGAAGTGGCTTGATTTAATGCTGCCGCTTGTTATGCGAGGGAACAAAAGAGGGATGCTGATCTGGGATGCAGCCAGCACACACCGCGCCAAAACCATGAAAAACTTCCTTCATGAGCGGAGAATCGACCAAATCATGATTCCTGAAGGGATGACGGCTTATCTCCAGACTCTGGATATCGCCATTAATAAGCCTTTCAAGGACTATCTGCGTGCAGAAGTCAATGACTACATTGAAAACCAAATGGAGAGAAATGTACGTGGGAACTTTGTGAAGCCCAGACTGCCAGAGATTGTGAACTGGGTGAAGAATTCATGGAATAAGATCACTGACACCTGCGTTGCAAATGCACTGCGAGCTGGCTACCTGGACAAGACCTGCTCATTTCAGGACAGTGCCGTTGCTACCCATGAGAGATATGGGCCAATGATTCAGCAGGAAATGGAGTCCCGAGAGTCCAAAGAAAATCCACAGGAACCTCAGAGTGTGGATGTTTATGATGATATTCCTGAAGATGATGACATGGTTATCATGGAATAAATCTGTTTTATCTTCCAGTATAACATATTCAGACTGTTCGTTCTTAACGTTTTTCATTGTTTTACATGTTATACCGGTACATGGAAATACCGTCATGATACGGTTGTAACAAGACATTCTTGGCACTTGCTTTTATAAAACTGTTTTGTGGTGAATACCATACTGTTCAGGTTATTAATAAATGTTAATTTTATGGTTAAAACAAAAAACGACATTTATTTTCCAATATAAGACATACCCCGAAAGTAAGACATATTGGTACTTTTGGGGGTAAAAAGAATGTAAGACACTGTCTTACTTTCGGGGAAACACGGTATGAGCAACGAAACAAGCACGTTCCCTCTTCAACAAGCTACAAACAAAACAAGCATGATGGGTGACGCTGCCTTTATTGAGGTACAGTATTAGATCGACATTGTCCATGAGTAACTATGCACTGTGATACCTATATACCATTATCAATTTATATCTGTTGTTGTTGTTTCACCAGCACTTGCAGGTATAACTACCTATTGTCAGTATGCATGATGCATTTTTTAGATGTAATAAATTATTATTGCGCCCTATTATCAGGTTTAGATGCTGGCCATTTCATATATGGTGTGTGAAGTTACAGTTGTCCTCAGTCTGTGTATTTTATTATGTCTGTCAGAAATAGAACTCATGATGATGATGATGATTATGTTGATGATTCGTACATCCATTGACTGCATTATCTTACAGGTCCAGATAACGTTCCTTAAGCAGCATTAATGGATAATGATGAAATGTAGTTTTATGCATTCATGTCAAAAAGTAAACCCTATTTTGTATTTTTTGTAACCATTTGTACTCGCCATGTGCATATATGCGCTGTCATGACAAATTAATATTTGTCCATATTTCTTATTAAAATTAATCATTTTAGGGCTTGAAAACTTCAATATTTCCTGTTTTGAGCATAACAATCAGGGTGACGGCTCTTCCCTATGTGGACCAACTTAGACATTTGTTGTTCTGTGCATGTGTACGGAACAGGAGACTTATTGCCGGACACACAGCAGGGAAACAGCTGGCGTTACTGAACCCCATTAACACTGGAGCTTGTGTATTGGTCTGTGGACACGGCACTTCTGAGCAGCAACTGGCAGTGTTGTAGCCCAGGGAGTAGAGTTCAGGTGGTAGAAAGATGAACATAACAGTAGACATGGATAACGTTGCCAACCAATTATTTAATCGGAAACCGGACAGGCAAATTCAGGCGAGATCCATGCCTTGTTCATTTTCAGAAAAGTAAGCCGGTCTACATTATCGGAGGATAGTCGCATGCGATGGTCTGTTAGTACACCACCTGCAGCACTAAAGACGCGCTCCGATAATACACTGGCAGCAGGGCAAGCCAGCACCTCCAATGCATACTGGCTAAGCTCTGGCCATGTATCCAGCTTAGAAACCCAAGACTTGAATGGGGAAGAGCCATCTGGGAGTACACTGAGAGGGCAAGACATGTAGTCTGTCACCATCTTACGAAAACGTTGCCTCCTGCTCACTGGAGCCGTCTCGGATGGTGTAGACATTTGTGGTGCTGACACAAAACTTCGCCACATTTGGAACATACTGGTCTTGCCCTGTGCAAATGCGCTGCTTCTGCTCCCTCTTGTTGCAGAGCTGTCTCCAATGCCTCGACGCACAGAGCTGCTTTGTAAAGCTGTAGCAGCAGCAGTGCTCTCGGCTGGAATGGAGAACATGATGGATTGCACCAGTGTGTCTTGGTACTCCCACATTTTACTCTCCCGGTTCAACGGTGTGATGAGGCTTTGTAAGTTGTCCCGGTAGCGAGGGTCTAGGAGGGTGTACACCCAATAATCAGACGTGGTGAGAATGTGGGCGATGCGGCAGTCGTTTCTCAGGCACTGCAGCATGAAATCAACCATGTGCTGCAGACTCCCAACTGGCCAAGAAACGCTGTCCCCTGCAAGAGGCGTCATCTCTGCCTGCTCTGCATCACCCCACCCTCGCTCTACATACTGACTAGAGCATTGTGTACCTCCCTCTAGAGCGATGTCTTCCTCCTCCATTGACTCCTCCTCATCCTCCTCACAAAGTGACCCCTGCCTAGCCCTTTGTGAGAAACCACGTTGCGCTGACTGTCCAGAAGGTGATGGAATTTGTGACTCCTCATCCTCCACCTCTTCCAAAACCTCATCTCTTAGTGCTTGCAGTGTTTTTTGAAGCAGGCAGATAAGGGGGACAGTCAGGCTGACTAGTGCATCATCTGCACTCGCCATCTGCGTTGACTCATCAAACGCACGCAAAACGTGGCAAATGTCCTTCATAGAGGCCCACTCAGTAGTGGTGAAGTGTGAACGGCGCAAATTGCGCCTGATGCAGCTGATACTCCATTACTGCTGGCTGCTGCTCACACAACCGCTCCAACATATGTAACGTGGAATTCCACCTGGTGGGTACGTCACATATGATGCGATGTTCAGGAAGGCGAAATCTGCATTGCAGAGCTGCAATGCGCGATCTGGCCATGCTGGAACGTCGCAAGTGAGCGCACTCTAGGCGGACCTTGTGCAGCAGTGCATCAAGATCCGGATAGTCCCTCAAAAAACTCTGCACGACCAAGTTGAGCACATGTGCCAGACATGGTATGTGAGTGAGGTTGCCAAGGCCCAGAGCTGCCACCAGATTTCAGCCATTGTCACACACTACCAAGCCTGGCTGGAGATTCGCTGGCAAAAACCACACGTCGCTCTCCTGCTTTATGGCATTCCAGAGCTCCTGCGCTGTGTGGCTTCGATTCCCCATGGAAATTAATTTCAGGACGGCCTGTTGACGTTTGGCCACGGCTGTGCTCATATCGGTCGTAACAGGTAAGCGTTCACGTGTCCATGTGGAGGTAGACCGTGACGGCTCCTGAAGCGATGATCTGAGGAATTGGAGTAGGAGGAGGAGTCAATGTGTACAGACTGGATTCCTGCAATCCTTGGAGTTGGCAGAACACGTACAGCGCCACTCGCAAGATCTGTACCCGCTCCACAACATTGACCCAATGGGCAGTGAGGGAAAGGTATCGTCCCTGGCCATGGGTACTGGTCCACGCATCGGTGGTCAGGTGGACCTTGCTACTGACGGCGTTTAGTAGCGCATGTTTAATTTTTCCCTCAACATGCTTTTGCAGGCCAGGGACGGCTTGCCTGCTGAAATAAAAGCGGCTGGGCACATTGTATTGTGGGACTGCCAATGCCATTAACTTACGGAAACTGTCAGTCTCCACCAGCCTGAATGACAGCATTTCAAGGGACAGGAGTTTTGCAATGCCAGCATTCAGAGCCTGTGCTTTGGGATGGTTTGCCGAGTATGGCCGTCTTTTCTCCCATGCCTGGCTACCGATGGCTGTTTTGTGGCCTGGGAGTGTGAGGATGAGAGGGAACTTGCTGCTGTGGGTGGAATAACACTGGGTCTCTGGACAACAGTGACAGAGATTCTTCCATGGCGATCCTGTGAGGAAGCCGAACCAGCTGTGTGTGAGCTGGAGGAAGAGGCTCCAACACGAGCTGAAGATGTAGGTGGTGCTGTAGGTTGGCCTGCGCCTCCAGTGTGTCTTTGTAACTCAACCACGTGCTTGGTCCGCACATGTTTCCACATATTAGTGGTATTGAGGTTACTGACACTTTTACCTCTTTTGACTTTTTGATTACACAGCTTGCATTTGACATAGCAAATATCATCTGCAAGTGTGTCAAAAAAGGACCACGCAGTGCAAGTTCTGGGAGCGCCCGTTTTGGCTTTTGGAAGAGAACTGCTCCGAACGGGCTACAGGCAACCGAGTCTACAGCCTACCTCTCCCTCCTGTTTGGACCGTTGGGGCAATCTCTTCCTCAGAGCTGCTCCCACCACCTTCCTGTTCCTCACGCCATGTTGGGTCTTGGACCTCATCATCTCCACTACCCTCTTCCAACACCTGCTGCTGTTGGGTGGTCTGGCCAGCACCATGCTCAACAGAAACTGGCACCTGAGTCTCATCATCATCAGATGCGTTCTGCGGTGTGCTGACCATCGGCACTGGCTCACCCGCCTCTTCAGATTCAGAGAGACAAAGCTGTTGCGCATCACTGCATACTCCCTCTTCTTCACATTCCAGAATGCTGCTTGGCTGGGCTCCTGTTTGCAAGCCAACAGATTCTGAGAACAGAAGCAGAGACTCAGCTGGCTCCTGTACAGAGCTCTCTGACTGCCTGGGCAATTTGGCAGGCGGTGAAGAGACAGATGGTTGCTCAACAGTGCTCTGGTCCTGAGAGGAGGTGGAAGCAATTGAAGTCGATGCATTGGCTGCCATCCAACCAACAACAGCTTCAATTTGTTCTTCACGCAGCAGGGGGGTACGCCGAGCTCCTACAAAAGTGCGCATAAAGGAACGCTCACGGCGAAAACTGGTGGATGCTGTGTCACTGGGGCGGCAGCAGCCACAGAATCCCCACGTCCTCTCCCTGCTGAAACTCCACGACCACGACCACGTGCCTTACTCCCTGCCTTCTTCATCTTGGTAGATTGACAAAGAAAGGCAGAAAAGTTATAAGGCCTAAGTGTGCTTATTCCTCAGAGACTGCAGTGAACACTGCAGACAACTGTTCACTAGCTCTGAAAGGCTCCTTTGTGTACTTCTATAGTGTTTGCAACCAATGTATTGGATACGGATGGAAGCGCATCACACTAATAGATTTGAGTTTTTTGAAATAGAATGGAGCAGCACCAATTAGACAAAAATGTCAAGGATGAGGCAGTGACACATGCTCAGCAGACTACAACTAGCAGTGGTTGAAGAACTAACTGGAACGTGATCTGCACTCCAAAAAAAAAAAACCTCACAGACTACAGTGGACACTGCTCACAACTGTTCACCACTAGCTCTGAAAGGCTCCTTTGTGTACTTCTATAGTGTTTGCAACCAATGTATTGGATACGGATGGAAGCGCGTCACACTAATAGATTTGAGTTTTTTTAAATAGAATGGAGCAGCACCAATTAGACAAAAATGTCAAGGATGAGGCAGTGGCACACGCTCAGCAGACTACAACCAGCAGTGGTTGAAGAACTAACTGGAGCGTGATATGCACTCAAAAAAAAAAAGAAACCTCACAGACTACAGTGAACACTGCACACAACTGTTCACCACTAGCTCTGAAAGGCTCCTTTGTGTACTTCTGTAGTGTTTGCAACCAATGTATTGGATACGGATGGAAGCGCGTCACACTAATAGATTTGAGTTTTTTGAAGTAGAATGGAGCTGCACCAATTAGACAAAAATGTCAAGGATGAGGCAGTGACACATGCTCAGCAGACTACAACCAGCAGTGGTTGAAGAACTAACTGGAGCGTGATCTGCACTCCAAAAAAAAAAAACCTCACAGACTACAGTGGACACTGCTCACAACTGTTCACCATTAGCTCTGAAAGGCTCCTTTGTGTACTTCTATAGTGTTTGCAACCAATGTATTGGATACGGATGGAAGCGCGTCACACTAATAGATTTGAGTTTTTTTAAATAGAATGAAGCTGCACCAATTAGACAAAAATGTCAAGGATGAGGCAGTGGCACACGCTCAGCAGACTACAACCAGCAGTGGTTGAAGAACTAACTGGAGCGTGATCTGCACTCCAAAAAAAAAACCTCACAGACTACAGTGAACACTGCACACAACTGTTCACCACTAGCTCTGAAAGGCTCCTTTGTGTACTTCTATAGTGTTTGCAACCAATGTATTGGATATGGATGGAAGCGCGTCACACTAATAGATGACTGTTAATTTCAATTCAATGGAGCAGCACCAATTCCACAAAAGAAAAAAAAATATGAGTCAGTGAGTGACACGTGCAGATGACTACAAATAGCGTTGGATACAGAGCAAACTGCAGCGTCACCTGCACTCACACACACAGACCTTGCACAGAGCTGTGAAAACAGCACTGCAAGTAAAAAGGATGATTTACACAGCGGTTTCTCAAATAGCCTGCCTACAGAACAATTCACAAAAACGCTATCTGTAACTGTCCCTCAGAGTCAGCAGAGCAGCGTTCTGTCCCTAACTCAATATTCAAAGCACAGTGAAGCTAAAATGGCGGCGGCGCCTTTTATAGTGCATTCTGACATCATTTCAGCAGCCAATCACAGCCATGCCATTAGTTAACATGACCGCAGCATTACAGGATGTGCCCACACTTCTTAGGATTCCTCATTGGCTGAATAAAATCACACTGCCTCTCAAAGAATTATGGGAACTTCCGATTCCGGTATACGATATAGGAAAAGTATCGGAACTAAATATCGGAATTCCGATACAGCGAATATCGGCCGATACCCGATACTTGCGGTATCGGAATGCTCAACACTAGTGGTGAGCCCTATGGACCCCCAAGTGCTTCACAGAAGCTTATAACGTAGAGCAATAAAAATAAAAAATCATAATTTTTTTCCACAAAAATGATATTTTCGCCCCCATTTTTTAATTTTCCCAAGGGTAACAGAAGAAATTACACCCTGTTAAGGGTCTACGGAACGCACCAAATATATGATGTAGAGAGGTGCGTTCGCAGCCCGGGGTCCACCGTGCAAGCGGAGCCTGCTGCTAGTAAAATGGCGCAAGAAGCGAACTCTGTTATCCCGCAGAGTCGCCAAAATAAACGTCCGTAACGAGCTGTGGCAATAGGTGCGAACTCTGTTAATCCACAGAGCCGCTAGAAGGAGTGCCGCAGCGCTATATGGCGATGTGTGCGAACTCACTTAACACAACTGAGTCGCAAAATAAACACGCTAGGGCGCTGTCTAGCGTTGAAAGCGAACCCTGTTACGTCACAGAGCCGCTGAGACAAACTTCTGTGTCCTGTCAGGCACCCAGGTACACAGTGAACAGCTAAGCGAACATAGAACGTGATCATGCGCTAATGTCCTCGCGGGAGTCACCTGCAATCTATGGCGTCTGAACGCCAGGCCCTGAATACGGCAATCAAACTCCTCACCGGTTATGCCGGCAATCTAGGGCATCTAGGACACCGACCCTGACCAGCTAGCATACCAAACTCCTCACTAGTGTTGAGCATTCCGATACTGCAAATATCGGGTATCGGCCGATATTAGCTGTATCGGAATTCCGATTCCGAGTTCCGATATTTTCGTCTTATCGGATACCGGAATCGGGATGTCACTGTCACTGTCAGTGTCCGTCTGTCGGGTCTGTCAGGAGTCAGCGGCACTTACCTGGCAGAAGATCTCCGGCGGTCACGTCCTGGACTGCTTCATGGCCGCCATCCTCTTCTCCCCGGCGGTCACATGCAGTTTCTCGCGATAACTGCAGTGACTGCTGGGTAATCCCGGCCGTAAAGCAGTCAGTCCGATGACGTCACCGCCGGGGAAGCAGGTAATCAGCTGTGCTGCGTTGCAATGACAGGCACTGCCTGTCATTGCGATGTAGCAGAGTTGGATCGTCGTGGGACAATCGTTACTATGGACTGCGTCGGACAGGTGGTATACTGTTGGTTTGTTTTTTTTCTTTTTTACAGGAGATCGATGGCGTCGCAGGAATGAGTGTATAATAAAAGAAATGAAAACTGTGTTGTCTCTTTTATTTCATTAAAATACTTTTTTCTTGCTTTGTCTTTTTTTTACACATTTAATAACTTTGGGATTAATAATGGATCGGTGTCTTATTGACACCTCTCCATTATTAACCGGGCTTATTGTCACCGTGCAATCAACGGTGACATTAACCCCTTATTACCCCGCTTGCCACCGCTACAGGGCAAGTGGGAAGAGCCGGGTAAAGTGCCACAATTGGCACATCTTTTGATGCGCCAAATGTGGGGCTGCTGTAGCCTGGTATTATCAGGCTGTTGAGGGCCAAAATCCATGGGCCTTGACAGTCTTTTAATACCAGGCCGCAGCAGTCTGCATTTTACTTGGCTGGTTAACAAAAATAGGGGGATCCCCACGCCGTTTTTTTTTCGAGGGGATCCCCTATTTTTGTTAACCAGCCAAGCTAAGCAGACTGCTGTGGCCTGGTATTATCAGGCTTGCAAGGTCCATGGATATTGGATCCTTACCAGCCTGAAAAACCAGGCCTCAGCGGTCTGCTTCATCTGGCTGGTTAACAAAAATAGGGGGGACCCCACGCTAATTTTTTTCGAGGGGATCCCCTATTTTTGTTAATCAGCCAAGATATGCAGACTGCTGTGGCCTGGTATTATCAGGCTGGCAAGGTCCATGGATCTTGGCTCCTTAACAGCCTGAAAATCCAGGCCTCAGCGGTCTGCTTCATCTGGCTGGTTACCAAAAAAGGGGGGACCCCACGCCAATTTTTTTCGAGGGATCCCCTATTTTTGTTAATCAGCCAAGATATGCATACTGCTGTGGCCTGGTATTATCAGGCTGGCAAGGTCCATGGATCTTGGCTCCTTAACAGCCTGAAAATCCAGGCCTCAGCGGTCTGCTTCATCTGGCTGGTTAACAAAAATAGGGGGGACCCCACGCCATTTTTTTTCGAAGGGAACCCCTATTTTTGTTAATCAGTTCCCTCTGACGTCACTGATTGTGTCCCTGGCTGACCTGAAGTGAAAGTGGAAAGCAATCAATTAAGCTTTCCACTTAAGGGCCCGTCTCACATAGCGATATCGCTACCGAGATCGCTGCTGAGTCACTAGTTTTGTGACGCAGCAGCGAGCTCACCAGCGATATCGCTGTGTGTGACATTCAGCGACGATCAGCCCCCCTGCCGGGTATCGCTGATCGTCGCTGAAATGTCAGGACCTTTGATCGCTGGTTTCCCGCCTGTCACACGCAGCGATGCGTGCCTGTCAGAGGGAAACCAGCGATCAAAAAAAGGTCCTGACATTTCTGCGACGATCAGCGATACCCGGCAGGGGGGCTGATCGTCGCTGAATGTCACACACAGCGATATCGCTGGTGAGCTCGCTGCTGCGTCACAAAACTAGTGACTCAGCAGCGATCTCGGTAGCGATATCGCTATGTGAGACGGGCCCTTAAGCGATGTTACCCGCAGTGTCGCTGTCCCAGATCGCTGCCTGAGCTGCCTGTTTGGCAGCACAGCAGCGATCATGTAGCGATACACCAGCGATCCTGACAAGTGCATATCGTTGTCGGGATCGCTGGTGTATCGTTATGTGACACCCAGCCTTTACTCTCCTGTCAGGCAGGAGAGGAACTCATTCATTTGGGGTTTACTGTGAGGCTGCAGCATTAGCTGCGGTCCCTGCAGTAAACATTAACCCTTTCTGAAGGATTACACACCGTGGGACCTGACTGTGCATGGGATAGGTAAGAATAATTTTGCTTTTTTATTTTATTTTTATTACAGGAAATGGTTTTTGCAGTAAAATAAAAGATGGTCAAAAACATGTGTCTTTATTTCATTAAAATGATTTTTAATTAAAGTGTGTGTGTTTTATTTTTATTTCATGCAATAGGATTAATAATTGATAGTTGTCTAATTGACAGCTCTCAATTATTAACCTGGCTTAAGGTCACCTTTCAATAGCAAGGTGGCTTTAACCCCATATTAACCCATTCGCCACCGCTACAGGGCAATGGGAATAGACGGGCAAAGTGCCAGAAAGGGCGAATCTAATTATAGATTTGTCTTTCCTGGGGTGTCTGGGGCAGATGTTAGTAGCCGGGGGGGGCAAAAATAATGGTCCCTCTCTGGGCTATTATTATCTGCCCCCACTCACTGGCTTTGTCTGTCTGGTTGCGAAAATAGGGCGGGGCCCACGCATTTTTTTTTCAGCAATTTTACACCTCATATATATATATATATACATGTCATTGAATTTGTGACACATATATATATATATTTATATTTGTAGTTCATACACTTCTACATAGTATAATAGCCGCTAATTCAATTGCCGGCTTTTGTGAAAATGCAGAACCCGACATGAAATGACACTTGGTGTACATAGGGTTAACCATGTCTTTTCATGTCCTTTGCTATCTAATTTGCACAAACAATTAAATCAGACTATGTGTGCAAAATTTCACACCTCTAGGGGTTAATTAAAGGTGTAAATTCGTAGCAAAAAAGTCCGTTTTTTTTACAACGAATTTACACCTTTAATTAACCCCTACAGGTGTGAAATTTTGCACACATAGTCTGATTTAATTGTTTGTGCAAATTAGATAGCAAAGGACATGAAAAGAAATGTTTAACCCTATGTACACCAAGTGTCATTTCATGTCGGGTGACCCGACATGAAAGACACTGTGTACATAGGGTAACCAGTCTTTTCATGTCCTTTGCTATCTAATTTGCACAAACAATAAATCAGACTATTGTGCAAAATTTCACACCTCTAGGTTAATAAAGGTGTAAATTCGTAGCAAAAAAGTCCGTTTTTTTTACAACGAATTTACACCTTTATAACCCCTACAGGTGAAATTTTGCACACATATCTGATTTAATTGTTTGTGCAAATTAGATAGCAAAGGACATGAAAAGAAATGTTTAACCCTATGTACACCAAGTGTCATTTCATGTCGGTGCTTCTGTCTTTTCACTGAAGCCGCTTTACCCGCAATTGAATCAAAGGATATTTACTATGTAGAAGTGTATAAACATACATATATGTATATAATATGTCACAATGACATGTATATATTATATATGTATTCTATGTGTGTATATTTAGTGTTTACAAGGAAAGAATGGGGTTTTTTTAGTTGTGATATTTTGTTCCCATAGACTTACATGGGACTTCCGGTATCGGTATCGGGTATCGCCGATATTTTAGTGATATCGGCGATACCATTCCGATTCCGATACTTTAGCATATCGGAAAGTATCGCTCAACTCTACTCCTCACCGATTAAGTCGGTATCTAGGGCTTATTTCAGCCGGGCCCTAACCACACACACGCATGACCACAATGGCGCAAAGCATATAATGGTTGATATTAGCGCATGGCGGCCCAGCCATGCTACCCTTTTATAGCAACAGCTACAGGACCTGCCAGAAACAAGGACCAATGAAACTTGTTCCAGAACACCAGTAGTCACAGGCCTTCCTGGCGGACCAATAGGAGCTGCTGCAGTACCTGAGCATGTGACCCCTGATCTCCAATGAGAGATCTCACTCTGGGCATGCTCAGAAGGGGAAAACAAGGACTTTGTCCTAAAGACGTATGCTCGCCGCTAACCAGTACTGGCGACAATAGCAGAGCCTGGAGGAACAGCAGTAATCCTCTGCACACTGTCAGACTGGGCCAGACGCTGGACCGACGCCTAAGCTGAGCAGGCTCTACTGCGGATGGAGATGAATGGGAGACTGCAGCGGGACTGGTTCGAGACTCCCCTTGTGCAGCAGCGGGAACTCGAACCCTAACACACCCCAAGAGTTTTTGTGCAATTTGTCCTGAGAACTCTGTTACCCCATATGTTGGGGTAAACTACTGTTTTGGTGCATGGCAGAGCAGGGAAGGAGCAGCGTTTGACTTTTTCAATGCAGAATTGACTGGAATTGAGATCAGATGCCATGTCACATTTGGAGAGCCCCTGATGTGCCTAAACAGTGGAAACCCACCAAAAGTGACCCCATTTTGGAAAATAGACCCCACAAGGATCTTATCTAGATGTGTGGTGAGCGCTATGAAGCCCCAAGTGCTTCACAGAAGTTTATATGGTACAGCCGTAAAAACAAAAAAAATCATTTTTTTTAAAAAAAAAGATATTTTTTAACCCCCCGTTTTTTATTTTCCCAAGGGTAACAGTAGAAATAGGACAAATTCCACAATAACTCTTGGGGTCCAGAGTACACTGATACCCCATATGTGGGGGTAAACTAGTGTTTGGGCGCATGGCAGAGCTCAGAAGTGAAGGAGCACCGTTTGAGTTTTTCAACGCAGAATTGGCTGGAATTGAGATCAGACACCATGTCACGTTTGGAGAGCCCCTGATGTGCCTAAACAGCGGAAACCCCCCAATTCTAACTCCAACCCTAACCCCAACACACCCCTAACCCTAGTCCCAACCCTAACCACAAACCTAACAATAACACGCCCATAACCCTAATCCCAACCCTAACCCTAATCCTTACTTTAGCGCCAACCCCAACCCTAACTTTAGCTGCAACCCTAACCCTAACGGGAAAATGGAAATAAATACTTTTTTTTAATTTTTTTATTTTTTCCCTAACTAAGGGGGTGATAAAGGGGGGTTTTATTTACTATTTATAGAGGGATTTTATGTTTGGCAGCTGTCACATGCTAAAAGATGCTTTTAATTGCAAAAAATAGTTTTTGCATCACCACATTTTGAGAGCTATAATTTTTGCATATTTTGGCACACAAAGTCATGTGAGGTCTAATTTTTTGCGGGACAAGTTGACGTTTCCATTGGTACCATTTTTGGGTACGTGACATTTTTTGATCGCTTTTTATTATGATTTTTGGGAGGTTAGAATGAACAAAAATCAGCAATTCATGAATTTCTTTTGGGGGGCGTTTATAACGTTCCACGTGTGGTAAAATTGATAAAGTAGTTTTATTCTTTGGGTCAGTATGATTACGGCGATACCTCATTTATATAATTTTTTTATGTTTTGGCACTTTTATACAATAAAAACAATTTTATATAAAAAAAATATTATTTTTGCATTGCTAAATTCTGCGAGCTATAACTTTTTTATTTTTTCGCTGATGATGCTGTATGGCAGCTTGTTTTTTTGCGGAACAAGATGACATTTTAAGCGGTACCATGTTTATTTATATCAGTCTTTTTTATCGCGTGTTATTCCACTTTTTGTTCGACCGTATGATGATAAAGCATTATTTTATGCTTTGTTTTTTATTTTTTTAAGGGGTTCAATAAAGGGGTTAACTAGTGGGACAGTTTTATAGTGCGGGTCGTAACGGAAGCGGCCTTACTAAATATGTGTACTTTTATTGTGTTTTTTTTTCTATTTACATGAAGAAATTAATATATAGGGGAATTTTTTTTTTCTTTATTTGGGAATTTTTTTTTTACACATGTGATTTTTATTTTTTTAACTTTTTTACTTTGTCCCACGGTGGGACATCACTGTATATGGTTAGATTGCTGATCTGACACTTTGCACAGCACTCTGTCAGATCGGCGATCTCTCAGGCAGTGCTGCAGGCTTTCTCAGCACCTGCTCTCAGCAGGCACTGAGGAAGTCGCCTTCCTGCAAGACCCCGAAGGACCCCGTGGCCATCTTGGATCCGGGATCCTGCAGGGAGGAAGCCCTCAGAACAGCCCTGTCACATCCCTGTGCCCGTGGTACACTGCGATCATGTTTCATCGCAGTGTGCCAGGGGTTAATGTCCCGGGAGTGGTCCGTGACCGCTCCTGGCACATAGTGCCGGGTGTCAGATGTGACAATCAGCTGACACCCGGCCGCTATCGGCCGCGCTCTCCCAGGGAGCGCGACCTATCGCATGTGACGTACTATCCCGTCCATGGTCATACGGGCCCAGGTACCATGGACGGGACAGTACGTCCGATTGCAGAAAGGGGTTAAAAGAGCAACCCGAGACGCAAGCAGTACGGATCCATAGTAGTGTTGAGCCACTCCCGTAGTGTTCGAGTTCGGTTCGGTTCGTCGAACACCCGTATGTTCGACGAACACCATTAAAACCAATGGCAGGCAAACAAAAACACATAGAAACACATAGAAAACACATAGAAACACTTCAAAGGTGTTCAAAAGCTGACAAACTGCTCAGAAGACACAACTAACACATGGAAAAGTGACAAGTACATATAGTCATGCGAAAAGAAAAGTGGTGGAGGAGTAAAAGGAGGGGGAGACACAGATATAGGCATGTCATGCCCTTCTAAAACCAAAAAAGTACGAAGCCGACACGGCCAGTCCGTTCCTGCCCGTGCGACCTACGTGTCGCCGGATTTGTGCCAGAGCTGCGGTGGACCCTGACGGCCAGCCCTACTCTCCCAATACTGGTGCCTGTCCGCTGGTGGGTCGAGCGAACCTCCTGCAGTGGAGGCAGGTCTAATCTTTTTAATTTAAATTGTCTCTCTAATTTGAATGAGTACACTTTAAATTCTTTTACAAGGATCTATTGGAGGGCAAGTCTCATGCCAGCAGCCGCGGTAATTCCAGCTCCAGTAGCGTCCAGTAAAGCTGCTGCAGTTAAAAAGCTTTTATAAGGATCGAGCTTGGCGGTCCACTGTAAGGCGTCCTACCGCCAGTCACAGCCCCTGTGCCTTGGGGTGCCTCCCCGATGCTCTTCACTGAGTGTCCCGGGGGCCCGAAGCATTTCCTTTGAAAAAATTAAGTGTCCAAACTACAGGTGGTGTAACTTGCTTAACAGCTGGGTTAATCCGCTGACTAGCAGACACTGCTACTAGGCCCAAAGTATTGCTTGGGCTAGATGCAGTTAAAAATTTGTAATTAGATACTCTCGTTGGATGCTGAGAAAGCATTCCATAGAGTCTCCTGGCACACCATATATTATTCTCTTAAAAAGCTTGGGGTAGGGGACCCTTTTATAGCCAAAATCATGGCCCTGTATCGCAATCCGTCAGCTAGGATGAAGATAAATGGAACATTATCATCACCTTTCATAATCACCAATGGGACAAGGCAGGGATGTCCTCTGTCCCCTCTCTTATACATCCTAGTGATGGAGCACCTGCTCTCATCAATTCACGATAACCCCAATATTAGGGGATTGAGGTAGGAGGCACCGAGTACAAGTGCTCTGCATTTGCTGATGAATGATGTAATAGTATATATCACTCAACCTCATATATCCATCACTGCTGTTATGGCTGAAATAGATCACTTTGGTACATGGTCAAATTTTAAAATCAATGCAGCGAAGTCTGAGGCCCTCGATGTTTCCCTCGCCAAATCCATACAGGATTCCATCCAGTCCAACTTTCCCTTTGCCTGGCCCTCACAGGGTATCAAATACTTAGGAATTCATATTCATAGAGACCTCTCCCTTCTATTTTTTCTTAATTTTGGGCCCTTTATTGAACAACTCCAAGAGATCTTATTTCTTGAATGGTAAAGGATTTTTCCTGGTTCGGCAGAATAAATATACTAAAAATGAACGTCCTACCTAAACTCTTATACCTCTTCCAAACCATTCACGTGGTAATTCCCTCAAATTTTGGAAAAGACTACTCAATAGCTTTTTGCAGATTTATCTGGGCAAGTGGGCGTCCACACATTCAGGGGACATTCTGATCAGACACAAACAAAAGGGTGGCCTTAGCCTTCCGGATTGTAGAAGGTATTACATGGCAGCAGTACACGCTAGAATCCTCAACTTCTTCCATCATTCGGAGGGAAATTGTGGGTCAAAATAGCTCAATCCATTTGTCCTAAAGCTCTTACCACTCTCCCATGGTGCGCCCATTTAATTGTCCCCTCTCTTCCCCTCATGTCATATAGTACTTATGCAACTGCTTTGGCTTTGAGATCCCAAAAAAAAGCTTATCCTCAATCGAACCCCGGGCCCCTTGCTCCCGATTTCAGATAATCCAGATTTCCCACCAGGACTATCTGCAAATAGATTTCTCGGTTCAAATAAATCCCATCCGATATTATTTTCTCATGTCATCTCCAATACTTCGCTGCTCCTCCTCAATGACTTGTTACAGGGAAGAGCCACTTCCCGAAGGCAAATTTTGAATATAGGCAGTTACAACACTTCTATTCAACTGTTAAGAAGTGCACACATCTTCATAGAGATCTCACAAACTTTGAAAAATTGAGCCTACCATTGCTACCCCCTACACACTCGATCTCCCTACTGTATAATCTCCTCATTGCCCAGGTAACTGACAATAGGCCAGGATTCTGCGGTGCATGGGAAAGGGAACTGGGGAAGTCCTTCTCTGACTCACAATGAGATAAATGTTTCTTCCTAACACATAAAACCTCAATAGGGTCCAAAGCTCAGGAAACCTCCTTCAAAATTATCTCTAGATGGTACCGGGTACCAGCAGTCCTTCATAGATGGTATCCAGTGGTCTCAGATAGATGCTGGAGATGTGGGGAGGGGGAAGGGACAATGTCACACATATGGTGGGTATCCCCTATAATAAATGAATTTTGGGCAAAGGTAGTTCCCATGATTGAAAAAATAACTGGTTTGACTATCCCTAATATGCCAGAAGCCCTTCTTTTATTAATGTTACCAATAAGTAAACGTAGTTATAAAAGGTCATCAATAGGCTACCTAATACAGGCGGCTAAGAATGTCATTCCACGACACTGGAAAAGTCTGTCTACATTGTCAGTGGACAGCCGCGTGCGCTTATCTGTCAGCACACCACCAGCAGCGCTGAACGCACGTTCAGAGAGAATGCTGGCTGCTGGGCATGACAAGATCTCCAAGGCGTGAGTGGCGAGCTCCTGCCATTTGTCCAGATTGGAAGCCCAAAAAGAGCAAGGGTCCAGAGACGCAGTCATGGCTTCGATGTTCAAAATTGCTGTTAACACCAGCAGATACTGTGTGTCATGTATAGTGTACAGTTCCTATAGCGTCTTGTGCTTGGGTGCGAGGAAAACACATGAGACACACGTTGATATGAAATGACTTGTATTACTTCATACAAGCATGCAGAAAAGGTCACAGTTTGCAGGAACAGAGGCAGGAGACACAGCAGGCCAGAGTAACTTCAAGCTCTACAATAACTCTCCAAAGCAGGTTCAGGATCTCTTCTCTGTACCGTAATTCCTCTGCAAACATGGATTCACCAGACAGCGGGTTTCCAGAGTCCAAAAGTGTTCCAAAGTTCCTCAGTAGGAAATAGCTGGAGTCCAAAATCCTAGGTTTCCAGGAGTCAGGTCACAGGCTGACTGAAGCTTGATTCAGGAGCACTGATTGTTCAGCTGAGGCTGCTTAAGAATCAAGAGGAGAGAATCAGGGCGGGAACATGAAAGCTGGAACCTCCATATTAACTGAGGGCAAGATAGCTGCAGCAAGACAGAAAGCAAAATGGCCGACGGAAAACTGAGTTTCAAGGAACATGTCAAAAGAGACAAAGAACCTTACATTACTCCCCTCTTAGGGACAACCTCCGGATGACCTCAGACCAGGCTTGTCAGGGTACCTCTGATGAAACTGGCGGAGCAGGCGAGGAGCATTTACATTATTGACTGGCTCCCATGAGTTGTCCTCCACTGGGTAGCCCTGCCATTTAATCAAATATTGCAACTGATTTCTGTACAACCTGGAATCTAGAATCCTTTCCACCATAAATTCTTCCTGACCATTGACCAGCACTGGGTCAGGCAAGGAGAAGAGCGTCCAGGAAACGTATTGGGTGTTGCAGCCTTTAGTAGGGATACATGAAAGACAGGGTGGATTCTCATAGTTCTGGGCAGTTGAAGATGACAAGCAACAGCACTTATAATCTTACTGATCTTATAAGGTCCAATGTACTTATGTCCCAATTTAGACGATGGAATCTTTATTTTAAGATTTCTGGGTGACAGCCAGACCAAATCTCCTACCTTGAAAGCTGGTGCAGGTTTACGAAATTTATCTGCTGCTTTCTTGTACCTTTCCTGAGCCAATTCTAGATTTTCCTTTAGAAGATCCATATTCTTTTGTAAAGAAGTGATTCTTTCAGCCACTGCCGGCAAGGGCGTATCTATGGGAAATCGAGGAAGAATGTTAGGATGATAACCTAGATTGGAGTAAAAAGGAGACTGCTTAGTGGAGGCGCTCTGAGAGTTGTTATAAGAGAACTCAGCCAGTGGAAGTAGATCCACCCAATCATCTTGTAGGTGGCAGATAAAGCAGCGGAGACACTGCTCCAGGGTCTGATTGGTTCGTTCTGTCTGTCCATTAGTCTGGGGATGAAAAGCAGAAGAAAGGTTTACTTTAATGTCCAATGCGGCACAGAAATTTTGCCAAAACCTTGAAGTGAATTGCACCCCTCGATCCGAAATGACCTCATCCGGTACTCCATGTAAGCGAAACACATTCTTAATCATTAAGTCTGATGTCTGTTTTGCAGTGGGTAAACCGACACAAGGGATAAAATGAGCTGCCTTTGTTAGACGATCAACCACCACTAGAATGGTGTTCTTCCTTTGAGAGGTTGGTAACTCCACAATGAAGTCCATAGAAATGGATCCCCACGGGCGGGACGGGGTGGGAAGAGGTTGTAACAGACCAGTTGGTGAGGAGCGAGGTGTTTTGCATCTTGCACAGACTTCACATGAAGTGACATAGTTTAAAACATCTTTCCTGTAAGTGGGCCACCAAAAGAAATGAGAAAGAAATTCTTGTGTCTTTAGAATTCCCCTATGCCCGGCTATCTTGGAATCGTGGATGAGTTGCAATACTCTCAATCTGACTGTTTCAGGTATATACAGACGTTGTCCCTGAATCCACACACCATTCTTAAAAACAAGACTTACGTCCCTTGGGGGTTGAGCCAACAAAGAATCCGCATGGTATGCTTCCTTGATGTCCTTAAGTAGGTCTTGATTATGAATCACTCCCAGGAATCTAGAGTCAGGAAGAATAGTCTTAGGAGGAGTAAGTGGACGTGTCTCTGCTGAATGAATCCTAGAGAGTGCATCAGCCTTTCCATTGCGCGATCCTGGTCTATAAGAAATTACAAAATTAAATTGGTTTAGGAAAAGATTCCAGCAAGCCTGGCGAGGAGTCAGGCACTTAGCCGACCTGATAAATTCAAGGTTACGATGGTCTGTCAGGACGACTATTTGCTGTGCAGCTCCCTGAAGAAGGTGTCTCCATTCCTTGAAGGCGGCAATAATGGCCAACAATTCTCTATTGCCCACATCGTAGTTCCTCTCAGCCGAAGACAACTGCTGGGAAAAGAAGGCACAGGGATGCAAGACATTCTTCTCACCTGTTCTCTGAGAGAGTATAGCTCCAACGCACAGTCTGAAGCATCCACCTCTATTATGAAGGCAAGCTCGGGGTTGGGATGTACTAAGATAGGTGCGGTGGTAAATTTATCCTTTAAACAGGAAAATGCTTCCTGCGCTTGCGGGGTCCAGGAGAACCTAGACTCTTTCCGGGTAAGTTGGGTGATAGGTGACACTACCTCAGAGAAATTCCTAATGAAACGTCTATAGAAGTTGGCAAACCCGATGAAGCGCTGCACCTCCTTCACATTTCTAGGAATTGGCCAATCCTTGATGGCTTGGGTCTTGCTTCCATCCATACTAATCCCTTGCGTAGATAGTACATACCCCAGAAATTGAATTTTGGTCCTATGGAATTCACACTTTTCAAGTTTGATGTAGAGATGGTTTTGTCTTAGGCGTTCTAAGACCATTCTCACATGTCCATGATGTTCCTCTGTGGAGTTAGAAAAAATTAGAATATCATCCAGATAAATCACCACAAATGTATCTAGGAGATCCCTGAAGATGTCATTCACCAAGTGTTGGAAAGTGGCTGGGGCGGTACTCAGACCAAAAGGCATAACTAGATATTCAAAGTGTCCATAGCATGACCTGAATGCAGTCTTCCATTCATCCCCAGGTCTAATACGGACCAAGTTATAGGCCCCACGGAGATCCAGTTTAGAGAAAATTTTGGCGTGCCGCACTCTCTCCAACAACTCAGGGATTAAAGGCAATGGATAACGGTTTCTAATAGTAACCTTATTGAGTTCCCTATAGTCTATGCAGGGTCTCAGAGATCCATCTTTCTTCTTCACAAAGAAGATGGGTGCACCTGCGGGAGATGAAGAGGGGCGTATGAAGCCTTTGGCTAGATTTTCATCTATGTAGTCCTTCAAAGCTTTTAGCTCGGGCCCCGCTAGGGGGTAGATCTTACCAAAAGGTATCTCGGCTCCAGGCAATAATTCGATTGGACAATCATATGGACTGTGAGGAGGAAGCTGATCAGCGTTCTTCTTGTCACATAAATCCACATAGTCCTGGTATACAGCTGGTAGTTCAGGGACTGACATGGTTCCTTTAGGAACAGAGCCAGCTGAAACTCCTTGACTCATCTGTTTCTCCGGAAAGTGTAATTCCTTGGTCTCCCAGTTAATCGTAGGATTCTGCGCCTGTAGCCATGGTAGCCCTAGAATAATGGGAAAGTGGGGAGAAGAGATAAGCATAAAAGACATTTTCTCCTGATGATCTTTACCCATAAGGACCCTCAAAGGCTCTGTTTCCTGATCCACTGGTCCAGAGGTCAGCAGGGAGCCATCCACAGTCTCCATCTGTACTGGAGTAGCCTTCTTCACTGAACGTATCCCCTTTTTCAGAGCAAAGGAGATATCCATAAAATTTCCACTTGCTCCTGACTCGATCATAGCAGAGCTAGACACCCAGACTGAGTCAACCCAGAGTTTGATGGAAAGGAAGCAATGAGAATTGTTTCTTTTACAACTCAGCTGGGACACCGCTGAGGAAACTTGAAAAATTGTAGCGTTTATACCGTCATTGTCCCCAGAACTAACAGAGTTTAAGTCCGAAAAATCAAGATCTCTTGCAGCAGATCTCTCTGGAATCTGAGGCTCGGACATGACAGAGCTCCTCTCGCAACACTCACAGTGAATGACTGCTGCAGTAGTCTTACGAGAACGGCTGGGGCAGTTTATAATGAAGTGCCCTGACTTACCACAGTAAAAACATAGATTTTCCTTTATACGATGTTCTTTGCGTGCATCACTAACCCGTCTTTGTAAAGAGTCCACCTGCATGGGTTCAGGTTCTGGTTCCCTTGTGATCCTACTCAAAGGTTCCTTAGCTGAGGAGGGAGGTAGGAAAAGGTTAGTGCGATTATTTTCGAACCATCTCTCTTGTCTGCGTTCAGTCAGACGAGCATCAATACGGATACAATAGTTAATAAAGTCACCTAACGCAGTGGGAGGGTCGGCACGAGCAAGTTCATCCTTAATCAGTGGAGACAACCCTTTCCGAAAAATAGATTTTTTGGCGGAAGTGTCCCAAGTGGTATCAAGAGCCCATCTCCTGAAATCCAAGGCATATTCGGCTACTGAACGCTTACCTTGGCGCAAAGTTAACATGCTGCTTCAGCTGTTGCACCTCGATTGGGGTCATCAAACACCTGCCCCATGGCTGAAATAAAAGCATCAAGGTGATTCAAACAATCATCCTCAGTCTCAATCAGAGGGTTTGCCCACATCAAAGCCTTATTGGTAAGCAACATGATTATAGTAAGCACTTTGGATCGTTCAGTGGGAAATTGTGAAGCATGTGCAGAGAAAAATAGATTGCATTGGTTAATAAATTTCCTGAATTTCTCACGTTCACCGCCAAAACGAAAAGGAGGTAACTTGGGGATCCCAGAACTCGGAGTTATGGCAGGAGCCTGGACTCGTTCTTCTAGAGCCTCAATCCTGGCTCGTAATTCCTGGGTAGTTTGTCCAAACACTTGCAAATTATGATTAGTGAGGTCCTGTAGGCTTGCAAAACGGGTCTTTATAGTCTGTATATCTGCAAGGATTGTATCAGTCACTCCGCAAAGCTCCTTTATGCGGGCCTCCATCTTCCAGATCTTTTAAGGCAGAAGTGCTGGAAGGAGAAGAGAAAAGGAAAAAAAAAAAAACAATAGTGTTTACCTGTGGTAACACTCCAGAGTAACATTTAAGGGAATGCGCTCACCTGGAATGGTTGTGAGAAGTCACAACCACTGTCATCACAGAAGGTATTAAACGGACATCTGATATCCACAGTCACAGCAGACACGGCTTTCCCAGACCCAGCAGGCACTAAACATTGGCTCCTGAATCTTGTCATGTATAGTGTACAGTTCCTATAGCGTCTTGTGCTTGGGTGCGAGGAAAACACATGAGACACACGTTGATATGAAATGACTTGTATTACTTCATACAAGCATGCAGAAAAGGTCACAGTTTGCAGGAACAGAGGCAGGAGACACAGCAGGCCAGAGTAACTTAAGCTCTACAATAACTCTCCAAAGCAGGTTCAGGATCTCTTCTCTGTACCGTAATTCCTCTGCAAACATGGATTCACCAGACAGCAGGTTTCCAGAGTCCAAAAGTGTTCCAAAGTTCCTCAGTAGGAAATAGCTGGAGTCCAAAATCCTAGGTTTCCAGGAGTCAGGTCACAGGCTGACTGAAGCTTGATTCAGGAGCACTGATTGTTCAGCTGAGGCTGCTTAAGAATCAAGAGGAGAGAATCAGGGCGGGAACATGAAAGCTGGAACCTCCATATTAACTGAGGGCAAGATAGCTGCAGCAAGACAGAAAGCAAAATGGCCGACGGAAAACTGAGTTTCAAGGAACATGTCAAAAGAGACAAAGAACCTTACACTGTGTTTCTGTTACGGTTTGCGTGCTGAAGACTCGACAGTCCCACGATTGGCAAGTTAGAACAGTGAGATTCACTATGTGCACCACTGGTGTTTTGTGGAAAAGCACATGTAAGATTATGCAACAGTCTCTGCTGATACTCCTGCATGCGTGAATCCCTTTCTATGGCAGGAATTATTTTGGCAAATTTACTTTTGTACCGGGGATCTAACAGTGTGGCTACCCAGTAGTCAGGATTATTTCGAATTCTGACAATTCGAGGGTCATGTTGCAGGTAGTGCAGCAAGAAGGCACTCATGTGTCATGCGCATCCAGGAGGACCGAGACCCTGTTGTGTTGGTGCCGAGGTAAGAATCATGCTTCCTTCCTCTGCCCTCTCCCCCCAACCTCGCACAACAGAAATGTGATCAAGGTCTCCCTCATCTGATGAGTCTTCCATGCCCATCGCCAGTTCGTCCTCCACTTCTTCCTGGCCTCCTGCACCTTCCTCACTAGTTTGGCTGCTACCATGCGCCCTGGTTAATCCCACTCCCGCACCCTCCTAATTGACAACTCTGGAGTTGTTTGCACAAAAAACAATGTATGGAAACCGAGCAGAGCTGAGTGGCCAAATTGTGGTACAAGCCCAAAAGAATTGGCTGGGTTAGAAGCAGTAAAACAATTTTATTAGATACACAGGTGGTGGAGCTTGGTATAGATGGCCTAATAGAATGAGTACCAAACACTGCTACAGGCCCAAAATTATTTTCCAGGCAAGATGCAGCTAAAAATTATTAGTAATTTGAACGCTGGTGGAGCTTAGTATAGATGGCCTAATAGAATGAGTACTACACACTGTTACTATGACCAAAATTATGTTCCAGGCAAGATGCAGTTAAAAATTATTAGTAATTTGAAAGCTGGTGGAGCTTAGTATAGATGGCCTAATAGAATGAGTACCACACACTGCTACTATGCCCACAATTATTGTCCAGGCAAGATGCAGCTAAATATTTGCAGTAATTTCAACGCTGGTGGAGCTTTGTATAGATGGCCTAATAGAATGAGTACCACACACTGCTACTATGCCCACAATTATTTTACAGGCAAGATGCAGTTAAAAATTCGTAGTAATTTCAATGCTGGTGGAGCTTAGTATAGATGGCCTAATATAATGAGTACCACACTGCTACTATGCCCAAAAGGTTTTGGCTAGGTGCAGTAAAAAAATTGGATCACATACACAGATGGTCTAGCTTGCAAAACAGATAGGCTACTCCACTGACTAACACACACTGCAAGAGGCCCAACAGGATTTGCTTAGCTAGATTTAGCCAAATGCTGTGAAAAACACTTGCACAGCACTAAAACAGAGCTGCCTGGCAAAAAAAAGTGATAGAAACTGATGTAACCTAGCCCTCAAAAGGGCTGGAATTACAAATAGTCACTACTCCCAAGTTGACCTATCTGTCTATTTAAGAGCACAGACCTGCCTGCTAAAAGTGCTAGGAACTGCTGTAGCCTAGCTCTCAAAAGGGCTGCAAATACAAACTAGTCCCTACTCCCTAAACCTTCCTGTCTATTTAACAGTAAATTCGCTTGCAATTCGCAGTTGCACAATATAGTGCTAACAGCAGCAGCAGTGCCGTCTAACACTCAGCTGCAGCAGTGAGAAAATGGTGGCGATGGGTAAAATGGCTGCGTCTTATAGGGCAAGGACATGTGACATATACAGCCAATGACACATGCTCTTGCTTGTGTAAAAAAAAAAGCACTTCGCTCCTTGTGTGCACTGCTGATAGGCTGACAGACTGCACCTCCCACTGGAAATGCGGGAAAGAGAAAAAAAATGGAGATCTTCATTATTTCTGCAGAGATCCATCCCATACCCCTCCCCCCACCCCGCTGTACACTCCAACTGTGTATTAACCCTTTAATCCCATTGTACGTAATATTCCGTCCATGTGACCTGGTACTTAATTCCCATGGATGGAATAGTACGTCCAGGGCGATCAGCTGACAGCTGATTATCACAGCTGACACCCGGCACTACGGCACATTAACCCCTGGCACACCGCGATCAAACATGATTGCGGTGTACCGGGGGCACAGGGGAGGATCGCGCAGGGAGGGGGCTCCCTGCGCGCTCCCCTGAGACCCTCAGAGCAGCGCGATGTGTCGTGCTGTTCCGAGGGTCCTTCCTCCCTGCAGGACCCTGGATCCAAGATGGCGCCGGGGTACATCCGGGTCCTGCAGGGAGGCGGCTTCCTCAGTGCCTGCTGAGAGCAGGCACTGAGAAGCCTGCAGCGATGCCAGAGCGATCGCTCGTGTGACAGAGTGCTGTGTACACTGTCACACCAGCGATCTGACCCTATGCAGTGATGTCCCACCCTGGGACAAAGTAAAAAGTTAAAAAAATAAAAATAAAAATTGTTTAAAAAAATCACAAAAAAAAAAAAAAAATTCCCCAATAAATTCATTTTTTCCTGTAAATAAAAAAACCAAAACAATAAAAGTACACATATTTGGTATCGCCGCGTCCGTAACAACCCCCCCTATAAAACTGTCCCACTAGTTAACCCCTTTAGTGAACCTTTTAAAAAAAAAAAAAAAACAAAGCAAAAAATCAATGCTTTATCATCATACCGCCGAACAAAAAGTGGAATAACACGCGATCAAAAAGACCGATATAAATAAACATGGTACCGCTGAAAACATCATCTTGTCCCGCAAAAAACGAGCCACAACAAAGTATCATCAGCAAAAAATAAAAAGTTATAGCTCGCAGAATAAAGCGATGCAAAAATAATAATTTTTTATATAAAATTGGTTTTATTCTATAAAAGCGCCAAAACATAAAAAAATGATATAAATGAGGTATCGCCGTAATCGTACTGACCCGAAGAATAAAACTGCTTTATCAATTTTACCACACGCGGAACGGTATAAACGCCTCCCCCAAAAGAAATTCATGAATTGCTGATTTTTGTTCATTGTAACCTCCCAAAAATCGAAATAAAAAGCGATCAAAAAATGTCACATGCTCAAAAATGGTACCAATAAAAACGTCAACTCGTACCGCAAAAAATAAGACCTCACATGACTCTGTGGGCCAAAATATGCAAAAATTATAGCTCTCAAAATATGGTGCACCAAAAACTATTTTTTGCAATAAAAAGTGTCTTTTAGCGTGACAGCTGCCAATCATAAAAACCCTCTATAAATAGTAAATAAAACCCCCCTTTATCACCCTCTTAGTTAGGGAAAAATAATAAAATTAAAAAAAAGTATTTATTTCCATTTTCCCGTTAGGGTTAGGGTTGCCGCTAAAGTTAGGGTTGGGGTTGGCGCTAAAGTTAGGATTAGGGTTTGGGTTGGGATTAGGGTTATGGGTGTGTTATTGTTAGGTTTGTGGTTAGGGTTGGGACTAGAGTTGAGCGATACTTTCCGATATCCTAAAGTATCGGAATCGGAATGGTATCGCCGATATCACTAAAATATCGGCGATACCCGATACCGATACCGGAAGTCCCATGTAAGTCTATGGGAACAAAATATCGAAATTAAAAAAACCCATTCTTTCCTTGTTGGTTAATTGTACATGAAGGAAAACAAGAAAGAGTAATGTAGAATGTATTGGGGAAGGTTGAGGAGACATTAAAGGCATAGATGTTTAACCCAATCAAATGGAATAGCATAAATATTTTTTTTTTTAAAGATGTTCGGATTGACGAAGAAATTGACAATGTTAAAGTTTTTTCTATTTTGGCAAATATGTATATTACACAACTTCCATGCTCTTCATCTTCACCTTTTTAACTTTTCACACACTTTCTCCTTCATAATCTTCTGCAGCATCATCTTTTTCATCAAATTATTCTTCATCTTCACCTTCTTTATCTTCTTCTTAAACTTCTTGCTATTCATCTTTGTTAACATTACTCATATTCTTCTTATTAAACTATTATTCTTATTCATATTCTGCTTCATCTTCTTCATCATATTCTTATTTGTGACAGAGAATCCTGTACTTGTAATCTGTCAAAGTATGAATTTTTCATCCTTCCGTTCTTGCTGTCACAAAAGATTTAAATTACAACAGTATTTGTCCGTGTTCAGTTTAGCCTGCAGCAGCAGGCATTTTCCAGGGGCACCACGAGGAGGAACGGACTCACCCCCATACACTGCTTAGTCTTCTTCTGCTTAGAATTTAGAGCATATATTTTGCTCTTCATTTTGGTCTTATACTTCATGTTCTTCTGCTTTTAGATCTTCTGCTTATTGTTCTTGTGTCTCTTGTTCCGTATCTTGTATTTGTAGCACAATCTTGTACCAGCTGATGTTACTGGGACACGGTTACTAAGCAGGAGGTACCTGTGCTCCAAAGCACTACCAAGGACCAGCAGACGTTGCTGGAACTCGGATACCGAGATGGAGGCACCTAGGCCAAAGGCACTGCGGAGAACCAGTTGACGGTACTGGAACCCGGACGGGTAGCAGAAGGTACAAGAGCCAATGCAAGTAACGAGGACCAGCTGACTGTGCTGGAACCCGGAGGGGCAGCAGAAGGAAAAGAGCCAATGGCACAACCGAGGACCAGCTGACGTTACTGGGACACGGTTACTAAGCAGGAGGTACCTGTGCTCCAAAGCACTACCAAGGACCAGCAGACGTTGCTGGAACTCGGATACCGAGATGGAGGCACCTAGGCCAAAGGCACTGCGGAGAACCAGTTGACGGTACTGGAACCCGGACGGGTAGCAGAAGGTACAAGAGCCAATGCAAGTAACGAGGACCAGCTGACTGTGCTGGAACCCGGAGGGGCAGCAGAAGGAAAAGAGCCAATGGCACAACCGAGGACCAGCTGACGTTACTGAACCCCAGTAACACAGGAGCAAGTGTTGACTGTGCTAACAGCACTTCCGAGCAACAACTGGCGGTGTTGGAGCCCAGGGTCAAGGAGGATGTTTAAATACTAGATCAAGTAATTTCCTTGTTACCTGTCAATTTTAAATGTCTATACTTCAAACAAGAGAAAGATAACCTTTACTACCATAAGATGATGATTTCATTTAAACTAATATCTAGATAAATAAAGAATTGACAAACATAAACACATATATTAACATGTTGAACAGCAATGCAAACCACAAAATAAATTAGTTAAGGAATCTGCTATACGGTTGTACATAAAAGCATACAAGTACATATCTGAATCCATTAATGATGGATAAGTAACAGTATGTACACCATTTTTATTGTATAGACAATGAATGTCTGACTTCAAAACATCATCAGCATTACAAGTAATCTGTGATATTACTAAAATGTTCCATTTGCTGAATAATGTCACTAAATATTTTATACAAAATTATACAATTTCCATCATGTAATACTCATAATATGTGGCAATAATCATTTTTATTAACAAACATAACCTTTAAAAAGTGCATAGTGCATAGTGAAAATTGCTATTTATGGCTGACTGTCGACTTGGAAGCATGACAACAGATAGATAAGGTATATATAGATGAGACTGCATAGCCACAGATGGTGAATGGCGATGTAATACTGTACCTCAATAAAGTGTGCGTCACTACTACATAATTTTTTTTATATAGCTTTATAAACAGGGTACATGGATGTATGCTTGTGCCTTTGTTTTGACGCACAGACTGCCTTCCTGCTGAGACGCATTGGGTAGTGAACAGTTGTGTGCAGTGTTCACTGCAGTCTCTGCGGAATAACCACACTTAGACCTTATAACTTTTCAGACTTTCTTTATCAATCTACCAAGATGAAGAAGGCAGGGAGTAAGGCACGTGGTCGTGGAGTTTCTTCAGGGAGAGGACGTGGGGATTCTGTGGCTGCTGCGGCCCCCAGTGACACAGCATCCACCAGTTTTCCCCGTGAGCGTTCCTTTATGCGCACTTTTGTAGGAGCTCGGAGTACCCCCTGCTGCGGGAAGAACAAATTGAAGCCGTTGTTGTTTGGATGTCAGCCAATGCATCGACTTCAATTGCTTCCACCTCCTCTCAGGACCACAGCACTGTTGGGCAACCATCTGTCTCTTCACCGCCTGGCAAATTGCCCAGGCAGTCAGAGAGTTCTGTACAGGAGCCAGCTGAGTGTCTGCTTCTGTTCTCAGAATCTATTGGCTTGCAAACAGGGGCCCAGCCAAGCAGCATTCTGTAATGTGAAGAGGGAGTATGCAGTGATGCGCAACAGCTGTGTCTCTCTGAATCTGAAGAGGCGGGTGAGACAGTGCCGATGGTCAGCACACCGCAGAACGCATCTGATGATGATGAGACCCAGGTGCCAGTTTCTGTTGAGCATGGTGCTGGCCAGACCACCCAACAGCAGGTGTTGGAAGAGGGTAGTGGAGATGATGAGGTCCAAGACCCAACATGGCATGAGGAACAGGAAGGTGGTGGGAGCAGCTCAGAGGAATAATAATAATATTTATTTATATAGCGCCATCATATTCCGCAGCGCTTTACAGTTTAGCAGTTTCAGAACACAAGTCATAAGTAACAACGTTAACAATACAATAATTTAAGCTAAATAAGTCGCCCCTGCTCGTGACAGCTTACAATGTACAATGAGATGGGGAGATACAAAGTATAGGTGTTTATATACAATGGTGCATTTACAATGATGTTCCAGCCATCTTAAGGGACTGAGGGATGGAGATAGTGAATGGGCTAGAGACACACACACACTTACACAGAATACATAGAATGACTTTGATTAGTGAATGTGATAGGCCGCTCTGAACAAATGTGTTTTGAGGGAGCGCCTGAAACCATGCAAATTGTGGATAGTCCTAATTTCTTGGGGTACAGCATTCCAGAGGATTGGCGTAGAGCAGGAGAAGTCTTGGAGTCGGGAGTGGGAGGTACTATTAGTGCAGAGGTTAGTCGAAAGTCGTTTGCAGAGCGCAGCAGTCGGTTAGGCCGATAGATAGAAATGAGGGAGGAGATGTAGGAGGGGTGCTGCACTGTGGAGAGCTTTGTGGGTGAGAACCAGTACTTTGGTTGAAAGCTGGGAGAGGCCTAGAGAAATGGTTAGTGATAGAAGGAAGATAGAGGAAGACATTGCCCCAACGGTACAAACAGGAGGGAGAGTTAGGCTGCAGACTCGGTTGCCTGTAGCCTCCAGTTTGGCACCTGTTCGGAGCAGTTGTCTTCCAAAAGTCAAAACGTGCGCTCCCAGGACTTGCACTGCGTGGTCCTTTTTTCACACACTTGCACATGATATTTGCTATGTGAAATGCAAGCTGTGTAATCAAAAATTAAAAATAGCTAAAAGTGTCAGTCACCTCAATACCACAAATATGTGGAAACATGTGCGGACAAAGCACGTAGTTGAGTTACAAAGACACACTAGAGATGTAGGCCAACCTACAGCAGCACCTACATCTTCAGGTTGTGTTGAAGCCTCTTCATCGAGCTCACACACAGCTGGTTCTGCTTCCTCACAGGATCGCCATGGAAGAACCTCGGCCACTGTTGTTCAGAGACAAACTGTTATTCCACACACAGCAGCAAGTTCCCTGTCATCCTCACACTCCCAGGCCACAAAACAGCCATCGGTAGCACAGGCATGGGATAAAAGACGGCCATACTCCGCAAACCATGCACGAGCACAGGCTCTGAATGCTGGCATTGCAAAACTCCTGTCCCTTGAAATGCTGTGATTCAGGCTGGTGGAGACAGACAGTTTCCGTAACTGAATATCATTGTCAATCCCACAATACAATGTGCCAAGCCGATTTCATTTCAGCAGGCAAGCCGTCCCTGGTCTGCAAAAGCATGTTGAGGGAAAAATTAAACATGCGCTACTAAAAGCCCTCAGTAGCAAGGTCCACCTGACCACCGATGCGTGGACCAGTACCCATTGTTATGATCTGCTACAACCAGTAAGGAAAGAAGGGAATTCTGTCCCTACAATACAACTAAGCTGAATCCCTACGATGTAACGGGGAACCTGATCCTGCGACCAGACCCGCTAAAGTCCTCATCTAGTGTGAACGAAGAACTATAGTTGCGAGGGAGTAATCCCTACAAGATCTAGGGACTGTGAGAAAAGGTGGACACCTCCTAACATAAATTATAGCATGGATAATTAAACAGAAAAATAAATACTTTGTGATCCTAACATCAAGCAAAACTGACAGATTAAGGCACCTAAGCACCCGGCTAGCTTAACAGTAGATAATACAATGAAGTCAAGCAAAGCCAGAAGGGCGGAGCCAGACTAAATAGGGAAAAAAGGTCATGTGACCAGCAAACTGAAACAAAACCTAACAAGAGGGTTCTAACACCCATGGCCAGGGACAATACCTTTCCCTCACTGCCCATTGGGTCAATGTTGTGCAGCCGGGTACTGATCTTGCGAGTGGCGCTGTACGTGTTCTGCCAACTCCAAGGATTGCAGGAATCAAGTCTGTACACATTGATTCCTCCTCCTATTCCAGTTCCTCAGAATCATCGCTGCAGGAGCCGTCACGGTCTACCTCCACATGGACCCGTGAACGTTTACCTGTTGCGACCGATATGAGCACAGCCGTGTCCAAATGTCAACAGGCCATCCTGAAATTAATTTCCATGGGGAATCTTAGCCACACAGCGCAGGAGCTCTGTAATGCCATAAAGCAGGAGAGCGACGTGTGGTTTTTGGAAGAGAATCTACAGGCAGGCTTGGTAGTGTGTGACAATGGCCGAAATCTGGTGTCAGCTCTGGGCCTTGGCAACCTCACTCACATACCATGTCTGTCATAAGTGCTCAACTTGGTCGTGCAGAGTTTTTTGAGGGACTATCCGGATCTTGATGCACTGCTGCACAAGGTCCGCCTAGAGTGCGCTCACTTGCGACGTTCCAGCATGGCCAGATCGCTGATTGCAGCTCTGCAACGCAGATTTCACCTTCATGAACATCGCATCATATGTGACGTACCCACCAGGTGGAATTCCTCGTTACATATGTTGGAGCGGTTGTGTGAGCAGCAGCCAACAGTAATGGAGTATCAGCTGCATCAGGCGCAGTCAACTCGCAATTTGCGCCGTTCACACTTCACCACTACTGAGTGGGCCTCTATAATAAGAATAATAATATTATTTATTTATATAGCGCCATAATATTCCGCAGTGCTTTACAGTTTAACAGTTTCAAAACACAAGTCATAAGTAACAACGTTAACAATACAATAATTAAAGCAAAATCAGCCGCCCCTGCTGGTGAAAGCTTACAATCTACAATGAGGTGGGGGAGATACAAAGTACAGGTGTTTATATACAATGGTGTTTTTACAATGATGGTCCAGCCATTTTAAGGGAGTGAGGGATGCATGGAGATAGTGAATGGGCTACACACACAGAATTACACATAGAATGACTTTGATTAGTGAATGTGATAGGCCACTGTGAACAAATGTGTTTTGAGGGAGCGCCTGAAACCATCCAAATTGCGGATAGTCCTAATTTCTTGGGGTAGAGCATTCCAGAGGATTGGCGCAGCGCGGGTGAAGTCTTGGAGTTGGGAGTGGGAGGTACGGATTAGTGCAGAGGTTAGTCGAAGGTCGTTTGCAGAGTGCAGCAGTCGGTTAGGCCGATAAATATAAATAAGGGAGGAGATGTAGGGGGGTGCTGCACTGTGGAGAGCTTTGTTGGTGAGAACCAGTAATTAGAATTGGATCCTATAATGAATGGGCAGCCACTGCCAGTGTAATGAGTGGCGAATAACTCTATGAAGGATATCTGCCACGTTTTGCGTGCGTTTGATGAGTCAACGCGGATGGCGAGTGCAGATGATGCACTAGTCAGCCTGACTGTCCCCCTTATCTGCCTGCTTCAAAAACACTGCAAGCACTAAGGCATGAGGTTTTGGAAGAGGTGGAGGATGAGGAGTCACAAATTCCATCACCTTCTGGACAGTCAGCGCAACGTGGTTCCTCACAAAGGGCTGGAGGACTTTCAAAGTACCATGCTGTATCAACAATTGAACCTCCAGAGTCGCTGTCTATATTTTCATAACCATTACAAACTTTTAATGTATTTACAAAGCACATAATGTACATTTTTTGTCTATCCTTTTGTAATGCTATTGTGTTTCCATAAACTGATGTTACAGAATTATGATACAAAGTTTTTAAATTTTGAGTTTTAAATTTTGTAAATTTATATGTATTTGAAGGACTTTGTGAGGAGGATGAGGAGGAGTCAATGGAGGAGGAAGACATCGCTCCAGAGGGAGGTAGACAATGCTCTAGTCAGTATGTAGACCAAGGGTGGGGTGATGCACAGCAGGCGGAGATGACGCCTCTTGCAGGGGACAACGTTTCTTGGCCAGTTGGGAGTCTGCAGCACATGGTTGATTTCATGCTGCAGTGGCTGAGAAACGACCGCCGCATCGAACACATTCACACCACGTCTGATTATTGGGTGTACACCCTCCTAGACCCTCGCTACCGGGACAACTTACAAAGCCTCATCACACCGTTGAACCGGGAGCGTAAAATGCGGAAGTACCAAGACACACTGGTGCAATCCATAATGTTCTCCATTCCAGCCGAGAGCACTGCTGCTGCTACTGATTTACAAAGCAGCTCTGTGCGTCGAGGCAGTGGAGACAGCTCTGCAACAAGAGGGAGCACAAGCAGCGCCTCTGCACAGGGCAAGAACAGTATGTTCCAAATGTGTCGAAGTTTTGTGGCAGCGCCACCAATGTCTACACCATCCGAGACGGCTCCAGTCAGCAGGAGGCAACATTTCCGTAAGATGGTGACAGACTACATGTCTTGCCCTCTCAGTGTACTCCCAGATGGCTCTTCCCCATTCAAGTTTTGTGTCTCTAAGCTGGATACATGGCCAGAGCTTAGCCAGTATGCATTGGAGGTGCTGGCTTGATCTGCTGCCAGTGTATTATCGGAGCGCGTCTTTACTGCTGCAGGTGGTGTACTAACAGACCGTTGCATGCGACTATCCTACGATAATGTAGAACGGCTTACTTTTCTGAAAATGAACTAGGCATGGATCTCGCCTGAATTTGCCTGTCCGGTTTCAGATTAACTAACTGGTTGGCAACGTTTTCCATGTCTCCTGTTATGTTCATCTTTCTACCACCTGAGCTATACTCCCTGGGCTACAACACTGCCAGTTGCTGCTCAGAAGTGTCGTGTCCACAGACCAATACACAAGCTATAGTGATAGTGGGGTTCAGTAACGCCTGCTGTTCCCCTGCTGTGTGTCCGGCAAAAATTACTGCTACCTAGCTACACATGTTGAAAAAAACATGACATGTTAAAGTGGCTAGTGCTACACATAGATATCAGGCTACACCCTTATTTCTAAGCTGTAAACAAGTGAAACGTCAAATTTAAAACCATTCAATGATTAGTGTTGGTAACAAATCTGTAACTAAATAATTGTGACATATTATGGCAGATATCCACATGTCTAACACAAATGCTAACACAAAAGCATACTTATGCTATAGGGTACTGATGGTGAACCTTCTCACTCCATAACTTTGACCAATCCAACTCACATCATGCCTCAAATGCTGCAATGTTGGAAGTGCATAATGTGGGTTGAACTTTGACAACAGCTGCAGTGCGAAGGTTATCCTTCTGTGTTCTTGGCTTTTAAATAAAAGCATACAAGTAAATATAATAATACATTGTTGATTAAGGGACATGATGTACACCTGTAATATTGTGCAAACAATGGATGTAGGACTATTCCTCTTCAACATTACTTATATTTGTGTCATTTGAAAAAATACATATTTTAGTTAAAAATTAAAAACCCATGTTCAGTAGCTGTGAAAGGCCCGTTTGTGTACTTCTATATTGTTTGCAACCAATGTATTGTATACGGATGGAAGCACGTCACTGTAATAGATTTGAATTATTTTAAATAGAATAAAGCAGCACCAATTTTAGAAAAATGACAAGGATGAGCCAGTGACAGACACTCAGCAGAGTACACGCAGCGGTGGTTGAAGAAGTAAATGGAGCGTGATCTGCATTTTAAAAAAAAAAAAAATAAAAATACCTCACAGACTGCAGTGAACACTGAAACACAACTATTCACAATCTGTGAAAGGCTACTCCTTTGTCTACTTCTATAGTGTTTGCAACCAATGTATTGTATACGGATGGAAGCACGTCACTGTAATAGATTTGAATTATTTTAAATAGAATAAAGCAGCACCAATTTTAGAAAAATGACAAGGATGAGCCAGTGACAGACACTCAGCAGAGTACACGCAGCGGTGGTTGAAGAAGTAAATGGAGCGTGATCTGCATTTAAAAAAATAAATAAATAAAAATACCTCACAGACTGCAGTGAACACTGAAACACAACTATTCACAATCTGTGAAAGGCTACTCCTTTGTCTACTTCTATAGTGTTTGCAACCAATGTATTGTATACGGATGGAAGCACGTCACTGTAATAGATTTGAATTATTTTAAATAGAATAAAGCAGCACCAATTTTAGAAAAATGACAAGGATGAGCCAGTGACAGACACTCAGCAGAGTACACGCAGCGGTGGTTGAAGAAGTAAATGGAGCGTGATCTGCATTTTAAAAAAAATAAAAATAAAAATACCTCACAGACTGCAGTGAACTCTGAAACACAACTATTCACAATCTGTGAAAGGCTACTCCTTTGTCTACTTCTATAGTGTTTGCAACCAATGTATTGTATACGGATGGAAGCACGTCACTGTAATAGATTTGAATTATTTAAATAGAATAAAGCAGCACCAATTTTAGAAAAATGACAAGGATGAGCCAGTGACAGACACTCAGCAGAGTACACGCAGCGGTGGTTGAAGAAGTAAATGGAGCGTGATCTGCATTTTAAAAAAAAAATAAATAAAAATACCTCACAGACTGCAGTGAACACTGAAACACAACTATTCACAATCTGTGAAAGGCTACTCCTTTGTCTACTTCTATAGTGTTTGCAACCAATGTATTGTATACGGATGGAAGCACGTCACTGTAATAGATTTGAATTATTTTAAATAGAATAAAGCAGCACCAATTTTAGAAAAATGACAAGGATGAGCCAGTGACAGACACTCAGCAGAGTACACGCAGCGGTGGTTGAAGAAGTAAATGGAGCGTGATCTGCATTTTAAAAAAAAAAAAATAAAAATACCTCACAGACTGCAGTGAACACTGAAACACAACTATTCACAATCTGTGAAAGGCTACTCCTTTGTCTACTTCTATAGTGTTTGCAACCAATGTATTGTATACGGATGGAAGCGCGTCACACTAATAGATTAGATTTATTTTAAATGGAATGTAGCAGAACCAATTGGAGATAAATGAAAAGGATGAGCCACTGAGACACGCTCAGCAGAGTACAAGCAGCAGTGCTTGAACAAGTAACTGGAGCGTGATGTGCACTCAAAAAAGTAAAAAACACAGACTGAAGTGAACACTGAAACACAACTGTCCACAATCTGTGAAAGGCTACTCCTTTGTGTACTTCTATAGTGTTTGCAACCAATGTATTGTATACGGAAGGAAGCGCGTCACACTAATAGATTAGATTTTTTCCACTAAAATGGAGCAGCACCAATTAGAGAAAAATGTGAAGGATGAGGCAGTGACACACGCTCAGCAGACTACAACCAGCAGTGGTTGAAGAACTAACTGGAGCGTGATCTGCACTCAAAAAATCAAAACCTCACAGACTGCAGTGAACACTGAAACACAACTATTCACTATCTGTGAAAAGCTCCTTTCTGTACTTCTATAGTGTTTGCAACCAATGTATTGTATACGGATGGAAGCGCGTCACACTAATAGAATTGATTTTTTTCTAATATAATGGAGCTGCACCAATTCCACTAAATAAAATAAAAAAAAAAAAGAGTCAGTGACACGTGCAGATGCCTACAAACAGCGGTGGATGCAGAGCAAACTGCAGCGTCACCTGCACTGTCACACACACACCTTGCACAGAGCTGTTAAAACAACACTGGCAAAATGAAGCTTTACACAGCGGTTGGTAAACTAGCCTGCCTCAAGCACAGTAGTACACAAAATCGCAATATCTAACTGTCCCTCAGAGTCAGCACAGCAGCGTTCTGTCCCTTACTGAGTTCACAGCACAGTGACGCTAAAATGGCTGCGGCGCCTTTTATAGTGCATTCTGACATCATTTCAGCAGCCAATCACAGCCATGCCATTAGTTAAGATGACCGCAGCATTACAGGATGTGCCCACACTTCGTAGGATTCCTCATTGGCTGACTAAAATCACATTGCCTCTCAAAGAATTATGGGAACTTCCGATTCCGGTATACGATATAGAAAAAGTATCGGAATTAAGTATCGGAATTCCGATAACGCGAATATCGGCCGATACCCGATACTTGCGGTATCGGAATGCTCAACACTAGTTGGGACTAGGGTTAGGGGTGTGTTGGGGTTAGGGTTGGAGTTAGAATTGGGGGGTTTCCGCTGTTTAGGCACATCAGGGGCTCTCCAAACGTGACATGGTGTCTGATCTCAATTCCAGCCAATTCTGCGTTGAAAAACTCAAACGGTGCTCCTTCACTTCTGAGCTCTGCCATGCGCCCAAACACTAGTTTACCCCCACATATGGGGTATCAGTGTACTCTGGACCCCAAGAGTTATTGTGCAATTTGTCCTATTTCTACTGTTACCCTTGGGAAAATAAAAAACGGGGGGTAAAAATATCATTTTTAAAAAAAAAAATGATTTTTTTTGTTTTTACGGCTGTACGTTATAAACTTCTGTGAAGCACTTGGGGCTTCATAGCGCTCACCACACATCTAGATAAGATCCTTGTGGGGTCTATTTTCCAAAATGGGGTCACTTTTGGTGGGTTTCCACTGTTTAGGCGCATCAGGGGCTCTCCAAATGTGACATGACACCCCCAGACCATTCCATCAAACTCTGCAATCCAAAACGTCACTACTTCCCTTCCGAGCCCCAACGTGTACCCATACAGTCGTTTTCTCCCACATATTGTGTATCAGTGTACTCATGACAAATTGGACAACAACTTTTGGGTCCAATTTCTTCTGTTACCTTTGTGAAAATAAATATTGGGGGTGAAAAAATCATTTTTGTAAAAAAAAAAGATTTTTTATTTTTACGGCTGTACGTTATAAACTTCTGTGAAGCACTTCTGGGTTCAAAGCACTCACCACACATCTAGATAAGTTCCTTGAGGGGTCTAGTTTCCAAAATGGTGTCATTTGTTGGGGTTTCCACTGTTTAGGCAGATCAGGAGCTCTCCAAACACGACATGGCATCCAGCCAATTCTGTGTTGAAAAAGTCGAACGGCGCTCCTTCCCTTCCAAACTCTGCCATGCACCTAAACAGTGGTTTACCCCCACATATGGGGCATCAGCTTACTCAGGACAAATTGCACAATAACTTTTGGAGTCTTGTTACCCTTGGAAAAATAAAAATTGGGGTGAAAAGATCATTTTTGTGGAAAAAATATGATTTTTTAATTTTACGGCTCTACGTTATAAACTTGTGTGAAGCACTTGGGGGTTCAAATTGCTCACCAAAGATCTAGATAAGTTCCTTAGGGGTCTAGTTTCCCAAATGGGGTCACTGTGGGGGGTTTCCACTGTTTAGGCACATTAGGGGCTCTCCAAATGCAACATGGCGTCCAATCTCAATTCCAGCCAATTTTTGTTGGAAAAAGTCAAATGGTGCTCTTCCATTCCGAGCTCTGCTGTGCGCCCAAACAGTGGTTCCCCCCCCAAAATATGGGGTATCAGCGTACTCAGGACAAATTGGACATCAACTTTTGTGGTCCAATTTCTCCTGTTACCCTTGGGAAAATAAAAAAATAGTGACTAAAAGATAATTTTTGTGGGAAAAAAATAGGATTTTTTATTTTCATGCCCGGGCATTATAAACTTGTGTGAAGCACTTGGGGTTCAAAGTGCTCACCAAAGATCTAGATAAGCTCCTTAGGGGGTCTTCACTTGTGGGGGTTTCCACTGTTTAGGCACATCTGGGGCACTGCAAACGGAACATGACCCCCATCAACGTCTGCATTCCAAAACGTTACTACTTCTATTCCAAGCCCTGTCGTGCACCCAAACAGTTTCCCCCCCCACATATGGGGTATCAGCGTACTCAGGACAAATTGGACAACAACTTTTGGGGTCCAATTTCCCTGGGAAAAATCAAAAATTTGGGACTAAAAAATCATTTTTGTGGAAAATTGTTTTTTTTTTCACACCCAGGCATTATAAACTTTTGTGAAACACTTGGGGGTTCAAAGTGCTCACAACAGATCTAGATAAGTTCCTTAGGGGGTCTAGTTTCCAAAATGGTGTCACTTGTGGGGGGTTTCCACTGTTTAGGCACATCAGGGGCTCTCCAAACACGACATGGCATCCAATCTCAATTCCAGCCAATTTTAGTTTGAAAAAGTCAAACGGCGCTCCTTCCCTTACGAGCTCTGCCATGTGCCCAAACAGTGGTTTTCCCCCACATATGGGCTATTGGCGTACTCAGGAGAAATTGCACAACAACTTTATCTGTCCATTTTCTTCTTTTACCCTTGTGAAAATAAAAAAAAAAGTTTGTAATAGATAATTTTTGTTCCTAAAAAGTTAAATATTCATTTTTTCCTTCCACGTTGCTTCAGCTCCTGTGAAGCACCTGAAGGGTTAATAAACTTCTTGAATGTGGTTTTGAGTACCTTGAGGGGTGAAGTTTTTAGAATGGTGTCACTTTTGGGTATTTTCTGCTATATAGACCCCTCAAAGTGACTTCAAATATGAGGTGGTCCCTAAGAAAAATGGCTTTGTAAATTTTGTTATCAAAAATGAGAAATTGCTGATCAACTTTTAACCCTTATAATTTCCTAAGAAAAAAAAAATTTGGTTCCAAAATTGTGCTGATGTAAAGTAGACATGTGGGAAATGTTATTTCTTAATTATTTTGTGTGACATATTTCTCTGTTTTAAGGGAATAAAAATTCAAAGTTTGAAAATTGCAAAATTTTCAAAATTTTTGCCATATTTGCGTTTTTTTCAAAAATAATCGCAAGTTATATGGAAGAAATTTTACCACTAACGTGAAGTACAATATGTCACGAGAAAACAGTCTCAGAATCGGGAAGATCCGTTGAAGCGTTCCAGAGTTATAGCCTCATAAAGAGACAGTGGTCAGAATTGTAAAAATTGGCCCGTCATTAACGTGCAAACCACCCTTGGGGGTTAAGGGTTAACATTGATTATCAGCATTAGGGCTCATACTCACTGGCGACGAAAACGGATGATATTCAGCCGATTAAAAATCGGATTCAAATCTGACCAATGTTATGCAATAGGTGACATCTCATTTTTTCTCAGCCGAAATCGATGTGAGAAAAAAATTGCAACATGCTGCGATTTGATGCGAATTTGGCATGATAATCGCCAATGCAAGTCAATGGGTGCGAGAAATCATCGCACAGCACTCGCACCATGCGAGTGCTGTCCGATTTATACGCACCAGTCTCCTTTAAATAGCCGGCAATTCATCCCCGGCTACTGTAAAATCACACTGACAGCTCACAAAACACTAGATACATACACATAGAATACATATATTTATATACATGTCATTGTGACACATACACATATATATATATATATATATATATATATTTACAGTTCATACACTTCTACATAGTATAATAGCCGTTAATTCAATTACCGGCTTTTGTGAAAAGACAGAACCCGACATGAAATGACACATGGTTTACATACAGTTAACCATGTCATTTCATGTAGTTTGATATATGGTTTTAACTTACAATTACATGAGTGTATGTGTGCAAAATTGCAGACATGTAGGGGTTAATTAAATGTGTAAATTTGTTGAAAAAAAAGGCGTGGGCTCCCGCTGTATTTTCTCCCCCAGACAGACAAAGCAAGCGAGTGGGGTCAAATAATAATAGCATAGGGAGGGTGCATTTATTTTGTGCCCCCCTGGCTATTAACATCTGCCCCCAGACACCCCAGAAAAGGCAAATCTTTAATTAGATTAGCCCTTTCTGGCACTTTGCCTGTCTATTCCCATTGCCCTGTAGCGGTGGTGAATGGGTTAATAAGGGGTTAAAGCCACCTTGCAATTGAAAGGTGACTTTAAGCCAGGTTAATAATTGAGAGCTGTCAATTAGACAACTATCAATTATTAATCCTATTGTGTGAAAGAAAAATCAAACACACACTTTAATTAAAAATCATTTTAATGAAATAAGCTAACAGTTTTTGACCATCTTTAATTTTCCTGCTAAAACCATTTCCTGTAATAAAAATAAAATAAAAAAGCAAAATTATTCTTACCTATCCGATGCACAGTCAGGACCCACGCTGTAATCCATCAGAAAGGGTTAACACGTTACAGCTAGCAGGCAGCTAATGCTACCTGCTGAGCTGTTACCCCGTGAATGAATAACTTCCTCTCCCGGCGAAAGGAGAGGAAGTGATTAATGTGTGAAGCTTAATTATTTATTCCCACTTTCACTTCAGGTCAGGTCATCCTGACCTGACCTGAAGTGAAAGTGGGAAGCAATCAATTAAGCTTCACACACTAATCACTTCCTCTCCTGACGCCGGGAGAGGAACTGATTCATTCAGGGGATTACAGCTGAGCAATAAAATAAGGTCCAAAACTGTGTCTTTATTTCATTAAAAGGATTAATAATTAATGTGTGTGTGTTTTTTTTCCTTTCATACAATAGGATTAATAATTGAGAGTTGTCAAATTGACAACTCTCAATTATTAACCTGGCTTAAAGTCACCTTTCAATTGCAAGGTGGCTTTAACCCCTTATTAACCCATTCGCCACCGCTACAGGGCAATGGGAATAGATGGGCAAAGTGCCAGAAAGGGCTAATCTAATTATAGATTTGCCCTTTCTGGGGTGTCTGGGGGCAGATGTTAGTAGCCAGGGGGAGCACAAAATAAATGCACCCTCCCTGGGCTATTATTATTTGCCCCCACTCGCTTGCTTTGTCTGTCTGGTGGAGAAAATACAGCGGGAGCCCATGCATTTTTTTTCAACGAATTTACATGTTTAACCCCTTCATGACCCAGCCTATTTTGACCTTAAAGACCTTGCCATTTTTTGCAATTCTGACCAGTGTCCCTTTATGAGGTAATAACTCAGGAACGCTTCAACGGATCCTAGCGATTCTGAGATTGTTTTTTCGTGACATATTGGGCTTCATGTTAGTGGTAAATTTAGGTTGATAATTTTTGCGTTTATTTGTGAAAAAAATGGAAATTTGGCGAAAATTTTGAAAATTTTGTAATTTTCAAATTTTTAATTTTTATTCTATTAAACCAGAGAGTTATGTGACACAAAATAGTTAATAAATAACATTTCCCACATGTCTACTTTACATCAGCACAATTTTGGGAACATTTTTTTTTGTTAGGAAGTTATAAGGGTTAAAATTTGACCAGCGATTTCTCATTTTTACAGCAAAATTTACAAAACCATTTTTTTTAGGGACCACCTCACATTTGAAGTCACTTTGAGGGGTCTGTATGGCAGAAAATACCCAAAAGTGACACCATTATAAAACCTGCACCCCTCAAGCTACTCAAAACTACATTCAAGAAGATTATTAACCCTTCAGGTGCTTCACAGGAACTAAAGCAACGTGGAAGGAAAAAATGGACATTTTAATTTTTCCAATAAAAATTTTCTTTTAGCATCAATTTTTTCATTTTTACATTGGCAACAGGATAAAATGGATCCTAAAATTTGTTGGGCAACTTCTCCTGCGTACACCGATACCTCATATGTGGTCATAAACCACTGTTTGGGCGCACGGCAGGGCTCAGAAGGGAAGGAGCGCCATTTGACTTTTTGAATGGAAAATATGCTGGAATATTTAGCGGTTGCCATGTCGCATTTGGAGAGTCCCTGTGTGCCTAAACATTGGAGCTCCCCCACAAGTGACCCCATATTGGAAACTAGACCCCCTAAGGAACTTATCTACATGCATAGTGAGCACTTTGAACCCCCAGGTGCTTCACAAATTGATCCGTAAAAAAAAAAAGTACTTTTTTTTACAAAAAATTTCTTTTAGCCTCATTTTTTCATTTTCACATGGGCAACAGTATAAATTGGATCCTAAAATTTGTTGGGCAGTTTCTCCTGAGTACACAGATACCTCATATGTGGTCATAAACCACTGTTTGGGAGCACGGCAGGGCTCAGAAGGGAAGGAGCGCCATTTGACTTTTTGAATGGAAAATTAGCTCCAATCGTTAGCGGACACCATGTCGCATTTGGAGAGTCCCTGTGTGCCTAAACATTGGAGCTCCCCCACAAGTGACCCCATTTTGGAAACTAGACCCCTAAGGAACTTATCTAGATGCATAGTGAGCACTTTGAAACCCCAGGTGCTTCACAAATTGATCCGTAAAAAAAGAAAGTACTTTTTTTTCACAAAAATTTTCTTTTAGCCTCAGTTTTTTCATTTTCACATGGGCAACAGTGTAAATTGGATCCTAAAATTTGTTGGGAAATTTCTTCTGAGTACACAGATACCTCATATGTGGTCATGAACCACTGTTTGGGCGCACGGCAGGGCTCAGAAGGGAAGGAGCACCATTTGACTTTTTGAATGTAAAATATGCTGGAATATTTAGCGGTTGCCATGTCGCATTTGGAGAGTCCCTGTGTGCCTAAACATTGGAGCTCCCCCACAAGTGACCCCATTATGGAAACTAGACCCCCTAAGGAACTTATCTAGATGCATAGTGAGCACTTTGAACCTCCAGGTGCTTCACAAATTGATCCGTAAAAAAAAGAAAGTACTTTTTTTCACAAAAATTTTCTTTTAGCCTCAGTTTTTTCATTTTCACATGAGCAACAGTATAAATTGGACCCTAAAATTTGTTGGGCAATTTCTCCTGAGTACACAGATACCTCATATGTGGTCATAAACCACTGTTTCGGCGCACGGCAGGGCTCAGAAGGGAAGGAGCGCCATTTGACTTTTTGAATGGAAAATTAGCTCCAATCGTTAGCGGACACCATGTCGTGTTTGGAGAGCCTCTGTGTGACTAAAGTTTAGAGCTCCCCCACAAATGACCCCATTTTGGAAACTAGACCCCCTAAGGAACTTATCTAGATGCATAGTGAGCACTTTGAAACCCCAGGTGCTTCACAAATTGATCCGTAAAAAAAAGAAAGTACTTTTTTTTTCACAAAAATGTTCTTTTAGCCTCAGTATTTTCATTTTCACATGGGCAACAGTGTAAATTGGATCCTAAAATTTGTTGGGCAATTTCTCCTGAGTACACAGATACCTCATATGTGGTCATGAACTACTGTTTGGGCGCACGGCAGGGCTCAGAAGGAAGGAGCACCATTTGACTTTTAGAATGGAAAATATGCTGGAATATTTAGCGGTTGCCATGTCGCATTTGGAGAGTCCCTGTGTGCCTAAACATTGGAGCTCCCCCACAAGTGACCCCATTTTGGAAACTAGACCACCTAAGGAACTTATCTAGATGCATAGTGAGCACTTTGAACCCCCAGGTGCTTCACAGAAGTTTATAACGCAGAGCCGTGAAAATAAAAAATCTTTTTTTTTCTCAAAAAATGATATTTTAGTCCACTATTTTTTATTTTCACAATGGTTAGTGTAGAAATTGGACCCCAAAAGTTGTTGTCCAGTTTGTCCTGAGTACGCTAGTTCCCCATATGTGGGGGGAACCATTGTTTGGGCACACGTCAGGGCTCGGAAGTGATATAGTGACGCTTTGAAATGCCGACTTGATGGAATGGTCTGTGGGCATCTTGTTACGTTTGCAGAGCCCCTGATGTGCCTAAACAGTAGAAACCCCCCACAAGTGACCCCATTTTGTAAACTATACCCCCAAAGGAACTTATCCAGATGTGTGGTGAGCACCTTGAACCCCCAAGTGCTTCACAGAAGTTTATAATGCAGAGCCGTGAAAATAAAAAATCATTTTTATCCTCAAAAACTGATTTTTTTTAACCTGCAATTTTTTATTTTCACAAGGGTAACAGGAGAAATTGGACCACAAAAGTTGTTGTACAGTTTGTCCTGAGTACACTGGTTCCCCATATGTGGGGGGGGAACCACTGTTCGGGCACACGTTGGGGCTCGGAAGGGAAGTAGTAACGTTTTGAAATGCCTACTTTGATGGAATGGTCTGCGGGCGTCATGTTAGGTTTGCAGAGCCCCTGATGTGCCTACATAGTAGAAACTCCCCACAAGTGACCCCATTTTGGAAACTAGACCCCACAAAAAACTTATCTAGATGTGTGGTGAGCACTTTGAACCCCCAAGGGCTACACAGCAGTTTATAACGCCCTGGCATGAAAATAAAAAAATCATATTTCTTCCATAATCAGGATCTTTTAGTCCCCAATTTTTTTATTTTCCCAAGGGTAACAGGAGAAATTAGACTCCAAAAGTTGTTGTCCAATTTGTCCTGAGTACGCTGATACCCCATATGTGGGAGAAAACTACTGTATGGGCGCACGTCGGGCTCGGAAGGGAAGTAGTGACGTTTTGAAATGCCCACTTGATGGAATGGTCTGCGGGCGTCATGTTACGTTTGCAGAGCCCCTGATGTGCCTAAACTGTAGAAACTCCCCACAAGTGACCCCATTTTGGAAACTAGACCCCGCAAATAACTTATCTAGATGTGTAGTGAGCACTTTGAACCTCCAAGGGCTACACAGAGATTTATAACACCCGGGCATGAAAATAAAAAAATCATATTTTTTCCACAAACATGATCTTTAGTCCCCAATTTTTTTATTTTCCCAATGTTAACAGGAGAAATTAGACCCCCAAAGTTGTTGTGCAATTTTTCCAGAGTACGCTGATACCCCATATGTGGGGTAAACCATTGTTTGGGCATACGTCGGGGCTTGGAATAAAGGAGCACTGTTTGACTTTTTGAACGCAAAATTTGCAGGAATCAATGGTGGCGCCATGTCACGTATGGAGACCCCCTGATGTGCCTAAATAGTGGAAACCCCTCAATTCTAACTCCAACCCTAACCCCAACACACCCCTAACCCCTACACACCCCTAACCCTAATACAAACCCTAACCATAACCCTAACCCCAACACACCCCTAACCCTAATCCCAACTCTAACCATAAACCTAACCACTAGCCTAACCATAATCCCAACCCTAACCCCAAAACACCCCTAACACTTATCCTAACTCTAACCCTAACCACAAACCTAACCCTAATCCCAACCCTAACCCTAATTCCAACACTAACCCAAATTCCAACCCTAACCCAAATTCTAACCGAACCCAAATTCTAACCCTAACCCTAAGGCTGGGTTCATATTGCGTTTTACCAGCCCGTTCAACACGTAGCGTTGACCAGCTGGTAATGGTATAGCATAACGCGATCGCGTTATGCTATATCCGCTAGCGCAGATAAATCATCAGATGATTCATCTGTGCTAGCGGTGATGGAGCCCAGACGCTGCAGCCCGTGTCCGAGGCTCCGTCACTGAATGATAGCACGTCGCGAACGCATGCCGCTTTACGGCATGCGTTGCGATGCGCACACAAATGGGGTGAATGGCAGCGTTAACGGACTGCGTTACACCGCGTTATACCGTGGTGAAACGCAGTCCATCTAACGGACTGGCATAATGCAATATGAACCCAGCCTAACCCTGAGGCCCTGTGCACACGTTGCGGATTCACTTGCGGATTTTTCTAAAATCCGCAGGTAAAATGACCTGGGTTTTACCTGCGAATTTAGCGCGGATTTGCTGCGGTTTTTCCCAGCGGTTTTACAAGTATAATGGAATAGGTGTAAAACCGCTGCGGAATCCGCACAAAGAATTGCAATGCTGCGGATTTAAAACCGCAGCAAATCCACGCTGAAAAATCCGCAGCATGTTCACAGCGTTTTTTTTTTAACATTTATTTGCATTGTACTGTACATGGTTTCTGGATCTGCTGTGGATCCGCAGCGCCAAATCCGCTGCGGATCAGCAGCGAAATCAGCTGTGGATAAGCAGCGAAATCAGCTGCGGATCAGCAGCGAAATCAGCTGCGGATCAGCAGCAAAATCCCCTGCGGATCAGCAGCGAAATCAGCTGTGGATCAGCAGCGAAGTCCGCTGCGGATCAGCAGCGAAATCCGCTGCGGATCAGCAGCGTAATCAAATCCTCTGCGGATCAGCAGCAAAATCCGCTGCGGATACGCAGCGAAATCCTCTGCGGATCAGCAGCAAAATCCGCTGCGGATACGCAGGAAATCCGCCGCGGATCAGCAGCGAAATCCGCTGCGGACACGCAGCGAAATCCTCTGCGGATCAGCAGCGAAATCCGCTGCGGATCCCCAGCGAATTCCTCTGCGGATCAGCAGCAAAATCCGCTGCGGATCCGCATCAAAATCCGCAACATGTGGATTCATCTGTGCTAGCGGTGATGGAGGCCAGACGCTGCAGCCCGTGTCCGAGGCTCCGTCACTGAATGACAGCACGTCGCGAACGCATGTCGCTTTACGGCATGCGTTGCGATGCGCACACAAATGGGGTGAATGGCAGCGTTAATGGACTGCGTTACACCGCGTTATACCGCGGTGAAACGCAGTCCATCTAACGGACTGCCATAATGCAATATGAACCCAGCCTAACCCTGAGGCCCCGTGCACATGTTGCGGATTCACTTGCGGATTTTTCTAAAATCCGCAGGTAAAATGACCTGGGTTTTACCTGCGAATTTAGCGCGGATTTGCTGCGGTTTTTCCCGGTTTTACAACTATAATGGAATAGGTGTAAAACCGCTGCGGAATCCGCACAAAGAATTGCAATGCTGCGGATTTAAAACCGCAGCAAATCCACGCTGAAAAATCCGCAGCATGTTCACAGCGTTTTTTTTTTTAACATTTATTTGCATTGTACTGTACATGGTTTCTGGATCTGCTGTGGATCCGCAGCGCCAAATCCGCTGCGGATCCGCAGCGAAATCAGCTGCGGATCAGCAGCGAAATCAGATGCGGATCAGCAGCGAAATCCGCTGCGGATCAGCAGAGAAATCAGATGCGGATCAGCAGCGAAATCTGCTGCGGATCAGCAGCGAAATCAGCTGCGGATAAGCAGCGAAATCAGCTGCGGATCAGCAGCTAAATCCACTGCGGATCAGCAGCGAAATCCGCTGCGGATCAGCAGCGAAATCCGCTGCGGATCCCCAGCGAAATAAGCTGTGGATCCGCAGCGAAATCAACTGCGGATCAGAGGCGAAATCCGCTGCGGATCAGCAGTGAAATCCACTGCTGATACGCAGCAAAATCCGGTGCTGATTAGCAGCAAAATCCGCTGCGGATCCCCAGCAAAATCAGCTGCGGATCCGCAGAAAAATCCGCTGCGGATCAGCTGCTAAATTTCACTGCGGATCAGCAGCGAAATCTGCTGCGGATCAGCAGCTAAATCCGCTGTGGATCCCCAGCGAAATCCGCTGCGGATACGCAGCGAAATCCGCTGCGGATCAGCAGCGTAATCAAATCCTCTGCGGATACGCAGCGAAATCCGCCGCGGATCAGCAGCGAAATCCGCTGCGGACACGCAGCGAAATCCTCTGCGGATCAGCAGCGAAATCCGCTGCGGATACGCAGCGAATTCCTCTGTGGATCAGCAGCAAAATCCGCTGCGGATCCACAACAAAATCCGCAACATGTGGACAGGGCCTAAAAGGAAAAAAAAAATTCTTTATTTTATTTTTTGTCCCTACCTATGACAGGGGGGGGTTCATTTACTTTTATTTTGATCACTGTGAGAGTTTATCACAGTGATCAAAATAAAATGTAATTTGAAAGGCGCACTGCGCATGCGCCGGCCGTTACTCGGTGTGGGGAGGGTGGGAACACAGTGTCCAGCCATGGCCGATGCTATTGCTGCATCGTCCATGGCTGGATTGTAATATTTCACCACTTTTCAGTGGTGAAATATTACTAATCGCTCTGATTGGCTGTTTCACTTTTAACAGCCAATCAGAGCGATCGTAACCACGTGGGGGTTAAGCCACCCCCACTGTGGTGATGCGCAAGGGGTCCTGTGCCTGCGGGTCGGATGACCTTTCAGTGATTCCGGTCCCCGACCCGCAGGAACATGATTTATAGCATGACGCCTGCGGATCAGCAGCGAAATCCGTTGCGGATCCCCAGTGAAATAAGCTGCTGATCCGCAGCGAAATCCGCTGCGGATCAGAGGCGAAATCCGCTGCGGATCAGCAGCGAAAACCGCTGCTGATACGCAGCAAAATCCGGTGCTGATTAGCAGCAAAATCCGCTGCGGATCCCCAGCAAAATCAGCTGCGGATCCCCAGTGAAATAAGCTGCGGATCCGCAGCGAAATCCGCTGCGGATCAGAGGCGAAATCCGCTGTGGACACGCAGCGAAATCCTCTGCGGATCAGCAGCGAAATCCGCTGCGGATACGCAGCGAATTCCTCTGCGTATCAGCAGCAAAATCCGCTGCGGATCCACAGCAAAATCCGCAACATGTGGACAGGGCCTAAAAGGAAAAAAAAAATTC
>JARQOD010000002.1:417081406-417119748 GCA_033576555.1 Oophaga sylvatica
TTCTATACTTACATGCTGATGTTGCTATACTAGTTGTTGTATAGAGTGTTGTTCCTGTATTAATAGTTTACTGACATTGTATACATATCATTAGACAGCGTGACAGCGGGTGAGACAGTGTCGATGGTCAGCACACCGCAGAACGCATCTGATGATGATGAGACTCAGGTGCCAGTTTCTGTTGAGCATGGTGCTGGCCAGACCACCCAACAGCAGCAGGTGTTGGAAGAGGGTAGTGGAGATGATGAGGTCCAAGACCCAACATGGCGTGAGGAACAGGAAGGTGTTGGGAGCAGCTCAGAGGAATACTAATAATAATACTAATAATATTAATTTATATAGCGCCATCATATTCCGCAGCGCTTTACAGTTTAGCAGTTTCAGAACACAAGTCATAAGTAACAACGTTAACAATACAATAATTTAAGAAAAATAAGTCGCCCCTGCTCGTGACAGCTTACAATCTACAATGAGGTGGGGGAGATACAAAGTACTGGTGTTTATATACAATGGTGCATTTACAATGATGGTCCAGCCATCTTAAGGGAGTGAGGGATGGAGATAGTGAATGGGCTAGACACACACACACACACACACACACACACTTACACAGAATACATAGAATGACTTTGATTAGTGAATGTGATAGGCCACTCTGAACAAATGTGTTTTGAGGGAGCGCCTGAAACCATGCAAATTGTGGATAGTCCTAATTTCTTGGGGTACAGCATTCCAGAGGATTGGCGCAGCACGGGAGAAGTCTTGGAGTCGGGAGTGGGAGGTACGGATTAGTGCAGAGGTTAGTCGAAAGTCGTTTGCAGAGCGCAGCAGTCGGTTAGACCGATAGATAGAAATGAGGGAGGAGATGTAGGGGGGTGCTGCACTGTGGATAGCTTTGTGGCAGAGAACCAGTACTTTGGTTGAAAGCTGTGAGAGGCCTAGAGAAGTGGTTAGTGATAGAAGGAAGATAGAGGAAGACATTGCCCCAACGGTACAAACAGGAGGGAGAGTTAGGCTGCAGACTCGGTTGCCTGTTGCCTCCAGTTTGGCACCTGTTCGGAGCAGTTGTCTTCCAAAAGTAAAAACGTGCGCTCCCAGGACTTGCACTGCGTGGTCCTTTTTTGACACACTTGCAGATGATATTTGCTATGTCAAATGCAAGCTGTGTAATCAAAAATTCAAAATAGGTAAAAGTGTCAGTAACCTCAATACCACAAATATGTGGAAACATGTGCGGACAAAGCACGTAGTTGAGTTACAAAGACACACTGGAGATGTAGGCCAACCTACAGCAGCACCTACATCTTCAGGTTGTGTTGAAGCCTCTTCATCGAGCTCACACACAGCTGGTTCTGCTTCCTCACAGAATCGCCATGGAAGAACCTCGGTCACTGTTGTCCAGAGACAAAGCGTTATTCCACACACAGCAGCAAGTTCCCTGTCATCCTCACACTCCCAGGCCACAAAACAGCCATCGGTAGCACAGGCATGGGATAAAAGACGGCCATACTGGGCAAACCATCCACGAGCACAGGCTCTAAATGCTGGCATTGCAAAACTCCTGTCCCTTGAAATGCTGTCATTCAGGCTGGTGGAGACAGACAGTTTCCGTAACTTAATATCATTGTCAGTCCCACAATACAATGTGCCAAGCCGATTTCATTTCAGCAGGCAAGCCGTCCCTGGTCTGCAAAAGCATGTTGAGGGAAAAATTAAACATGCGCTACTAAACGCCCTCAGTAGCAAGGTCCACCTGACCACCGATGCGTGGACTAGTACCCATTGTTATGATCTGCTACAACCACTAAGGAAAGAAGGGAATTCTGTCCCTACAATAGAACTAAGCTGAATCCCTACGATGTAACGGGGAACCTGATCCTGCGACCAGACCCGCTAAAGTCCTCAGCTAGTCTGAAAGAAGACCTATAGTTGCGAGGGAGGAATCCCTACAAGATAAAGGGACTGGGAGAAAAGGTGGACACCTCCTAACAGAAATTGTAGCAGGGATAATTAAACAGAAAACAAAATACTTTGAGATCCTAACATCAAGCAAAACTGACTGAGTAAGGCACCTAAGCACCCGGCTAGCTTAACAGTAGATAATACAATGAAGTCAAGCAAAGCCAAAAGGGCGGAGCCAGAATAAATAGGGAAAAAAGGTCATGTGACCAGCAAACTGAAACAAAACCTAACAAGAGGGTTCTAACACCCATGGCCAGGGACGATACCTTTCCCTCACTGCCCATTGGGTCAATGTTGTGGAGCCAGGTACTGATCTTGCGAGTGGCGCTGTACGTGTTCTGCCAACTCCAAGGATTGCAGGAATCAAGTCTGTACACATTGACTCCTCCTCCTACTCCAGTTCCTCAGAATCATCGCTGCAGGAGCCGTCACGGTCTACCTCCACATGGACCCGTGAACGGTTACCTGTTGAGACCGATATGAGCACAGCCGTGTCCAAACGTCAACAGGCCGTCCTGAAATTAATTTCCATGGGGAATCGAAGCCACACAGCGCAGGAGCTCTGGAATGCCATCAAGCAGGAGAGCGACGTGTGGTTTTTGGCAGCGAATCTCCAGCCAGGCTTGGTAGTGTGTGACAATGGCCGAAATCTGGTGGCAGCTCTGGGCCTTGGCAACCTCACTCACATACCATGTCTGTCACATGTGCTCAACTTGGTCGTGCAGAGTTTTTTGAGGGACTATCCAGATCTTGATGCACTGCTGCACAAGGTCTGCCTAGAGTGCGCTCACTTGCGACGTTCCAGCATGGCCAGATCGCTGATTGCAGCTCTGCAACACAGATTTTGCCTTCCTGAACATCGCATCATATGTGACGTACCCACCAGGTGGAATTCCACGTTACATATGTTGGAGCCGTTGTGTGAGCAGCAGCCAACAGTAATGGAGTATCAGCTGCATCAGGCGCAATCAACTCGCAATTTGCGCCGTTCACACTTCACCACTACTGACTGGGCCTCTATAATAATAATAATCTTTATTTATATAGCGCCAACATATTCCGCAGCGCTTTACAGTTTAACAGTTTCAGAACACAAGTCATAAGTAACAACGTTAACAATACAATAATTAAAGCAATATAAGCCGCCCCTGCTCGTGACAGCTTACAATCTACAATGAGGTGGGGGAGATACAAAGTACAGGTGTTTATATACAATGGTGTATTTACAATGATGGTCCAGCCATTTTGAGGGAGTGATGGATGGATGGAGATAGTGAATGGGCTACACACACAGACTTACACATAGAATGACTTTGATTAGTTAATGTGATAGGTCGCTCTGAACAAATGTGTTTTGAGGGAGCGCCTGAAACCATGCTAATTGCGGATAGTCCTAATTTATTGGGGTACAGCATTCCAGAGGATTTGCGCAGCACGGGAGAAGTCTTGTAGTCGGGAGTGGGAGGTACGGATTAGTGCAGAGGTTAGTCGAAGGTCGTTTGCAGAGCGCAGCAGTCGGTTAGGCCGATAGATAGAAATGAGGGAGGAGATGTAGGGGGTGCTGCACTGTGGAGAGCTTTGTGGGTGACAACCAGTACTTTGAATTGGATACTATAATGAATGGGCAGCCAGAGTAAGGACTGGCGAAGGACTCTATGAAGGACATCTGCCACGTTTTGCGTGCGTTTGATGAGTCAACGCGGATGGCGAGTGCAGATGATGCACTAGTCAGCCTGACTGTCCCCCTTATCTGCCTGCTTCAAAAAACAATGCAAGCACTAAGGGATGAGGTTTTGGAAGAGGTGGAGGATGAGGAGTCACAAATTCCGTCACCTTCTGGACAGTCAGCGCAACGTGGTTCCTCACAAAGGGCTGGGCAGGGCTCACTTTGTGAGGAGGATGAGGAGGAGTCAATGGAGGAGGAAGACATCGCTCCAGAGGGAGGTACACAACGCTCTAGTCAGTATGTATAGCGAGGGTGGGGTGATGCAGAGCAGGCAGAGATGACGCCTCTTGCAGGGGACAGCGTTTCTTGGCCAGTTGGGAGTCTGCAGCACATGGTTGATTTCATGCTGCAGTGCCAGAGAAACGACCGCCGCATCGCCCACATTCTCACCACGTCTGATTATTAGGTGTCCACCCTCCTAGACCCTCGCTACCGGGACAACTTACAAAGCCTCATCACACCGTTGAACCGGGAGCGTAAAATGCGGGAGTACCAAGACACACTGGTGCAATCCATAATGTTCTCCATTCCAGCCGAGAGCACTGCTGCTACTACTGCTTTACAAAGCAGCTCTGTGCGTCGAGGCAGTGGAGACAGCTCTGCAACAAGAGGAAGCACAAGCAGCGCCTCTGCACAGGGCAAGATGTTATGATTTGGTAGCTGAGGAGAGCAGGCAAAAAAGGCAATACACCAGAGAGGTTGGAATCTATGGGATTGCAGTACCCTGACTAACCACCACAACTAAAGGCAGCCGTGGAGCGTACCTACTTTGGTCCTAGACGCCTCGTCACAGCCTGAGAAGCTAACTACACCGAAAGATAGAAAGAGGAAAGCTATCTGCCCCGGAGCAGATCCACAAAGAACATAGAAAGCCCCCAAACATGTAATGGCGGTTAGACAAGAAGAAATACTGACACAGACAGAAAATAGTATGAGCAAACGTTGGGGCTCAAACTTCATAAATTGAAAAGGATAGGAAGGGCACTTTATGCAATCACAAAAAACCCTGAAAAGTACCAACTCTACTAATTACAAAAACACCTGAGATGACACGACCTCTAGCACCTAAATTAGTTCTCTGGTGTAACAAAAACTAAACAGCAGCCACACAAAAAAGTGGAAAAGGAAAATGAACAAACAACAGTGGCTGAACTAAACTGAGAGGAGCACAAGCCCCCCAAGGGGACCCGGCAGACCCCCACAGAAGTGCAGGACAAAATGCCAAAAAAAAACAAAAAAAAACTAAAAGAAGAAAATGTCTTATCTGTTAGAAAAAGATGCAGGCACGAAACAGCAAGCTACAAAGTGTACAGGAATCAAAGATGAGACCAGAACAATTGATCACCGTCAACCCTGATGGGAGGGAACATCCCTTATATAACACCAGTCAGTAACACCTGATCTCCAATCTTCACAATCTTCATTGGATAGTTCAGTACTGTTTGTAACCACCAGAGTGAGCTTCTGCTCAGAATTCATTTCTAGCTCATTCACAACAGCAAGACCAGTATGTTCCAAATGTGGCGAAGTTTTGTGGCAGCGCCACCAATGTCTACACCATCCGAGACGGCTCCAGTCAGCAGGAGGCAAAGTTTACGTAAGATGGTGACAGACTACATGTCTTGGCCTCTCAGTGTACTCCCAGATGGCTCTTCCCCATTCAAGTTTTGGGTCTCTAAGCTGGATACATGACCAGAGCTTAGCCAGTATGCATTGGAGGTGCTGGCTTGCCCTGCTGCCAGTGTATTATCGGAGCGCTTCTTTAGTGCTGCAGGTGGTGTACTAACAGACCGTAGCATGCGACTATCCTCCGATAATGTAGACCGGCTTACTTTTCTGAAAATGAACAAGGCATGGATCTCGCATGAATTTGCCTGTCCGGTTTCAGATTAAATAACTGGTTGGCAACGTTATCCATGTCTCCTGTTATGTTCATCTTTCTACCACCTGAACTCTACTGCCTGGGCTACAACACTGCCAGTTGCTGCTCAGAAGTGTTGGATGCACAGATCAAAACAATCGCTGATGTGTTTGTGGGGTTCAGTAACGCCTGCTCTTCCCCTGCTGTGTGTCCGGCAAAAATTACTGCTAGGTAGCTACACATGTTGAAAAAAACATGACATGTTAAAGTGGCTACTGCTACACATAGATAAGAGGCTACACCCTTATTTCTAAGCTGTAAACAAGTGAAACGTCACCTTTAAAACCATAAAATTATTAGTCTTTGTCACAAATCTGTAACAAAATAATTGTGACATATTACTGCAGATATCCACATGTTGAACACAAATGCTAACACAAAAGCCTACTTATGCTATAGGGTACTGATGGTGATCCTTGTCATTCCATAACTTAGACAAATCCAACTCACATCATGCCTCAAATGCTGCAATGTTGGAAGTGCATAATGTGGGTTGAACTTTGACAACAGCTGCAGTGCGAAGGTTAGCCTTCAGTGTTCTTGGCTTTTAAATAAAAGCATACAAGTAAATTTAATAATCCATTGTTGATTAAAGGACGTGATGTACACCTGTAATATTGTGCAAACAATGGATGTAGGACTAGTCCTCTTCAACATTACTTATATTTGTGTCATTTCAAAAATACATATTTAATTACAAATTTAACAACCCATATCATAAAGGTCCATCATGTAAAAATGAGAATCGGTAACAAAACTCATGCATTACCTTGTTAAAGTCAATAGTGCATAGTCACAATAGCTAAATATATACCTGCAAGTTTTGCTGAAACAACGACAACTGATAGAAAAGGTGAATGATATCTAGTTATCAGACTGAATAGAGACACCTGTACAATGTCGATATAATAATGTACCTTAACAAAAAGGCTGTTTGCAACCAATGTATTATATACGGATGGAAGCGCATCACACTAATAGCTTTTAGTTATTTGAAATAGAATGGAGCAGCACCAATTAGAGAAAAATGTAAAGGATGAGGCAGTGAGACACGCTCAGCGGAGTACAAGCAGCAGTGGTTGAAGAAGTAACTGGAGCGGGATCTGCACTCCAAAAATGAAAACCTCTGACTACAGTAAACACTGCACACAACTGTTCAGTAGCTGTGAAAGTCCCGTTTGTGAACTTCTATATTGTTTGCAACCAATGTATTGGATACGGATGGAAGCACGTCACACTAATAGATTTGAATTATTTGAAATAGAATGTAGCAGCAACAATTAGAGAAAAATGTAAAGGATGAGGCAGTGAGACACGCTCAGCAGAGTACAAGCAGCAGTGGTTGAAGAAGTAACTGGAGCGGGATCTGCACTCCAAAAATGAAAACCTCTGACTACAGTAAACACTGCACACAACTATTCAGTAGCTGTGAAAGGCCCGTTTGTGAACTTCTATATTGTTTGCAACCAATGTATTGGATATGGATGGAAGAACATCACACTAATAGATTTCATTTTTTTTAAATAGAATGTAGCAGCAACAATTAGAGAAAAATGTAAAGGATGAGGCAGTGAGACACGCTCAGCGGAGTACAAGCAGCAGTGGTTGAAGAACTAACTGGAGCGGGATCTGCACTCCAAAAATGAAAACCTCTGACTACAGTAAACACTGCACACAACTGTTCAGTAGCTGTGAAAGGCCCGTTTGTGTACTTCTATATTGTTTGCAACCAATGTATTGGATACGGATGGAAGCACATCACACTAATAGATTTCATTTTTTTTAAATAGAATGTAGCAGCAACAATTAGAGAAAAATGTAAAGGATGAGGCAGTGAGACACGCTCAGCAGAGTACAAGCAGCAGTGGTTGAAGAAGTAACTGGAGCGGGATCTGCACTCCAAAAATGAAAACCTCTGACTACAGTAAACACTGCACACAACTGTTCAGTAGCTGTGAAAGGCCCGTTTTTGTACTTCTATATTGTTTGCAACCAATGTATTGGATACGGATGGAAGCACATCACACTAATAGATTTCATTTTTTTTAAATAGAATGTAGCAGCAACAATTAGAGAAAAATGTAAAGGATGAGGCAGTGAGACACGCTCAGCAGAGTACAAGCAGCAGTGGTTGAAGAAGTAACTGGAGCGGGATCTGCACTCCAAAAATGAAATCCTCTGACTACAGTAAACACTGCACACAACTGTTCAGTAGTTGTGAAAGGCCCGTTTTTGTACTTCTATATTGTTTGCAACCAATGTATTGGATACGGATGGAAGCACATCACACTAATAGATTTCATTTTTTTTAAATAGAATGTAGCAGCAACAATTAGAGAAAAATGTAAAGGATGAGGCAGTGAGACACGCTCAGCAGAGTACAAGCAGCAGTGGTTGAAGAAGTAACTGGAGCGGGATCTGCACTCCAAAAATGAAAACCTCTGACTACAGTAAACACTGCACACAACTGTTCAGTAGCTGTGAAAGGCCCGTTTTTGTACTTCTATATTGTTTGCAACCAATGTATTGGATACGGATGGAAGCACATCACACTAATAGATTTCATTTTTTTTAAATAGAATGTAGCAGCAACAATTAGAGAAAAATGTAAAGGATGAGGCAGTGAGACACGCTCAGCAGAGTACAAGCAGCAGTGGTTGAAGAACTAACTGGAGCGGGATCTGCACTCCAAAAATGAAAACCTCTGACTACAGTAAACATTGCACACAACTGTTCAGTAGCTGTGAAAGGCCCGTTTGTGTACTTCTATATTGTTTGCAACCAATGTATTGGATACGGATGGAAGCACATCACACTAATAGATTTCATTTTTTTTAAATAGAATGTAGCAGCAACAATTAGAGAAAAATGTAAAGGATGAGGCAGTGAGACACGCTCAGCAGAGTACAAGCAGCAGTGGTTGAAGAACTAACTGCAGCGTGATCTGCACTGAAAAAAAAAAAAAAACTCACAGACTAGAGTGAACACTGCACACAACTGTTCACTATCTCTGAAAGTCTCCTTTCTGTACTTCTATAGTGTTTGCAACCAATGTATTGGATACGGATGGAAGCACGTCACACTAATAGATTTTTTTTTTAAATAGAATGGAGCAGCACCAATTAGAGAAAAATGTAAAGGATGAGGCAATGAGACACGCTCAGCAGAGTACAAGCAGCAGTGGTTGAAGAACTAACTGGAGCGTGATCTGCACTGAAAAAAAAAAAAAACCTCACAGACTAGAGTGAACACTGCACACAACTGTTCACTATCTCTGAAAGGCTCCTTTCTGTAATTCTATATTGTTTGCAACCAATGTATTGGATACGGATGGAAGCCATCACACTAATAATTTCAATTTATTAAATAGAATGTACAGCAACAATTAGAGAAAAATGTAAAGATGAGGCAGTGAGACACGTCAGCAGAGTACAAGCAGCAGTGGTGCAGAGTAAACTGGAGCGGGTCTGCACTCCAAAAATGAAAACCTTGACTACAGTAAACACTGCACACAAATGTCAGTAGATTGAAAAGGCCGTTTTCTACTTCTATATTGTTTGCAACCATGTATTGGATACAGATGAACCAACTCACACTAAGATTCAATTTTTTCTAATAGAATTCAGCAGCAACAATAGAGAAAATGTAAGGATGGGCGCTGAGGACACGCTCAGCAGAGTACAAGCCCGCAGTGTGAAGAACTAACTGGAGCAGGGATCTGCACTCCAAAAATTGAACCTCATATCCATAAAACATTGCCACACAAACTGATCATTATGGAAGCCCGTTTGATGTATTTAAAATTGATTGAACCAATGTATTCGATACAGGAATAGCCATACATACTCTAATAGATTTCACTTTTTTTATAAAATAGAATGTAGCGCAACAATTAGAGAAAAATGTAAGATGGGGCAGTGATACACGCTACAGTAAAGACAAGCAGAGTGTGAAGAACACTAACTGCAGCGTGATCTCGCACTGAAATAAAAAAAAAAACTCCAGACTGAGATGAACACTGCACACAAATGTGTCACTACTCTAAAGTCTCTTTCGACTTTAAAATAGTGTTTGCACAAACCCAATGTATTGGATAGGATGGAAGCACGTCACACTAATAGATTTTTTTTTTTAAATAGAATGGAGCAGCACCAATTAGAGAAAAATGTAAAGGATGAGGCAATGAGACACGCTCAGCAGAGTACAAGCAGCAGTGGTTGAAGAACTAACTGGAGCGTGATCTGCACTGAAAAAAAAAAAAACCTCACAGACTAGAGTGAACACTGCACACAACTGTTCACTATCTCTGAAAGGCTCCTTTCTGTAATTCTATAGTGTTTGCAACCAATGTATTGTATACGGATGGAAGCGCGTCACACTATAATTTCAATTGAATGGAGCAGCAAGAATTACACTAAAGAAAAAAAAGAAGAGTCTGTGAGTGACACGTGCAGATGCCTACTAACAGCGTTGGATGCAGAGCAAACTGCAGCGTCACCTGCACTCTCACACACACACCTTGCACAGAGCTGTTAAAACAACACTGCAAGGCAAAAGGATGATTTACACAGCGGTTGGTAAACTAGCCTGCCTAAAGCACAGTACACAAAATCGCAATCTCTAACTGTCCCTCAGAGTCAGCAGAGCAGCGTTCTGTCCCTAACTGAATTCACAGCACAGTGACGCTAAAATGGCGGCGGCGCCTTTTATAGTGCATTCTGACATCATTTCAGCATCCAATCACAGCCATGCCATTAGTTAACATGACCGCAGCAGTACAGGATGTGCCCACACTTCTTAGGATTCCTCATTGGCCGACTAAAATCACATTGCCTCTCAAAGAATTATGGGAACTTCCGATTCCGGTATACGATATATGAAAAATATCGGAACTAAGTATCGGAATTCCGATACAGCGAATATCGGCCAATACCCGATACTTGCGGTATCGGAATGCTCAACTCTACTGACTGTGTATAAGATATAGCAGAGTTGAGCAGTGTAGTGAAGATGACATAGTGATACATGGAGTATTGTGTACAGTACTGACTTACTGTATAAGACATAGCAGAGCTGTACAGAATAGTGGAGACGACAGTGATAGCTCGAGTATTATCTACAGTACTGACTGTGTATAAGACATAGCAGAGCTGAACGGTGCAGCGGAGATGACACAGTGATACATGGAGTATTGTGTACAGTGCTAACTGTATAAGACATAGCAGAGCTGAAGAAAGTAGTGAATATGACACAGTAATACAAGGAGTATTGCGTACTGTGTATAAGACATAGCAGGGCTGAGCTGTGTAGTGGAGACAACAGTGATACAAGGAGTATTGTGTACTGTGTATAAGATGTAGCTGAGTGGTGTAGTGGAGATGACACATGGAGTATTGTGTACAGTACGGACTGCCTGTATAAGATATAGCTGAGCAGTTTAGTGAAGGCGACACAGTGATATATGGAGTATTATGCACAGTACTGACTGACTGTGTATAAGACATAGCAGAGCTGAACAGAGTAGTGGGGACGACACAGTAATACCTGGAGTATTATCTACAGTTCTGAACCACGCCAGAAAACTAAGAAAGTGTGAACATCATCCACACCATCCGCAAAAAATACGGTACCCGGACAGTCTGTATATAGGATATACCAACAATGGTAGGACGCTGGTTTATCTTGTTTTTCTATTGGCATCAGGTTCTTTTGGTTTAAAGATGAAACCTATAGATGTCTTGTGTTTTTTAAACACGTACTAGATTTTTCTATCCTCAAATGTGAGGTATATCACTGTACATATGTATATAGCCAACCTGCTAATCTTTCTGGGATGCTATATTTTATTAGAAAAACGAATAAGGCCAGATTCACACGTCAGGATTTTAAAACGTTTTCCGTAGTTGTTTTTAGCCGTGGAATACGCAATTGAATTGGTCCCATTGTTTTCAATGGGCCAATTCACACTTGTGGGGACAGCTGCGATTTTGTTACACGCGAGGAAAAAAAATAAATAAAAAAAATAAAATATCGCAGCATGTCTATTCTTTTGTGTTTTCGTTTTTTTACCCGCACCCGCAGGCTCCCATAGGAGTCAACGGGTGCGGGTAAAAAACGTCCAATTGCGGTACATACGCAATACATTGCGGATGTACCGCAATTATTTGTCACCGGCTGCCACTGCGCATGTCCGCGCTAGCAGCTGCGATCCCATACGCAATGTATTGCGTATGGAATCGCAATCCTCCCGCAGTCAAAACCGGTGGGAAAATGCTGGTTTTGAATGGGATACGCAGTGGGAGTCCCACCGTGGATCCGTCACGCCAGTGTGAATCGGGCCTCAGCCTTGCTATACAATTCATTGTATGGTAAATAATGTTTCTGAACACATATTCCATTACACGCATAAAAAAAACCTTTTAAAAAATGTTTTTTTCTTCGTGCTGAAAAAAATGGCGCAATGCTCTGACAACACTGATCCCAGTAGAAAACTTTCAGTCACAGATGCATCCAGGGGCATTTCCCATATTATTGCCATGCATTCCAATGCTTGTTACAATGTTTTCAGAGATTTATGGGTGTACCAGACACCCTCCCCTATGCTCTCCTGAAAAATGTTCGGGTCTCCTATTAACTACAGTTGTACTCGTTACTCAAACCGAGCATTTCTGAGCATCTGACCTGCTCGGTACGAGTATCGAGCATTCGAGCACTGTGGTGCTCGCTCAACACTAGTGCTCGGCCCTTTAAGAGCGACTTTGCATGCGGGCCTCGTGTGTTAATTAGTCTTTCAATACACTTGGGAGCATAAATTTGAATTTTTTGAACACTGTCCTATTGATTTCTATGAAGTCCCATTGATTTCTATGGGGATTTCTTACTTTTACGTAATTTTTTCACGCACTTAGCGGGGTGGCAAAAAAGTAATTTTTTGGAATTGTTTTTGCCACAGAGCATCTCAGGGGCATGAAGGCCTTCCGCACAATCAGCCATTTTGACGTGGAATGCTTCTATACCCCAAATTACACACAGCGAAATCCAAAATCGTGTTTTTAAAGAAAAACGTATTTCAGGTTTTGGAGACAAATATGGCCTCAGGGATCAGAAGCCAGAGAGGTAATTTGATTTTTAAAAATCCGACAGTCTCGAGCCTAACATTGATATTCAAGTTCAAAAAGCAATGCATTCCTATGGCAATTTTGTTCAAATTTCAATCGCAAATGGTTAAAAAGTAACAAATCCGATCGACTCCAAAAATACTTAGCACAGCTGTCATGGCCACTAGCTACGAAACGCTGTTTGAATGGAGTCTGTACGCCGAGCGGTTCGGGCTGTGTTAATTCCAGAAATTTGGCTAAACTGGATATCAAGTATATACAATATGGCCACAGGATGGGGCACCTGGCGTCACCCCTATTCCCGCAAACTGGCCTGACACCCCCGCTACTGACCTCAATTAACCTTTTCACGCTGATCTCCGGTGCCCAGAACCAGAGATTCAGCGACTTCCTGGTTCTGCCGCCTGCATCTCCAGCGCTGCGTGTGCCTGTGAGGCAGAAAGCGCGCCTCAATTGATCTCAATGGAGGCACGCTCTCACTCTGAGCAATCCATCCAAATCTGGACGGATTGATCAGAGCGCAGGCACGGAGCGAGAGCGCGCCTCCATTGAGATCAATGGAGGCGCGCTCTTTACTCCGGAGGCAGGCGCAGTACTGGGGAGCAGGCTGCAGAACCCAGGAAGTCGAGAGCGCACCTCCATTGAGATCAATGGAGGCGCGCTCTCTACTCCGGAGGCAGGCGCAGCACTGGGGAGCAGGCTGCAGAACCCAGGAAGTCGCTGAATCTCCGGGTCTGGGCACCGGAGATCAGCGTGAAAAGGTTCATTGAGGTCAGTAGCGGAGGGGGGGGGAGAGTGTAGGAGGTGTTAAAAAAAAACTTGCAAAAACCCTTTAAGGCTACTGCCAGACTATTTGGATAAGAAACGACCTAAAAGACCTTGGAATTAAAGGCATGGGCAATAAGACTCAGACAACCGACTGTAATTTTAAAACACAGCTTTATTGAAGGGATAGTAATGTTGAAAACGTAGTGAATCATGTTGGGGGACCATTGAAAACAACGGTCGGCCACGGCAACGCTATGTTAAAAATGAGATCGTTGCACCCACAGAACAGTCATGGGACCTCGAATGCCACGGCGACGACATAAGAGGGCTATGCCTGTCCCGGGGGTACGACAAACCCACCGGCCGTGACACGGAACTTATAGGAGATAAAGTGATAAATCCCACAGCTGTTCTTTGATCATTTTTAGTTAGAATAATTGTGGTAATTTGTAATTCGTATAAATGCTCTTTTGTCTCTTTTTCCTTTTTTTTTTTTTTTTTTAAAAAGAATAAAATCAAAACATCAGGTATAGTGTACAGAAGGCCAAACTAGCCAATAAGGAAACAAAATCACCTTAAGGGAGGGCGGGTGGGAAAAGCTGCTGCTCCTGTTGGAACTGCTCGCGATGTGATTGGCGGGTCCATTGAAAACAATGGTCGGCCACGGCAATGTTATGTTAAAAACGAGATCGTCGCACCCCCAGAACAGTCATGGGACCCCGAAAGCCACGGTGACGACATGAGAGGGCCATGCCTGTCCCAGGGGTACGACAAACCCGCCAGCCGTGACACGGAACTTATAGGAGATAAAGTGATAAATCCCACAGCAAATTGCGTCTGGAGGTGTGCTTGATCTTGTTAGCTGCCCGGTGGCCCAAAGAAGAGCGCGGCCGGGGTCTTTTCCCTTTCCCAGAAGATGGATGATCTGACGCGTAGTCCTGTAAAACAAAGGCCTGCCCTAACGCACCTGAAGCTAGGCACTGCGTTAAGTTAACTGGGATTTGCAGGGGTGCTTTGAGCAAAGCTAGGGGTTCACTATCCCTGACCTCGCCATCGCTGAATGAGTCGTCCGAATCTGAATAATCCACGGGGCAGTAGCTGCGTTCATCAACTCTGTTCTCAGTAAAATTAACTGCCTGAGAATGGGATGGTATCATGCTGTTGCTGCACGCAAGCTGGGAAGCAAACACCATTGTGGTTGTCGCCAGCTGCATGGGCTTAACTGAAGCAAGGCCAGCCTGAGAGGGGTTAAGCGAGCTAGACTGAATGGCGAATGCTCCAGGAAAATTGATAAAGTCACTAGGTGGCAAGGCTGCTTGCATAAAGTTTTGAGCCACCACCTGACCTTATAAAAGGTTGCTAGGCAACTGGCTGTTACTGTACATGGGAGTCATGCTTGTGTTACTAACTGGGTCAGGAATGATGAAAATGAGTACAGTGCGCTCAAGGACTCCACCAACAATGCCCATGACAGGGTAATGCACTAACTTCACTGGAGCCACCTCGCATAGGTGACCCCAATCAAGAATCGCTTTGAATAAAATATCCGTATCGTCCCTGTAAGTGCCTGTGAAAACCTTAAGCCCATGCCAGGAAATTCAGGTAAGCCGCCAATGATATACCTGGACTGTGGGATCCACATAGTACTACGCCCGACAGCTAATCGCCATTGGGCTCCGACACAGGCGAAATTCACCTGCGCTTTTGCCTGCGAATAGTGGAGGTGAATACCGGTGTGACCGCGGGTCTCCTGACCTGAACTCTGCCATTCACCTGAGCTGCGGCCGCGGTCTCAGACTGACCGAGAGTCTCGTGACCTGAACTCTGTGCATCATGAGGGAATGCAAATTAGGTTAAAATGCAATAAACAGGATTATGATAACTGTAATATGTCTGCAGAACACCTGAATTGGCACAATACTGCTGGTTGGAAATGTACAAATGGTCCAAAAGTGTATTCTTCTCTGTAGTGGCTGCTGTAATTAGCTGTTTGTATCCTCTCGACTGCGTGATTTCAAATATGGGCTTTTTTCTATCTGACAATAGATCCTCATTGAAATCACCACAAATAATTAGTGGACCATGTTCAATGACTTCTAACGAATTCAACAAGTTACAAAGTTGTGGTAAAAACAGATTAGTGCTGTAATCTGGAGGCCTGTAAATTACTGAAATTAATGCTTAAATTGGTGCCTCAAAACTAGGAACTCAAGGTCAGTCACGCCATGTATATACTGCATTGGACTTGCCTGTATGTCATGTTTCACATAGATGGCTACTTCACCGCCATTCTTATTAGACAGATTAGAATGGGTAGAATATGAAACCTGCCTGTTGCGTTTATACAATTGATAGTTTTGTAATTGTAGATGGTTAGTGACATATTGACCTGAGAGATGAGATTCAGTGAAACATAAAATGTCTGCAAGACACATTTCATGATGACGCCTCACATCATCCATGTGGGCTGACAGTCCTTGTATGTTGTGGTGAATAATTGTTAATAAAGGAGAAATTGGCCATGGGAGACTATTGAGTAAGGGCATTGCATTATTGACTGCTGCTTCTTTCATGTTTTCCAAAGAGCTTGTGATTTGTGGATCAGCATATATTTTATCTTCATTGAAGTCAATAATGTGCAGTCGAGAAAGTGAAGTAGTTCTACTGAGAGCAACATATGCCATACCTGGCTCAAAAATATGCTGTAGTGAAACTACTGCAGAAGTTGTAGTCATGCCTTGCACCTTATGGACTGTGCAGGCAAAAGCAAGTTTAATGGGAAACTGATGACGAACTACTCCTTTTCTGCTCAGGGGCTCTTCTATTCTTTCTATATACACCAAGTTATTTGCTGATGTTCTGTTGTGATTCCTCTGTCCAGCATGTGGATTATCTAATTCCACACCAAGCTTATTTATTACTATTTTATCATCCTTACACTGGGAAACAATGGTGACAATTTTTCCAAATGAGCCTTCTATCCATCCTCCACATCTATGTTTCTAATGAGCATCACACGAGCACCCTCAGCAACCTGCAGCCTGTCTGGCAAATCCCCTTTACAACTTTCAAAAGGTGTTTTCTGTTTTTCCATCCGCCCTGTTTGAAGATCTTTTTTATAGTCATGTGCATCAATGTTAATTACTTCAGAATGCAAAGCAGATATGATGGTTGTGTTATGCTGATCTACATCTTTATTTCTGGCAAACACATGAAGGACATCCTTTGGACAGTCTGTCAGTTGAGTCACAGACTGAGAAAGTGAAGGTACTGCCACACTAAACAATCCCGCTAGCGATAACGATAAGACGCATATTAATGCGATCGCTAGCGGGATTGTTTCTATATCGCTGATAGCGGCTTAACTTAGCGATGTCGTTAAGGACGCTATCGCGGTTAGCGATCTCCTTAACGACTTTAGCGGTACAAAAGTACCGCTAAATCGCTAAGAAAAGGTGCCACACTCAGCGATATATACTTACCAGCGGGGGCGCCGATGATAAAATAGGGTCCGGAACGATGTCAGCGACGAGCGAAATCACAGCAGGATCTCAGCAGGGGCCACGTCGCTGTTAGATGCCGTACACCACAACATCGCTAACGGGATCGCTAAATAGTGACGTTTTTTAGCGATTCCGTTAGCGATGTTGTTTAGTGTGGCATACCCTTAAGGCTCTGTCAGATTCAGATAATGCCTCTCCCTTGCCTTTTAATCAAATTCTGTTTAGGAGTTCGGCAAATGCTATATCCTCCTTTTGCCGCATTATTTCTGTGAGGGTAACAACCTTGAACAAGTCTTGCCAGAAATCAAGCACATGGTCTTCAAATACACACAGAGGCTTAGCTTTCCCTGGAGGTGGCAACTGGTAGAAGTCTCCCACTGCTAGAACAGACATGCCTCCAAAAGGTTTTTTGCTACCTTTTATGTCTTGTAGCCTCCAATGTATATAAGTAAACAGTGGTTTAGAGACCATGGACACCTCATCAATAATAATTATTTCTGCATTTGATAGCGTTACTCTCACTTCATCAAGACAGTTTCCCAGCCCCTGGTATGGTGGTTTAAGGCTTCTTGGTAGTTTCAAGATAGAGTGTAAGGTTTTACCTGAAATGTTAAAGGTTGCTGTGCCAGTGAAGGCTGAGAGTAGGACAGTAGGCATAGAAATGTCACTTTCCTCTGAAATCCTAGGAAGTCTCTGAAGTATCTTTGATGCCTCTAAATAGATACATTTAATGAGGTGTGATTTACCAGTCCCAGCTCCACCAGTCACAAATAGAAAAAACTGTTCAGGATTTTCTCCGCACACACGTCTTTCACACCATTTACGCACTGTATAGAAAATGGATGCCTGACTTTTATTCAGATTCTGATACATCTGTCTCAACACCACAGGGTTTACAACAGGGCTTCAACTTTTACTGCTGTGTTGCATTTCTTTTTGGGACTTTTACTGTATTCAGGAACATCATCTAATTCATTTAGTTCCTCTGGGTTTATTTCCTCACGCTCTGAAATACACTCCAGTCTAATAAGTTCACTCTCAGGAGCAAGTGTACTCCATGCATCCTCCATCGGTCCATTTTGTTCAAGCTCTACAATGGCCTTTTCTATTGCTTTACAATTTTTTTCATATGGTAACCTATTTTTCTTGATAATTTGAAACACTCTCTGAAGATCATTACTTCCAGGAAGCTTTACAGTTCCCCAATCATAGAAAGATTGGTATGATGGGGAAAACTCCTGGTTTGAGTTGTGTATCTGAGCGGTAAGGTAGGTATAGTTTTAGTAATGTGACATAGAATTTCTCCGGATAATTTTTCTCTGAAAATCGAGCATATCTAATGATAGCAGGTTTTCCTTGTGTTCGTTTTTGAATGAACCCAAAACCATTTTGAAGCGACAGGACATTGCTGCGATTTCTCTGTCTGCCATAGACTATTCTATAAGTGGAAGCAAATTTTGCCATGGACATTCCTTCAAAGTCTGGTGTGTCTGGCCTGTTTTTATATTTTTCAGTTATTCCTGACATCCAGACATTTTCTGATTCAGGACTTTTATCATTCAAGGACCTCAAGGGCAAACTCATTTTTTAAGCATTGTCATCTGTGGGTATGAATACAACAAGACGAGAACAGGATTTAAGCTTCAGACTGCATACACGGGCAACAGCTTCTTGAACACTGACCTCTCGGTTTTTTGAATAAGCCTGCATGATCAGTTTCATTTCATCACGATCAGTTTGTGTTTGTTTGTCTTGTTTCAGCAACAATTCTTTTAAGGAAATCACTCATCTCGTGTTCACCTTTTGAAATGTATGATAAAATGTACATTATACAGGAGTATGGATTAAGTATGTACTGAATATCGATATTTGCATTCCATGCTCTTAACAAATGCTTGTTATAATTATTTATCCAGGCATCCTTTGGCTGTCGTTTCATCATCATTATACTAGAACTGTTTAGGGAATTAATACAACTCTTGTATTCCTCACTACTTAATTTGCTTTGTGCGAGTAGCTGTAGTATGCTTGCAGATGATGCCTCAGGTTCAAGTAGTAATTCCCAAAGGGGTTTAAGTTTCCTTTTTGCTTTTTCAAGAGACATAAAAGAATGATCATTGCCCAAATCATCTGCCTGTTCTTCTCTGGTCTGTGCTGGAGCTGGCCTTATTATACAAGTATGTTCTATTGGTGGCTTTGGAAATCCAAATCTACAGTGTTTTTTTCCCTTTTTTGCATGACTTGGAATGTTTTTTGCTGTGAGTTTGTACTTCAGTTACAATTTTATAAAGTTCTGGGTCAGCATTTTGATCAGGTAGCTGACATGTTATATATCTTTCCACAAACTCACACAGTTTTTCATCAGGATCTTCCTCAAATACAGGTGCATTCTGACACCAAGCCAAAAGATGTATATGTGGAGACCCTCTAGCTTGATATTCCACTCGAAAAAAGTAGTCAATGATCTCTCCAATAGGCTGTGCAGGTGACAAGAGTAGATGTCTTAGTAATGCATCTACTCGTTTTTCAAAGAGACGCATAGTTGTTACAGGGTTACTACGTAAAACCTCACATTTTGTGGCCCAGTCCATCTCTGAAAAGATCACTTGCTCATTTTGCTGTGCCTTTATTATTTGTATCACTTCTGGCCATCTCATTTCTGCCGCACTAAATGTACAGAAGAAAGTTGGAGTGCCCAACTGACGAAGCATAGCAAAAAGATCTCTCATGGTCTTCTCCCAGTAGGCTGGAGTGCCTCTCAAAGGCTGCATAAATCTGGTTACATCTTTATTCCTTACTAGCCTTTCCACTTCGTTCTTATCTTGCAGCATTTTAGCTGTGATTTTACGGCCATCTCTGGTCACAGGTTTTCCTTTCCGCAGCTGAATGGACATACTGGAAGTTGCTAAATGCATTTCAGTGACAAACTGTGCAAAAAAAATATAATTTGAGTCCATAGCAAAACGATTGTCGACAGAAAGGAGGCGTGCATTGAAGTATCTGCTTGGAGTTAAATTCCTGATTCTATTCATTTCATCTAAAGTGTTAATACCAGTAGGGAACTGAACTGGAAAATACATAGCCTCTAGTTTTGGTACACTAAAAAAGCCCACTGGTTTGTTTCCTTCTGATGGTGCAACACAAAAGATCCCCTCACCAACTGTTGTAAGCTCTTGTGCAATATCAGATGGCTGTAAACAAGTATCAAAGTAGCAAGCGCCATTCTGTTCATTAGCCTCCTGTTCAGAAGCATGCAAGTCCTCATGAGCGTTTTCTTCAGAGGGGTCTTGAAGTAGGTTATTGGGTAAGCTGTCTTTCTCTAAGGAACAGTCTGCTGCATTATTTACTTTAATGCCATCCCATTTGTCTGTTTCCATTAAATCAATTGCCTGTTGTATATCATCGCTAATATCAGATATGTTATTTATCATATCATGTTCATTTGTAAAGTCATTAAATATCTGATCAAAATGAGAGGCATCATGTATGATAGATATGTTTTTATATTCAGAATGGACTTCTTTTAGTTTTGACAGTGCAGTTAGTATTTTGCACATATTTATTGTTTGGAATTGGTAATGTCCTTTATAATTCATTCTTCTTTTTAGTTTTACTTTCAACAACTGAGATTGACTAATAGGCCTAGGTAAAGCATTAACTGTTGTCTCCACCTCTGATGGAACACACACAACAGACCCATGTATTGCTCTCTGCTGTCCTTTAGGGAGAGTGATTATTTTTGCAAACGGTATATATAGTGCTATCATGTGTCTTTCAAGTATGTTTAGATCAGCAAGTTCGGATGGAATTGGAGCCAGTTCTAACTTATTGAAAACAGTAATCAAAGGAATGTTTCCTGTCATAAGGTTTTCGTGGCAGCTATGGCAAATCCACTCTGTCATCCTTTCAGGAACTGCACATAGTTCTACAAGTTCACAGTCATCACTACAAACATGAACATATTTCCCTGTAAGACAATTCGATACCATGGCTAGGTTCTTTTTATAACGATCACGTTTGCACACTTTCACCTGATTAGGGAATAGGGCTCGGTGACAGCTTGTGCAGATGTGAGTTGGTCCACTCTGTATTTCCATCTGAAATGAATCAATAGCTTGTTGCATGATAGCACTAACTGTGTCACCTGAATTTGATATAACTGCTTTGAATGGTTGTCTAATTGGATGAAGTTTACACTGCTTTAATTTATGCCGTATGTGGAAAGCACAACACATTTTATGAAATATTCTAAAATAACTATCATTTTTATACTTTTCTACAAAACTTTTTATCGTATTCTGTTTGTATTGAAGTGCAGATGCATAACGGGATTACATGTAGGCTTTGCATTTTGATTGAAATTCCAGGTTATTGGCATAACGTTGCTTCATGTATGTTATCTTTTGTAATCTGTAGTCTGCAGAACAGGCATAACGTAAGTGCCCGTATGATTTGTTTCTCAGTCTGTACTGTGCATCACAGGCATAACGCAAGTTTCTGTATGATTTTTTTCTCAATCTGTAATGTGCATCACAGGAATAACGTAAGTTCCCATATGTTTTTTTTCTCAATCTGTACTGTTCATCACAGGAATAACGTTCTGCATTATATGATTTTTTCTTACTCTTCTGTTGAGAAGTTAAATACTTTTCTCGTTGGTACTTTAACTTGTTTGCCTTATTTGTTTCATAATATATGTGCTTTTTCAATTTGGTAGCCTCTTTATGTGACATTTGTTTTTGTTCTTTTGTCAATACTATTCTGCGTCTTCTATTTTTGTTACGCTTTAGAATGGTTGAAATGTTTGAATCTGAAATACTACTTTCAATGACTGGCATGTTCTTTTCAGTCACAGTAGACTGTATATCAGAGGAACACATTGACTGCTGACTGTCTGTTATGTTCTCTTCACTCACAGCACACTGTACATTAGAATAACTGTTTTGGTGCTGACTGACTGTTGTACACATGACCAAAACTGGCATAAGCTCATACATACTCTCATCAGGTGTTTTCAGTAATTCATGACATAAAAGCAATCTTTGAATCATATCATTGAGATGTTCAAAAGTCACCATCACAGCAGTACCTAAGCTATTTCCTGAGAACAATCCTTCAGGAGACCTACAGTATGAATCAAAGACGCCAAAACGCCCTGTACTGTTGCAGAACACAGCAATAGTCAGAGGACTTATTGTGAGTAATGCATATTGTATACCTGAAGACAGACACTGCAGTCTTTCAGAAAGTTTCAAGAAGTCTGGTGCACCATCAGGTCCACTTTTTCTTAAATATCCATGCAGTGAGGGAAGTTTAATAACACTGTATGTATTCATATTGTATGCAACAGTGTCTGGAAGCTCATCAAAAGCTAAATAGTCATTTACAAACTTGCCCTCAGTAATCAGCTTTTGCTTTACGCTTGTATACAACAAGTCACCCACTTTCAAAATGTAATCAAGGTTGTTACTTGTAAACTGTGAGCGTTCATTTAGTGCAATGAGAAATGTGAGTGCATTGCAAGTACACTGTTTGTTTCTAGAAAACTCAGTATATCTGTCATCAGCCTGACTATGAGACGCTTGTACAGAAGTAATGCTGGTGACATGTTCTGTCTGCAATGTAGCAGCACCATCCATATTTTCTGCCTGTTTCTTCTCTACTGCGCTATGATCAAATACCGGCTGACCCGTCTTTTCACAAGCAGCAGAATTTATCCTTTGTCTCGTTTGTCTTATACTGTGTGTGAAGGCAGATACCTTCCTGATCCCTGTGGTGGTAATCAGGGTCCTTCTCAGGACTAGATTACAGTGGTTAGGGATTCACAGGAGATAGGGTTTACGCTGGCGGCCTGGACCTCTGTACCATCAACAGTACCTCCAGGTAGAGGGATTAGCCAGGACCCCAGCTTAGGGTCAGCATAGACCCCGGTTCTCCTGTATACAGAGACAGCGTGACACCAACATTGCGGGGCCCCGTGACGTTTGGGGGCCAACATTGCGGGGCCCCGTGAGGTTTTGGGGCCAACATTGCGGGGCCCCTGTGATGTTTGGGGGCCAAAATTGCAGGGCCCTGGGACGTTCTGGAGAAGAAATATTTGACTGTCAGCTCAGTGAGGCAACAACATTAGAACCTGGGAGCTTCCATTGGCCAGTAGTTGTCATGTGACCTTGTGTATCCCAGTTAGGCCGTGAATGAAGTACCTACAAGATTCTATTGGCCAATAAGGTCATGTGATGATGCTAGATTTGCATACATGGCAGCCTCCGCAATAATCTATGGCTATTTAAATTCCTATGGGAGTTTGTGTTTCCAGTTCAGGTCATTAAAATTCATGGCTGTGCCACCTACTACCCGGGGTCACTATAGTTCATGGGTTGTCACCTAGCAACCGGGTTATTTATAGCTGGTGTGGTAGTTGGTCCTTACAAACGCCTCACAGCTATATTATTGATTTATATGGGAGCCCATTGATTACAATGGGGCCATTAATTCCTATGGCAATTTATTTTTACGCCATTTTTTTACGCACGTTTTGAGGTGGCAAAATTTTTTTTCTACAAAAATGTCCTCAGGGGGTTAACAGTCGAGGAAAAATATCATTTTTCGATTTTAAAAAATTCCAAGCCCGAGACGTACATTTAAGTTCAAAATCAATGCATTCCAATGGGAAGATTTTTTTTTTCAAACGTAAAGGGTTAAAAAGCAAAAAATCCGATCGACTCCAAAAATACTTAGCACACCTGTCACGGCAGATAGCTTCAAAACCTTGTTTGAACGGAGTCTGTACACCGAGCGGTTCGGGCTGTATTAATTGCGCAAATCTGGAGAAGAAGAAGAACACGGGAAAAGAATAATGTGAATAACAATATAGTGCTTTTTCCAAAGCACAATAATAAAATATAAGAAATCGGATTACAATATGTTGCTTGAACCTAGAGGTTCAAGCACCATAACTAGTTCCACTCCCTACTCCCTAAACCTTTCTGTCGCTTTAAGTGAAATTTCGCTTCCAATTAGCTGGTGCACAATATAGCGCTCACAGCAGCAGCAGTGCCGTCTAACACATCAGCTGCAGCAGTGAGAAAATGGTGGCGACGGGGAAAATGGCTGGGTCTTATAGGGCAAGGACTTGTGACATACACAGCCAATGACACATGCCCTTGTTTGTGTGAAAAAAAAGCAATTTGCTCCATGTGTGCGCTGCTGATAGGCTGACAGACTGCACCTCCCACTGGAAATGCGGGAAAGAGAAAAAAAAATGGATATCTTCATTATTTCTGCAGAGATCCATCCCATGCCCTTCTCCCCACCCCGCTGTACACTCAAACTCTGTATTAACAGTGATTAACAGCATTAGGCCGGCGTCACACTGGCGACAGAATCGGACGACTGCAATGCGATGAAAAATCGCATTGCAGTCGGACCTATGTTAATCTATGGAGCAGCTCCCAGTATCAGATTTTTTGTGGTCCGTTTTAAACGTCCGTGTACAATCGCAGCATGCTGCGATTGTCACCGATTGTCGGTCGACAATCGCCAATGCAAGTCTATGGGAGCGATGAAAAATCGGATTACAAACGGACCACACTGTGTGACTTGCGATGAAATCGCATCGGTGTCCTTTAGAAAAGCCGGCAATTCATCCCCGGCTATACTGTAAAATCACACTGACAGCTTTAATAAAGACTAGAAAGAATAGATATATACACATATATATATATATACATGTCATTGTGACATGTATATATACATATATTTATAGTTCCTAGACTTCTACATACTGTAATAGCCGCTAATTCAATTGCCGGGTTTTGTGAAATCACAGAAGCCGACATGAAATGATACATTGTTTCCACACAGTTAACCATGTCATTTCCTGTATTTTGATATTTGTTTAGAACTTACAATTACATGAGTATATTTGTGCAAAATTTCAGACATGTAGGGGTTAATTGAAGGTGTAATTTCGTTGAAAAAAAATGCGTGGGCTCCCGCTGTATTTTCTCCACCAGACAGACAAAGCAAGCGAGTGGGGCAGATAATAACAGCCTAGGGAGGGTACATTTTTTGTGCCCCCACTGGCTACTAACATCTGCCCCCAGACACCCCAGAAAGGGCAAATCTATAATTAGATTCGCCCTTTCTGGCACTTTGCCCGTCTATTCCCATTGCCCTGTAGCGGTGGCGAATGGGTTAATAATCTCACCTTACTGTCACCTTAGTATTGAAAGGTGACCTTAAGGTAGGTTAATAATTGAGAGCTGTCAATTAGACAACTATCAATTATTAATCCTATTGTATGAAAGAAAAATCAAACACACACACTTTAAGAATAAATAATTTTAATGAAATAAAAACACATTTTTTTGATCATATTTTATTTTACACTTAATCCGTGCGAAGCCATTGATCTCCTAAAATAAAGAAAAAAAAATAAAACAACATTATTCTTACCTATTCCGCCGATCTGTCACGTCCCACGCTGTAATCCTTCACAAAGGGTTAACTAGCTTTGAGCCAAGCAGTGCAAGTAATCCTGCATGCTCAGCTCAAAGCTCCTGAATGAATAAGTTCCTCTCCTGGCGACAGGAGAGGATGTGTTTCATGAATGAAGCTTAATTGATTGTATCCACTTTCCCTTTAGGTCAGGTCACTAAAGTTAAATTGCCAATAAATCAATTAAGCTCCATTCATGAATCTATTCCTCTACTTTCGCTGGGAGAGGAACTTATTCATTCAGGGGAATACAGGTCTGAGACAGCATTATTAGCTCTCTGCGACCTGTAACCTGTTAACCCATTCTGATGGATTACACCGTGGGACCTGACTGTACATCGGATTGGTAAGTATAATTTTGCTTTTTTATTTTATTTTTATTACAGGAAATGGTTTTAGCAGGAAAGTAAAATATGGTCAAAAACTGTGTGATTATTTAATTAAACTTATTTTTTATTAAACTGTCTGTGTTTGATTTTTCTTTCATACAATAGGATTAATAATTGATAGTTGTCTAATTGACAGCTCTCAATTATTAACCTACCTTAAGGTCACCTTTCAATACTAAGGTGACAGTAAGGTGAGATTATTAACCCATTCGCCACCGCTACAGGGCAATGGGAATAGACGGGCAAAGTGCCAGAAAGGGCGAATCTAATTATAGATTTGCCCTTTCTGGGGTGTCTGGGGGCAGATGTTAGTAGCCAGGGGGGGCACAAAAAATGTACCCTCCCTAGGCTGTTATTATCTGCCCCCACTCGCTTGCTTTGTCTGTCTGGTGGAGAAAATACAGCGGGAGCCCACGCATTTTTTTTCAACGAAATTACACCTTTAATTAACCCCTACATGTCTGAAATTTTGCACAAATACACTCATGTAATTGTAAGTTCTAAACAAATATCAAAATACAGGAAATGACATGGTTAACTGTGTGGAAACAATGTATCATTTCATGTCGGCTTCTGTGATTTCACAAAATCCGGCAATTGAATTAGCGGCTATAACAGTATGTAGAAGTCTAGGAACTATAAATATATGTATATATACATGTCACAATGACATGTATATATATATATATGTGTTCTATGTGTATACATCTATTCTTTTTTTTGTGATTGAAATACTATTCTTTTAGATCCATTATATGTCAGTTTTGCAAGCCTGCGAGAAAATCTCGCAAGTCGGATGAAAATCGGATGTTACAAGGTACACACACATGCGACTAAATCGCATCTTTGAAGGAAAATCGGATGCCAGAAGGATGTGTGATGTTTGCATTTTGATCCGACAATCGACCGTCTAAAACGGACCGATTTTTTGTGGTTGTGTGTGACTCCAGCCTTACTGTGAAAAAATCCAGTTACGATTTTGGTGCATGAACAGTTATCGAACATAACTTCGAACAGCCGGATTTTTTCCAAATCGTTCGGGTTCGTCGAATGGCTCGAACACCGCCCAAAACAGCTCGAATTTGAGATTGGCGAACAGTTCGATTCGAACACCGCTCATCTCTTACCTTTGATTAGAGTGTTGCAGTTCTCACGCTGTTAGATGGCAGCGTGACCCCGCAGCTGTGACAGTTCGTCTGAACCCACCAGGCCCGAACATCCAGGGGATCACACATCATTACTCCCATGACTACAAGTCCAGGTGCACTGCTTTTAGAAACAGCATCCACCTTAATGCTGCATTTTATCCATGACGTACCTTGTATGTCGAAGGTCAGAAAATCATTCCTTTGGCCGAGAGACTCACATGATTCTCGTGCAAGTCTGTCGCATCAACACCCGGCGCTGCCGCTGGCACTCGGACCGGAGCGTGCGGCTGCATGTATTTCTATGCAGCTGCACGCTCCGGTCCGAGTGCCGGCGGCAGTGCTTGGTGTTCATGCGAGAGTCTCGTACGAGAATCTTGCGAGTCTCTTGCAAGTGTGATCCTGGCCTTTCCATGATGTACAGAGTATGTCCAAGGTCACAAAGTTGTTAAATGCACACCTGAATAAATACAGCAAAGCTATTATGCAAGCTACAGAAAACAAAAAGTGTAAGGTTATTGTGTTTTCTCTTGTTGCCACTGTTAGAGTTGAGCGATACTTTCCGATATCCTAAAGTATCGGAATCGGAATGGTATCGCCGATATCACTAAAATATCGGCGATACCCGATACCGATACCGGAAGTCCCATGTAAGTCTATGGGAACAAAATATCGCAACTAAAAAAACCCCATTCTTTCCTTGTAAACACTAAATATACACACATAGAATACATATATATATATATACATGTCATTGTGACATATATATATACATATATGTATAGTTTATACACTTCTACATAGTAAAATATCCTCTGATTCAATTGCCGGGTAAAGCCGGCTTCAGTGAAAAGACAGAAGCACCCGACATGAAATGACACTTGGTGTACATAGGGTTAACCATGTCTTTTCATGTCGTTTGCTATCTGATTTGCACAAACAATTAAATCAGTCTATGTGTGCAAAATTTCACACCTGTAGGGGTTAATTAAAGGTGTAAATTCGTTGTAAAAAAAACGGACTTTTTTGCTACGAATTTACACCTTTAATTAACCCCTACAGGTGTGAAATTTTGCACACATAGACTGATTTAATTGTTTGTGCAAATTAGATAGCAAAGGACATGAAAAGACATGGTTAACCCTATGTACACCAAGTGTCATTTCATGTCGGGTTCTGCATTTTCACAAAAGCCGGCAATTGAATTAGCGGCTATTATACTATGTAGAAGTGTATGAACTACAAATATAAATATATATATATATATATGTGTCACAAATTCAATGACATGTATATATATATATATGAGGTGTAAAATTGCTGAAAAAAAATGTGTGGGCTCCCGCCCTATTTTCGCAACCAGACAGACAAAGCCAGTGAGTTGGGGCAGATAATAATAGCCCAGAGAGGGACCATTATTTTTGCCCCCCCCCCGGCTACTAACATCTGCCCCCAGACACCCCAGGAAAGATAAATCTATAATTAGATTCGCCCTTTCTGGCACTTTGCCCGTCTATTCCCATTGCCCTGTAGCGGTGGCGAATGGGTTAATATGGGGTTAAAGCCACCTTGCTATTGAAAGGTGACCTTAAGCCAGGTTAATAATTGAGAGCTGTCAATTAGACAACTATCAATTATTAATCCTATTGCATGAAATAAAAATAAAACACACACACTTTAATTAAAAATCATTTTAATGAAATAAAGACACATGTTTTTGACCATCTTTTATTTTACTGCAAAAACCATTTCCTGTAATAAAAATAAAATAAAAAAGCAAAATTATCTTACCTATCCCATGCACAGTCAGGTCCCACGGTGTAATCCTTCAGAAAGGGTTAATGTTTACTGCAGGGACCGCAGCTAATGCTGCAGCCTCACAGTAAACCCCAAATGAATGAGTTCCTCTCCTGCCTGACAGGAGAGTAAAGGCTGGGTGTCACATAACGATACACCAGCGATCCCGACAACGATATGCACTTGTCAGGATCGCTGGTGTATCGCCACATGATCGCTGCTGAGCTGCCAAACAGGCAGCTCAGGCAGCGATCTGGGACAGCGACACTGCGGGTAACATCGCTTAAGGGCCCGTCTCACATAGCGATATCGCTACCGAGATCGCTGCTGAGTCACTAGTTTTGTGACGCAGCAGTGAGCTCACCAGCGATATCGCTGTGTGTGACATTCAGCGACGATCAGCCCCCCTGCCGGGTATCGCTGATCGTCGCAGAAATGTCAGGACCTTTTTTTGATCGCTGGTCTCCCGCTGACAGGCACGCATCGCTGCGTGTGACAGGCGGGAGACCAGCGATCCGCTGGTAACCAAGGTACACAGCGGGTTTCCAGGCACCGCGCAGCGCTTGGAAACCCGCTGTGTACCTTGGATACCAGCTCCCTGCATCAAGGCGCTGGTATCCAAGGTACACAGCGGGTTTCTAGGCACAGCCCCGTGCCTGGAAACCCGCTGTGTACCTTGGTTACCAGCGGATCGCTGGTCTCCCGCCTGTCACACGCAGCGATGTGTGCCTGTCAGCGGGAAACCAGCGATCAAAAAAAGGTCCTGACATTTCAGCGACGATCAGCGATACCCGGCAGGGGGGCTGATCGTCGCTGAATGTCACACACAGCGATATCGCTGGTGAGCTCGCTGCTGCGTCACAAAACTAGTGACTCAGCAGCGATCTCGGTAGCGATATCGCTATGTGAGACGGGCCCTTAAGTGGAAAGCTTAATTGATTGCTTTCCACTTTCACTTCAGGTCAGCCAGGGACACAATCAGTGACGTCAGAGGGAACTGATTAACAAAAATAGGGGTTCCCTTCGAAAAAAAAATGGCGTGGGGTCCCCCCTATTTTTGTTAACCAGCCAGATGAAGCAGACCGCTGAGGCCTGGATTTTCAGGCTGTTAAGGAGCCAAGATCCATGGACCTTGCCAGCCTGATAATACTAGGCCACAGCAGTCTGCATATCTTGGCTGATTAACAAAAATAGGGGATCCCCTCGAAAAAAATTGGCGTGGGGTCCCCCCTATTTTTGTTAACCAGCCAGATGAAGCAGACCGCTGAGGCCTGGATTTTCAGGCTGTTAAGGAGCCAAGATCCATGGACCTTGCCAGCCTGATAATACCAGGCCACAGCAGTCTGCATATCTTGGCTGATTAACAAAAATAGGGGATCCCCTCGAAAAAAATTGGCGTGGGGTCCCCCCTATTTTTGTTAACCAGCCAAGTAAAATGCAGACTGCTGCGGCCTGGTATTAAAAGACTGTCAAGGCCCATGGATTTTGGCCCTCAACAGCCTGATAATACCAGGCTACAGCAGCCCCACATTTGGCGCATCAAAAGATGTGCCAATTGTGGCACTTTACCCGGCTCTTCCCACTTGCCCTGTAGCGGTGGCAAGCGGGGTAATAAGGGGTTAATGTCACCGTTGATTGCACGGTGACAATAAGCCCGGTTAATAATGGAGAGGTGTCAATAAGACACCGATCCATTATTAATCCCAAAGTTATTAAATGTGTAAAAAAAAAACACAGCAAGAAAAAAGTATTTTAATGAAATAAAAGAGACAACACAGTTTTCATTTATTTTATTGTACTCTCATTCCTGCGACGCCATCGATCTCCTGTAAAAAAAAGAAAAAAAAACAAACCAACAGTATACCACCTGTCCGACGCAGTCCATAACGACAGTCCCACGACGATCCAACTCTGCTACATCGCAATGACAGGCAGAGCCTGTCATCGCAACGCAGCACAGCTGATTACCTGCTTCCCCGGCGGTGACGTCATCGGACTGACTGCTTTACGGCCGGGATTACCCAGCAGTCACTGCAGTTATCGCGAGAAACTGCATGTGACCGCCGGGGAAAGATGATGGCGGCCATGAAGCAGTCCAGGACGTGACCGCCGGAGATCTTCTGCCAGGTAAGTGCCGCTGACTCCTGACAGACCCGACCGACGGACACTGACAGTGACAGTGACAATCCCGATTCCGGTATCCGATATGACGAAAATATCGGAACTCGGAATCGGAATTCCGATACAGCCAATATCGGCCGATACCCGATATTTGCAGTATCGGAATGCTCAACCCTAGCCACTGTGAATACAGGAATATTTTATGACTTTTTTATGTGGACAGTCACATAAAGTACATCAATGTACAAAAATATAATTTAAATTACATTTTGTTGGAACATAATACATCTTGTAATTTCATTTAAAAACTTAACAAAAATTTGGCTAATTTTCTGGAAAGTCATTTTTTACTTCAGTTCTATGGAAAATCTGTGGACATATATGAAATGCACAGCATAACATACAACTATTAAATATAAATATGAAATGCAGCATACTGACTTTTTTTGTTCTTGCTTCACAGTTGATTATATCATCATGCAATTTGGTCGCATAGCAGATGATGCATTCACCATGGACTATAAGTATCCTATGTGTGCAGTTCAAGCATTTGCGATTGCACTATCTAGCTTCGATGGAAAGTTGGCATGTGAATGATATTACTGAGGATTTTCCACTTAATTAAACTCTCAATACATGAAAAATATATTCATAATAAAACAAAAAGTCATACGTGTCATTTTTTGTTAATTTGCCACAGGCCGTAAAACACATAACTAGAGATAGGCGAACCCAAACAGTAAAGTTTGGGGTTCATACCAGACACCTACTGTTCGGGCATGGAACGTGAACATTGACTTCTCCAAGAAGTCCGTGTTACTTTTTAGGTTCGGCACCCTAAGCACTGGGTGTTTCTCGCACTATCATCTGCATAACAGCGCAAGAAACACCGGCGGTTCTGATCGGCGATAAGATTGTTACTACTGGTCAGAGCGCTGCTGTTCCCAGAGCCCGCAGCTGTGACCAGAGGTAAAAAGTTTAGGCCAAAGAGGAAAATAGGTGGCACTCTGTGATGCAGTAAAACAATCCTTTCTTTATTCAATGCTAGTAGTACATGGAAGCAGGGGAGCAGGTGCAGTGAAGGAAGATGGCCGTTTCGCGTCAATCAGATGCTTCAGCGGGTCCAGGTACTTGACCTGTTGAAGCGTCTGATCGGCTTGAAATGGCCATCGCCCTTCGCTGCACCTGCTCCCCTGCATTCATCTACTACTTGCATTGAATAAAGAAAGGATTGTTTTACTGCATCACGGAGTGCCACCTATTTTTTCCTCTTTGGCCTGGACATTATACGATGCTCATCGTTTTAGGTGTTGCACATGGGATTTTGCAAGCCGTACACTGCTGGTCCATCGAGTAAGCTTGAAAAGGTATTTTTTAAATTGTTTGATGCTGGTTTTCCTCATTTTCCACAAAAGGTAAAGAGTTTACCTCCTGTCACAGGTATCGGCTGATGGGACTACTATTCCCATTCAGCCTACTCCTGCCAGCGCCTAAACTATAAATAACCAACATGGCAAAACTGACAGCTGTGAGCTGGTAAAGAGCCATTGACCCCCCCCAGCCTAAAAATAGCAGCCTGCAGCCACCCCAGAAAAGGTGCATTTATTAGATGTGCCAATTCTAGTGCTTTGTCTGGCTCTTTTCACTTGCACTGTGGCAGTGGCAAGTGGGGTAATATTTGTGGGGTTGATGTCACCTTTGTATTGTCAGGTGACATCAAGATCATGGGTTAGTAATGGAGAGGTGTGTATAAAACGCCTTTCCATTACTAATCCTATAGTTATAGTGTAAATAAACACACATCCACAATAAAGTCCTTTATTTGAGATAAAAAGACACATTGTTTTACTTTTTTATTTTAAAATAACAATTAGTTATACTCACTTTACACAGATTTTTTCTCACAGTGCTAGCGGTGAAGTCACTGCAGTTTATCGGTAACCTCGATGTCACTGCTAGTCACTGAGGCTGTGCTTGCAACAGCTTATTCTCCCATGGTTTTCTGCCTGGACAGTCGCACCTTGGCATTGTCCAGTTTGAAAACTATTTATTTGAGACATAGATTACAGCATGATACAGAATGTTGGACAGGTGAGTGATATGGTTGTTTTTTTATTTTTGATTTTTTTTACAGGAGACCAGGACTTCAATGCAATGATTGTTAGGTGAGTATATGTGTTAGGCATTTGTTATTCTAAATAAAAAACTGTGTCTTTTTATTTCAAATAAAGAACTTTATTCATGCTGTGTGTTTATTTACATTATGACTATGGGGTTACTAAAGGATAGGTGTCTTATAGACGCCTCTCCAATACTAATCAATGGGCTTGATGTCACCTGACAATACAAATACGATATCAACCCCACAAATATTACCCATCATGCCATCACCAGAGGGCATGTGGGAAGAGCCAGGCAAAGCGCCAGAACTGGCGCATCCAATCGATGCTCCTTTTCTGAGGCTAGCGGCTATTTTTAGGCTGGGGGTAATATCCATGGCCCCTTACTAGCCTGAGAATACCAGTTTCCAGCTGACTGCTTTATATTGGCTGGTTGTAAAATATGCTAATTATAAAAAAAAAAGTGTGGTGACCCCTCTGTTCTTGATAACCAGCCATAATAAAGATGAAACCTGAGGGTAGCAGCGATCACAAGTGATCACAAAACAATAAGTTTTAATATATCGTTTAATAAGATGTACAGTAGAAGGGTTGCCAGGAGACTGAACTTAAGGAAGGCAAATTTACAACAGTTAAGAGATGATCTTAGTGCCATAAGCTGGGACAATGTACACAGAAATAAAAGAACACAAAGCAAATGGGACACTTTTATAAGCATCCTGAATAAGACCTGTGCACAATATATACCGTAAGGGAATAAGCAAGCTAGACATAGGTGGCAACCACTGTGACTAAATAGAGCCACTCCACTGGTGCATAACAAATGTGGAGCCAATTTTCAAAAAACTGAAAAAATCTGAGTCAGGACATTATAGGCCTGTAAGTTTAATGTCTACTGTGTTAAAATCCTTGAGGGTTTCCTAAGAGATGATATCCTGGAGTATCTCAATAAAAATAGCCTTATGACCCAGTTTTAACATGGGTTTATGAGGGATCAGTCCTGTTAAACTAATCTGATCAACTTCTATGCGGTAGACAGCGGGAAATGGTAGCATGGAAATGCAGTGGATGTTGTCTATATGGACTTTTTAAAGACATTTGATACAGTGCCACACACAAAGTTGGTACATAAAATGAGAATAATGGGCATAGGGAAAATATGTGAAACTGGGTTAATAACTTGCTTAGTGACAGGAAACAAAGGGTGGTTATTAATGCGAGCAAGTTTTGCCTGTGTAGCACTTCACTCTGGATTAACAGGTTATACATTAAACTTTGCAACTGACCCTGTTGGTTCCTGTGCAGACTAGATATCCTGACTCCACAGTCCCTAATTGTGCATGTGTGTACAGAGATAGCCCTAATCACAGACTAGGAAATGGAAACTCAGACCTCACTGCCTAAAAGGCAATCAAATTGCTTCACATTCCTCCTAAAAAACTGGAAGGCAGAGAAGAGTGTGAATTACCTACAAGAGGAGAAGTGTGCCGAACAAAGGAAAAATCGCAGAGTGAATAAAATAAATAACGAAATACCAAAAAAGAATGAATCAAGTGCTGTTAACAAATATACTGCCTACTTCCTAAAGATAAACAGAAGATGGGTGCAAGGTATAGTAAAGAAACAGTAAAGCAAATACTCTTAGCTGGAAAAACACAGACTGGATCTAAACATCTACCAAACAAGCAAGAACAGCGGAAATCCTTATATGATAATTATGAATAACACGTCCGCAAATAGGAAGGATTTTTTTTAGAAATATGATACTTTATTACAAAATATTTAAGATAAAGACAAACAGGGTATACATGTGAGGTAATAATAAAAGCAACTAGTGATATCGGCAACTATGATATTGATGTCAGATATTATGCCAGACAAGAAATGAATATATGTCCCAAAGGAGTACTGCACTTAGCCACCAATAAATCTAATCTAAAGCCTAAGGATGTCCAGAATATCGTGATTAGGGTTGAGCATTCCGATACTTCCGATACCTGAAATCCAATGTAAGTCTATGGGAACAAAATATCGGAAGTACTTCCGATACTTACTTCCGATATTTTGTTCCCATAGACTTACATTGGATTTCAGGTATCGGAAGTATCGGAAGTATCGGAATGCTCAACCCTAATCGTGATTATATATACATCGGACAAAAGTCTGGGGAGTAAAATCAATCAAAGTAGTAGTATCAAGATACTGTCCAGAATTCCATACCCTGTTTAGAGGGCCAGACTAAGAATAATCAAAAAATTATAGCAAAATAACAGCCATATCCAAAATAGACTGACCCCCCAAAAAAGGAAAGGCTAATAGAAAGAAAAAAGCAATAGTGGTTCCAATGCAAGATTAAATCAATCATATATGGTGTAACCAAATGCTATTACCTTGTGACATGATGTGTCTAGATGCAGCAGAGCCAAATGGGACAAAAAGGCAGCCCCGACGCGCATTTCACCGTCCTCGGTTTCCTCAGGAGGCATGGATCTAAACATCAACAGAATGTCAGAACATCCAAAAGAATCTATCACCAGCAGGAGATGCCAGCAGAGGGACAAAATATATAGCTGCTCCCATACAGTGATAGATAAAGAATGAAAACACCAGTGTTAAACTAGACAGACTGCAGCTGGAATAGCAGAACCCAAAGAGAAAAGGTGTGTCTCTTAGGGCTCAGCGGAAAGAGAAGCTGATAACAGAACACAAACTCAAGGAATCAAATCCAGGGGCATGACAGTACCCCCCTATTCTATAAGGGTCCATTGGATTCAAAGACATCTCCAACCGCTGACAAAACTCGCTCAATAGGTGATCGACATGCTAATTTTTTGTGTCAATCCCGGCAACAGCCTCTGGACCAAAACCTTTCCCTGTAACGTAATGTTGCAGTCAACATCTGACATGTCTGGAACCCAACACCCGCTCCCCCTCACACTCCTTGTTCTTAGTATCAGGCAGATATGTCACAGAGAAATCAACATCGGGTTGACTGAGAGCAGAAGCATTATCACCTTTAGGTAATCATCTTTAGGGCAGTAAAACCATCAACAACCTCAGTAGAGCAAGAGGCAAATTCAGTACCCTTATTTGTCATACCAATAAGTGATGTGACTATAACCGAAAAGCTTTAAATGAACCTACAATAAAAATTAGAGACCCCTAAGAACCTCTGGAAAAAGCTTTACAAATTAGTTGGTTGTACCTAATCATGGATGGCTTGTACGTTAATGAGATCCATCTGAGCATAATTATAAGACCTACAGTACAGACCAAAAGTTTGCACACACCTTCTCATTTAAAGATTTTTCTTTTTTTCCATGACTATGAAAATTGTACATTCACACTGAAGGCATCAAAACTTTGAATTAACACATGTGGAATTATATACTTAACAAAAAAGTGTGAAACAACTGAAAATATGTCTTATCTTCTAGGTTCTTCAAAGTAGTCACCTTTTGCTTTGATGACTGCTTTGCACACTCTTGGCATTCTCTTGATTAGCTTCAAGAGATAGTCACCGGAAATGGTCTTCCAACAATATTGAAGGAGTTCGTAGAGATGCTTAGCACTTGTTGGCCCATTTGCCTTCACTCTGCGGTCCAGCTCACCCCAAACCATCTCGATTGGGTTCAGGTCTGGTGACTGTGGAGGCCAGGTCATCTGGCGTAGCACCCCATCACTCTCCTTCTTGGTCAAATAGCCCTTACACAACATGGAGGTGTGTTTGGGGTCATTGTCCTGTAGAAAAATAAATGATGATCCAACTAAATGTAAAAAGGATGCTGGTTCAGTATGCCTTAAATTTTGAATAAATCCCCAACAGTGTCACTAGTAAAGCACCCCCACACCATCACACCTCCTCCTCCATGCTTCACGGTGGGAACCAGGCATGTAGAGTCAATCCGTTCACCTTTCCTACGTCGCACAAAGACATGGTGGTTGGAACCAAAGATCTCAAATTTGGACTCATCAGACCAAAGCACAGATTTCCACTGGTCTAATGTCCATTCCTTGTGTTCTTTAGACTAAACAAGTCTCTTCTGCTTGTTGCCTGTCCTTAGCAGTGGTTTCCTAGCAGCTATTTTACCATAAAGGCCTGCTGCACAAAGTCTCCTCTTAACAGTTGTTGTAGAGATGTGTCTACTGCTAGAACTCTGTGTGGCATTGACCTGGTCTCTAATCTGAGCTGCTGTAAACCTGCGATTTCTGAGGCTGGTGACTCGGATAAACTTATCCTCAGAAGCAGAGGTGACTCTTGGTCTTCCTTTCTTGGGGCGGTCCTCATGTGAGCTAGTTTCTTTGTAGCGCTTGATGGTTTTTGCAACTGCACTTGGGGACACTTTCAAAGTTTTCCCAATTTTTCGGACTGACTGACCTTCATTTCTTAAAGTAATGATGGCCACTCGTTTTTCTTTACTTAGCTGCTTTTTTTGCCATAACACAAATTCTAACAGTTTATTCAGTAGGAATATCAGCTGTGTATCCACCAGACTTCTGCACAACACAACTGATGGTCCCAACCCCATTTATAAGGCCAGAAATCCCACTTATTAAACCTGACAGGGCACACCCGTGAAGTGAAAACCATTTCCGGTGACTACCTCTTGAAGCTCATCAAGAGAATGCCAAGAGTGTGCAAAGCAGTCATCAAAGCAAAAGGTGGCTATTTTGAAGAACCTAGAATATAAGACATAATTTCAGTTGTTACACACTTTTTTGTTAAGTATATAATTCCACATGTGTTAATTCATAGTTTTGATGCCTTCAGTGTGAATTTAAAATTTTTATAGTCATGAAAATACAGAATACTCTTTAAATGAGAAGGTGTGTACAAACTTTTGGTCTGTACTGTATGTGGGGAAGAACTTCACCCTCAGTCTTAAAAAAAAACATCCACACAATTCTGATCCAAATCGGGAGAAGGAGATCTCAAAGATGACTGCGATTTAGATAAACAATTGGAAAAACAGTTATTCCCCCAAGACTAAACCTCGTGAGTCTCTCAATTGAAGGTAAGATTGTGTTTCAGCAACCAAGGCATGCTGTAATGCTGCTGCAGTGCAGTATAGCGCAACCTCCAACAGGGGATACTGGTGAGGGAAGAGAGGTTGCACATACAGCGAAACAGCACTGAGCAGCAGCACAAGCGCCACCTTGTGGCAAAAGAGTGGTCAGACGAGCCGAGTCAGAAACAGGACAAGAAGTACCAGAGGTCACAGCAATACCCGTGGTCAAATACAAGCCAAAAGTCAGAGCCAGACTGGAGCAGA
>JARQOD010000002.1:417119848-417151098 GCA_033576555.1 Oophaga sylvatica
TGAATAAAATAAATAACGAAATACCAAAAAAGAATGAATCAAGTGCTGTTAACAAATATACTGCCTACTTCCTAAAGATAAACAGAAGATGGGTGCAAGGTATAGTAAAGAAACAGTAAAGCAAATACTCTTAGCTGGAAAAACACAGACTGGATCTAAACATCTACCAAACAAGCAAGAACAGCGGAAATCCTTATATGATAATTATGAATAACACGTCCGCAAATAGGAAGGATTTTTTTAGAAATATGATACTTTATTACAAAATATTTAAGATAAAGACAAACAGGGTATACATGTGAGGTAATAATAAAAGCAACTAGTGATATCGGCAACTATGATATTGATGTCAGATATTATGCCAGACAAGAAATGAATATATGTCCCAAAGGAGTACTGCACTTAGCCACCAATAAATCTAATCTAAAGCCTAAGGATGTCCAGAATATCGTGATTAGGGTTGAGCATTCCGATACTTCCGATACCTGAAATCCAATGTAAGTCTATGGGAACAAAATATCGGAAGTACTTCCGATACTTACTTCCGATATTTTGTTCCCATAGACTTACATTGGATTTCAGGTATCGGAAGTATCGGAAGTATCGGAATGCTCAACCCTAATCGTGATTATATATACATCGGACAAAAGTCTGGGGAGTAAAATCAATCAAAGTAGTAGTATCAAGATACTGTCCAGAATTCCATACCCTGTTTAGAGGGCCAGACTAAGAATAATCAAAAAATTATAGCAAAATAACAGCCATATCCAAAATAGACTGACCCCCCAAAAAAGGAAAGGCTAATAGAAAGAAAAAAGCAATAGTGGTTCCAATGCAAGATTAAATCAATCATATATGGTGTAACCAAATGCTATTACCTTGTGACATGATGTGTCTAGATGCAGCAGAGCCAAATGGGACAAAAAGGCAGCCCCGACGCGCATTTCACCGTCCTCGGTTTCCTCAGGAGGCATGGATCTAAACATCAACAGAATGTCAGAACATCCAAAAGAATCTATCACCAGCAGGAGATGCCAGCAGAGGGACAAAATATATAGCTGCTCCCATACAGTGATAGATAAAGAATGAAAACACCAGTGTTAAACTAGACAGACTGCAGCTGGAATAGCAGAACCCAAAGAGAAAAGGTGTGTCTCTTAGGGCTCAGCGGAAAGAGAAGCTGATAACAGAACACAAACTCAAGGAATCAAATCCAGGGGCATGACAGTACCCCCCTATTCTATAAGGGTCCATTGGATTCAAAGACATCTCCAACCGCTGACAAAACTCGCTCAATAGGTGATCGACATGCTAATTTTTTGTGTCAATCCCGGCAACAGCCTCTGGACCAAAACCTTTCCCTGTAACGTAATGTTGCAGTCAACATCTGACATGTCTGGAACCCAACACCCGCTCCCCCTCACACTCCTTGTTCTTAGTATCAGGCAGATATGTCACAGAGAAATCAACATCGGGTTGACTGAGAGCAGAAGCATTATCACCTTTAGGTAATCATCTTTAGGGCAGTAAAACCATCAACAACCTCAGTAGAGCAAGAGGCAAATTCAGTACCCTTATTTGTCATACCAATAAGTGATGTGACTATAACCGAAAAGCTTTAAATGAACCTACAATAAAAATTAGAGACCCCTAAGAACCTCTGGAAAAAGCTTTACAAATTAGTTGGTTGTACCTAATCATGGATGGCTTGTACGTTAATGAGATCCATCTGAGCATAATTATAAGACCTACAGTACAGACCAAAAGTTTGCACACACCTTCTCATTTAAAGATTTTTCTTTTTTTCCATGACTATGAAAATTGTACATTCACACTGAAGGCATCAAAACTTTGAATTAACACATGTGGAATTATATACTTAACAAAAAAGTGTGAAACAACTGAAAATATGTCTTATCTTCTAGGTTCTTCAAAGTAGTCACCTTTTGCTTTGATGACTGCTTTGCACACTCTTGGCATTCTCTTGATTAGCTTCAAGAGATAGTCACCGGAAATGGTCTTCCAACAATATTGAAGGAGTTCGTAGAGATGCTTAGCACTTGTTGGCCCATTTGCCTTCACTCTGCGGTCCAGCTCACCCCAAACCATCTCGATTGGGTTCAGGTCTGGTGACTGTGGAGGCCAGGTCATCTGGCGTAGCACCCCATCACTCTCCTTCTTGGTCAAATAGCCCTTACACAACATGGAGGTGTGTTTGGGGTCATTGTCCTGTAGAAAAATAAATGATGATCCAACTAAATGTAAAAAGGATGCTGGTTCAGTATGCCTTAAATTTTGAATAAATCCCCAACAGTGTCACTAGTAAAGCACCCCCACACCATCACACCTCCTCCTCCATGCTTCACGGTGGGAACCAGGCATGTAGAGTCAATCCGTTCACCTTTCCTACGTCGCACAAAGACATGGTGGTTGGAACCAAAGATCTCAAATTTGGACTCATCAGACCAAAGCACAGATTTCCACTGGTCTAATGTCCATTCCTTGTGTTCTTTAGACTAAACAAGTCTCTTCTGCTTGTTGCCTGTCCTTAGCAGTGGTTTCCTAGCAGCTATTTTACCATAAAGGCCTGCTGCACAAAGTCTCCTCTTAACAGTTGTTGTAGAGATGTGTCTACTGCTAGAACTCTGTGTGGCATTGACCTGGTCTCTAATCTGAGCTGCTGTAAACCTGCGATTTCTGAGGCTGGTGACTCGGATAAACTTATCCTCAGAAGCAGAGGTGACTCTTGGTCTTCCTTTCCTGGGGCGGTCCTCATGTGAGCTAGTTTCTTTGTAGCGCTTGATGGTTTTTGCAACTGCACTTGGGGACACTTTCAAAGTTTTCCCAATTTTTCGGACTGACTGACCTTCATTTCTTAAAGTAATGATGGCCACTCGTTTTTCTTTACTTAGCTGCTTTTTTTGCCATAACACAAATTCTAACAGTTTATTCAGTAGGAATATCAGCTGTGTATCCACCAGACTTCTGCACAACACAACTGATGGTCCCAACCCCATTTATAAGGCCAGAAATCCCACTTATTAAACCTGACAGGGCACACCCGTGAAGTGAAAACCATTTCCGGTGACTACCTCTTGAAGCTCATCAAGAGAATGCCAAGAGTGTGCAAAGCAGTCATCAAAGCAAAAGGTGGCTATTTTGAAGAACCTAGAATATAAGACATAATTTCAGTTGTTACACACTTTTTTGTTAAGTATATAATTCCACATGTGTTAATTCATAGTTTTGATGCCTTCAGTGTGAATTTAAAATTTTTATAGTCATGAAAATACAGAATACTCTTTAAATGAGAAGGTGTGTACAAACTTTTGGTCTGTACTGTATGTGGGGAAGAACTTCACCCTCAGTCTTAAAAAAAAACATCCACACAATTCTGATCCAAATCGGGAGAAGGAGATCTCAAAGATGACTGCGATTTAGATAAACAATTGGAAAAACAGTTATTCCCCCCAAGACTAAACCTCGTGAGTCTCTCAATTGAAGGTAAGATTGTGTTTCAGCAACCAAGGCATGCTGTAATGCTGCTGCAGTGCAGTATAGCGCAACCTCCAACAGGGATACTGGTGAGGGAAGAGAGGTTGCACATACAGCGAAACAGCACTGAGCAGCAGCACAAGCGCCACCTTGTGGCAAAAGAGTGGTCAGACGAGCCGAGTCAGAAACAGGACAAGAAGTACCAGAGGTCACAGCAATACCCGTGGTCAAATACAAGCCAAAAGTCAGAGCCAGACTGGAGCAGAGATAACCGAGACGAGAGATACTAAAACAGGTCAGAAGACAAACCGGCACATATCAGGGTCCAAGCCAGGGAGCAACACTAAGACAAGCAGGGTGGCAGAAAGGGAAGTCACGGAACAGAGTAAACAGGCAGAGGACAAAACACGTATCAGGGTCAGCTGCTCTTCCTGAAGCATGAACTATCGCTGACATTGTCTGCAGCCACAGCAGACTGAAATAACCCAAAGACCAAACTGAGCAGAGAAGTTAATCCCCGCATGACAACTGAGAGAGATAACATGAAATAAACCGGCTGGATCATGACAGTACAAAAAACAATTTTAGCTGGTAAAGAAGAAAGAATTGAACAAGTATAATATATGGAAATAGATTAAATTGTGAAACATATATTTCCTCTAAATCAGTTTTATTAAATTTATCTAAAAAAACACCACCCAGTGAAGAAAAAGCATTTACTAATATGCCTCGAGAGCAATCTAGCCTAATGTGTGTCCCATGATTCCCAAAATGTTCCTACTGACCGTGAGGTTGGGACTACTAGAGATTCGACTGGCGCCCCACTCAGCTAGGCTGACCCTATCTGCCTGTTAAACCTACAATGTAGGTAGGAAAACAATAAACCAAGGCAGAGATGAGAGAGTCTTGAGATAAGTATACACACAATTTGAAAAGATACAATAGTATCCCCTTATATACTCCAATTTGTTAAATCACAGAAGAATATAGATATCTGATACTATTTGGAGAAATGCTATAATCCAAATAAAGCAAAAATTGCTACCCCATTGTCTCAGACCCTTAGACAAATCGGCAAGTGTCCATATTTATAGATGGACCAATGTACAATGATAAATACTGATGTCCACACTGATCATATAATCCAAAAATAGGAATTAATAACGTAGTCACTTAATACAGAGGGCACATAAGACATAACACAGTATTGCCATATGCCATAAACTCCCAGAGGGAAAACTTATCATTCTCCTGTATACCCCGACGCGTTTCCCTGTTACTTGACGGTTCATCAGGAGGTTACAACATGATGGATCGGCTGCATTGTAGATGAGGTGCGCCCCCACATCCTCTCAGGTGGATTAAATAACCACCATCATTGATCATGCCTAAATTGGCCCACCCACACTATTATGAGTGTAGTATACAGTCATGCCAAAGTTTGAGAAAGACACAAATATTATATTTTCACATGATCTGCTGCCCTCTAGTTTTTATGTGTGTTTGACAGATTTTTTATCACAGACAGAAATATAATAATTGCAACCCTATGAGTAACAAAAGCTTTATTGACAGTGAGAATGAGTTAATGCAGCAAGTCAATATTTGCAGTGTTGACCCTTCTTCTTAGGACCTCTGCAATTCTCCTGCATGCTCTCATCACTTCTGACCAAATCCTGACTGATAGCAGTCCATTCTTGCACATCAATGCTTCATTTGTCAGAATTTTAGGTTTTTGTTTGTCACCCTCTTCTTGATGATGACCACAAGTTTCAATGGATTAAGATCTGGGAGTTCCAGCATGGACCAAATCTCTATGTTTTGTTCCCTGAGCCATTTAGGTATCACCTTTGCTTTATGGCAAGGTGCTCCATCATGCTGGAAAAGGCATTGTTGATCCCAAACTGCTCTTGGAGGTTGGAGAAGTTGCTCTTGGAGGACATTTGTACATCTTTATTCATGGCTGTATTTTAGCAGACTGTGAAGAGATGATTCCTTGGCTGAGAAGCAACCCCCACATGAATGGTTCAGGATCCTTAACATTTGGCATGAGACATACTGGTAGCGCTCACCTTGTCTTCTCCGAATGAGCGTTTTCCTGATGTCCCAAACATTCGAAAAGGATTCATCAGAGAAAATAACTTTACCCAGTCCTCGCGTCCCTGCTGTACCTTTTGCAGAATATCAGTCTGTCCATGATGTTTTTTCTGGAGAGAAGTGGCTTCATTTGCTGCCCTCTTGAGACCAGGGTTGCTCCAAGAGTCTCCGCCTCACGTGCGTGCAGATGCACTCACACTGCCTGCTGCCATTCCTGAGCAAGCTCTGCACTGCTGTAGTCCGATCCGCAGCTGAAACACTCTTAAGAGACGGTCCTGCGCTTGTGGTCTTTCTTGGCGCCTGAAGCCTTTGGCAACAATGGAACCTCTCTCTGATGTTCTTGATGATGCAATAATTGTTGACTGAGTGCAATCTTCTAGCTGCGATACTCTTCCTGTTAGGCCATTTTGTGCATTGCAATGATGACTGCAATGTGTTCTTTAGGATAACCAAGGTTAACAGAAGAGAAACAATGATGCCAAGCACCAGCTCCTTTAAAGTGTCCAGTGGGGTCATTCTACTTAATCATGACAGATTGATCCCAGCCATGTCCTCATCAACACCCAACCTTGTTACTGGAGGAATCACTGAAAAGAGTTAGCTGGTCCTTATGCAGGCTGCAATGAGTTGAAATGTGTTTTGGGGATAAAGTTCATTTTCTAGCCAATATTGACTTTACAAGTAATTGCTGTTAAGCTGATCACTCTTTATAACATTCTGGAGTATATGCAAATTGCCATTAGAAAAAGTGAAGCAGTAGACTTTGTAAAAATTAATATTTGTGTCATTCTCAAAACTTTTGGCCATGACTGTACTGGGTTATGCTATAGGATCACATTGCGCTTACCCCTTTCAATGTCAGATGCTATCGCTGCTCACATGGTTTACCTTTAAACAGCGTGTTTTAGATATTTCCGGGATTGTCTTGCATTCCAGCTCCTGAAGCGCAGACGTCATTTCCGCCCAGATGGAATTTTTCTAATTGTGTGTATACTTAGCTCAAAGACTTTCTTCATCTCTGCCTTTGGTTTATTGTTTTCCTATCTACATTGTATGGTTTAACAGGGCAGATAGGGTCAGCCTAAGCTGAGTGGGGGCGCCAAGTCGAATCTCTAGTGGTGCCAACCTCCACGGTCAGGTAGGAACATTTTAGGATTATCGTAGGACACACATTAGGCTAGATTTGCTATCGAGGCATATTTAGTATATGCTTTTTCTTCACTGGGTTGGTGTTCTTTTAGATTAATTTAATTAAACTGATTTTAAGAGGAAATATATGTTTCACACATAAAGAAGAAAGAACCATGAACGAAATAGATTCTGTAAGTAACACACCGACTTTGATGCATGCATTCTCAGCCTTAGAAGTAACGAGTCTTAGTTAGGTGAGAACTATCAATTGCGGCTACTTAAACATGATGACCAGGTGTTGCAGCTGTATACCCACACTCGAGTGCAAAATCACTGTCAATGAGATATAAAGGGAATATGTCACCCCATTTTTCTACCATCAGCTGTAGCCACCGCCATCAGGGGCTTATCTACAGCATTCTGTAATGCTGTAGATAAGCCCCCGATGTCACCTGAAAGACAAGAAAAACGAGTTATATTATACTCACCCAGGGACGGTCCACCATCTGGTCCAGTCCGATGGGCGTTGTGGTTCGGTCCGGCGCCTCCCATCTTCTAGCGAAGCCCTCCTCTTTCTTAGCTTCCTATCGCGGCTCCGGCATAGGCACACTGCTCTGCCCTGGTGAGGGCAGAGCAGAGTACTGCAGTGCGCAGGCGCCAGACCTCTCTGATCTTTCCATGCGCCTGCGCACTACAGTACTCTGCTCTGCCCTCATCAGGGCAGAGCAGTGCGCCTGCGCCGGAGCCGCGACGGGAAGCTAAGAAAGGGAGGGCTTCACTAGAAGATGGGAGGCGCCGGACCAGACCGCGACGCCCATCGGACCGGACGGGGGACCGCCCCTGGGTGAGTATAATATAACTCGTTTTTCTTATCTTTCAGGTGACATCGGGGCTTATCTACAGCATTACAGAATGCTGTAGATAAGCCCCTGATGGCGGTGGCTTCAGCTGATGGTCGAAAAATGGGGTGACAGATTCCCTTTAAGGCAGAACCAGAGTCAACAAATGCAGAGGTAACTAAAACAGACTTGGTAGCCAAAGAAATTTGTAAAAAACAACCACTAGTCTCATTTTGAGATAACCTCAATCCTTTAGAACTAGTGTCCTTACATATTAGTAACTCTTTTCTATCCTTCTCCTTAGCTTTAAGAAATTCATTATTGAATCTGAAACACTGTACCATTACTTGACCTGTTCTACCGCAATAAAGACAGAAACGAGCAGGTGTTTCAAGTTTTACTCCTACCTTGGAAGCTCTGCATGCCCCAATCTGAATTGGTTCTCCTGCCTCATTAGAATTAGAGGGAGAAATCACAAAAACACTCTAGAATTTATTTTATCCATAAGACGTCTGTCCAAAAACACTGCAGTGACATGGTATCATTCAGGGAAAATGGGGAGGGACTATAAACCATTATATCTCATATCTGGTAGAAAGACACTAGCAAAATTGACTGGAGAGAGCTGGGTCATTCTAGGAGGTTGCCACTGCCCAGCATCTGAACACAGCAGGAGCCCTCAACACTACCTTTTTTCCTGAACCAACCTGCCTTTCAGTGATTTAGCAACCGCCACTTTATTGGGTTTGTCATAAATAAGCCCCAGAGTAGAGAAAAAAGCATCAACTGAGAAAAGCAGTTGAGAATCCTCAGACAGAGAAAATGCCCAAACCTGAGGATCTATTCTCCACTGAGCAACAATAGTACAATACCCACGCGTTGACTCTCACTTCCTAATGATGAAAAACCAAATTACATGAAGACAGAGAAGTAAAAAAACTTACTTCGGTCCCCATTAAAACAATCCGGCAAATCTACCTTTGATTTAGAAGGAGGTTTTAGGTGTTGCAGAACTTTCAGTTAACTTGTGCTGAAAATGCTGCTTGATATCTACCACTTCCAGTAAAAAGGAATGCAATTGCGTAAAGGAGTCCACAGCATTCCTGACGGCATTTCTGACTGCTTCTTAGCAAAAACAAGAAAAGGAGTGGGTTGTTGATAATGTTATGCCTGTGTAGCATTTCACTAATTAACAAGTAAGGCACTAAAAAAAACAGTGGACACTTCCTAGCCACAGTCACTGACCTTTCTATACAGGTATAGTTTTTATGAGGTTACAGCTATTATTTCATTGGTATAGTCTTATGACAACTATAAATAACATCCTTTCTATTTCAACAGTGACTATGTATGTCCTGTTTTGATATAGGAAAGATGTGAATCTTCGTACCGCCAGTTTTTGTTTTAGTCTTTGCCTGATGAAGAGACCTGAGTAGTCTCGAAAGCTTGCAATTTGTTACCATCTTTTCAGTTAGCCATTAAAAGGTATCAACCACTGAGGACTCTCAATATTTGTCTATGTATGTCCTGAGCATTTATACACATGCACTTTATTAAACTATGAATTGCTTATATACATATGTGAGGGACAAGGGAGAGTACATTTTGGATTTTAAGTTCAGGACATCTTCCACTCCTGAAGTGTGCCCCCACCCTTGCATTCCCCAAGGCCATAAAAAGTCATGCAGTGTTTATCTTTAATTAAAAAACCAAGAATAGATCCTTTGAAGCTCATGACACATTGGTGTAAAAACTTCTGCAGCTGCAAGCCACCTGGCCCTTTTGTCTGACTGACACACATGGAGACAGAGTTGTACTATAAAACACAGCAGACTCTGAGGTATTGAATCTGGAAAATGATCTATAATAACAGAATGCAATATCTCTGAGACTAATCGAGCACATAATCCGAATCGGCGTTCCTTCCCCCATACGCCTGTGCCCGATAACAACCTGTAGCACTCTGGATTATGGAGTTATAAAGCATAGCTAATAGGAATTACATACAGTAGGCATATTTAGTCTCTATGCACAGATAAAATCCAGCGGAATCCAGTGGCACGACTGCCATCCCATTTAGAGCTTCTGGCGGAAAGTTATGGGCCATCCATGGTCCTAGACTGAAATTCATACTCTCAGAGATGGGAGGAGAGAGGCTGCACAAACCCATGGGTGGGCGCAGAGTGTGGGGGGAGCAGCCAAGGAGATAAGTGTCAGCTCCTCCATTGGAACTCAGTTTGTAGTTTTCTTTTGGCCGGAGGACCCGTTTTCAGACGGAGCTAGGAAAGCCTGTAACTAAAATTTGGACCTGTGATCCATCAGCTCCTCCCTGTGGTCACATGCTGCATAACACGGCAATTGCAACCTATCTATACCCTATCCTTTGTACTACACTCCTGACTGCTTACCTGTATATTGTTCTGTAAATATATGCTTGTATATTTCTAGTGCGTCTTTTAGGCAATTAAATATAATATTAATCTTGGGCTGCTCTTTTATCTCGATCCACGAATCCTCACGTCCGCATGCTCGGTTGGTTATATGATACCCTACCCGGGTTGATTCCTGACCCGATATAAGCCTGCTGTCGGACGGGGATTATTTCAAACGAGGAACTGGTGGCAGAATACCATATTGTTTTAGTGAGGAACTCTGGCAGTGATGGCCGGGAGGTTTATATATATATCCCCAGCCTGGACTGGTGATATATTATCCCCCTAAGTAAGAGAGCCTCACTAACTCGTACCTATAAGGGAAGCCTTTCTGGCGACTATTTGCCCTCGGTGCCGTTCCCTGATTGACCTGGGGCAAGTGGCGGCAACAGAGAGACGACCCCTGCTAGATCCTTCTCTCCCCTCCCTCCGAGGTGAGCAAAGTTGACCCCCCCTTCCCCTCTGAGATCCCTCACAGATTGGTGGCAGCGCTGTGGGATCGAGATAACAGTGTGTTGGGATCCCTACTCCCAGACACTAAGGACTACCAGTAGTAGCTTTTGCTGCTGGGGTCTTAAGATCAGCTCAGCACTAGACAGTCCGAGTGCAAGTACTGTAGAGGTGTGGGTGTTCTGGTTGCCGCCGTTTCTGTGACCTGGGGCTGAAAAGACTGGCTGCAAGCACTCGAAGCAGGACAAAAATGATGGCCGCGGAGCGAGCCAGTAATGCGGGAAGGACTGTACTGGTTCCGAAGAAGGGGTGAACCAGGGGGGTCCAGCCCAGGCTCCCCAAGCATCTCGCCGCCAGTGCACTACCCTGCAGGAGAACGCCGTCCTACTGCTCTTCTCCCTGGACAGCTCAGATCAGTGGCCCTCTTTCAAGCTGCCCTGGTGAGCCTCGAAGTTGGGCACGAGGAAGCCTATGAGAAAATGAAGGAAAAAGGGATCCAGCTTCAATAAAATCTTCATCTTTATTGATTCATAAAAACATGAATAATGGCATGCTCCTGGACAAGCTCAGGACAAGGCTACGCGTTTCGATCACAGGGATCTTTATCACAGCTGACATATTCAGACAAAGGCACATATTTAAGACAAAGGAAGACCAATCACGATCAGAAAAAATGTCATGTGATTTTTGACAAGTCCTTTAACAATTTGCACATAACGAATAAAGAAAAAAAAAAAAAAAAACAATATTTGCACAAATAAAATCAATGCAAAGAAATAAAATTAATAATGGAACATCAATTAGTTTCTTTTGTTGAGACCAAATGGATGTCTGGTATGTAGATTAAAGATCCAGAAAGCTTCACGTGTGAGGAGTCGCTGACGTGCATCTCCACCTCGGGCAGACAGGTTAACACTTTCAATACCTGTGACTTGGAAGGAAGAAACATTGCGAGCATGCTGAAAAATAAAATGTTTAGCAGCAGCAGAAATATTGCGATTCGAAGAAACATTCTTTATATCCTGCAAATGTTCAGCGATCCTGATTTTTAGTTTCCTAGTAGTGCAGCCTATATAAGATAAATTGCAAGTAGTGCACATAATTTTATATACCACATAGCATGAATTACAATTGATATATTTGTTAATGGTATAAATTGCAGTGCTGTCATTATTTTCAAATGTTTTCGTTACACAAACATATTTGCAAAGTGCACATCTATTGTGGCCACATTTATAAAAACCTTTATGTTCTAACCACGATGTTTTATGAGAAGAGAAATTATTACTGAACATGCTTGGAGAAACTTTGTTACCAATAGATGGCGCTTTCCTTGAAACAACATTAATACCTGATGAAAGAATGTCAGCAAGAGAGGGATCTTCATATAAAATAGGCAGCGATCTCAAAATGATTTTTTTGATGTCCCCAAATTGAGGACTATATTGAGCACAAAAATATGGTTTCACTGCAAGATCATTTTTTTGTTGTCGCCCTCCACTAATGAGATCCTCTCTGTTTTTATTACTTACAATTGTTCGTGCTCTTTTTAATGACCATTTAGGATAATTTCTGTTTTTTAATTTTGTATCCACACAATTAAATTCCGTTTCCAAAGCTGTAGGATCGCTGCAGTTTCTCAAAATTCTGGTATATTCACCCAAAGGAATCGATTTAATAGTATGTTTGGGGTGACTGCTTGCTGCATGCAAGATAGAATTACCAGCACAAGGTTTGCTGAACGTTTTAGTAATAATAACAGAGTCATGTACCCCATATAAATCAAGATCCAAAAAAGAAATTTTGTTATGATGAAATTTATGAGTAAAATATATGTTGAATGAATTAGAATTGATATAATCAATAAATCTGGATATGGCAGGTACATCACTACTCCAAATGATGAGTAAATCATCAATATATCTACCATACCAAGCAATCGAGTCAATAAATGGATTAGTAGCTGAAAAAATAAAAAAATATTCCCAATATGACATGACAAGATTAGCTAGGGATGGCGCAAATGTCGCACCCATCGCCACGCCAGAGTTTTGTAAAAAAAATTTATTGTCAAATGAGAAAAAATTGTGGGTTAATAAAAATTGAATAACTTGTAAAATATAATTAATGAGATCCTGGGAATAATTACTGAATTTCGTTAAGACAAACTGCAGCGCTGCCATGGCAACATTGTAAGGTATACAGGTATATAAAGAAGTCACATCACAACATAACCAAGTATTTTCTTTAGACCAGATTTTCTTGGAAAACATTCTCAGCACTTCTTTAGAATCTTTAATATAACCAGGAGTGATTTGTACTAGTGGTTGAAGTAGTGAGTCAACCCATTCACCCAGATGTTCATTTAAAGATCCAATCCCTGAGACAATAGGTCTCATGGGGGGGATTTTCATATCCTTGTGAATTTTTGGGAGACCATGCATGATAGGGATAATAGGATGAGACACTGTGAGATAATCAGTTTGTTTTTTGGTTAGAATGCCAAGGCTGAAACCCTCATTGATAATTTGGATAATCTCACTTTTAAATTTATCAGTGGGATTTGTATGGAGTTTTTCATATACATCACTGTCAGACAAGAGAGACATAATTTGAGAATGATAATCCTCTTTATTCAGGATAACTACCATGCCACCCTTGTCCGACATTTTAATTATTATATCTGACATACTTTTGATCTCATCTAATGCAGTTTTCTGGGCTTTTGTTAAATTGGAATGATTTCTGCTGCTGCCCATTTTAACCCTATCATGAAGGATTTTTAAATCCCTCTCTATCACCTCCTGGTATTTAGTCATGCAATCAGGCCTGGATTGAATGGGATAAAAAGAGGGATTTTTTGTTTTAAACACAGGTGCATGAATGGTATCAGATTCATTATCATAGGAATGAGTAGACAAACTAAACAAAGTGTTGAGAGATACCTGTTCTCTGAAAGACAAGTCAGTAAATTCATTATTATATGTCAGCGACTCCTGCAAAGGGGTCTCATCAGAATGATTTAAAAAATGCTTTTTGATGGTAAGGTCTCGCATAAACTTATTGACGTCCAAAATAGTAGAAAAAAGATTGAAATTCTGATCGGGCACAAAATTCAGACCTAAGGACAAAACATCTAATTGCGTTTTGGTAAAGTCTCGTGCAGATAAATTCAAGACATTATCATGGTTTATTATTTGCGATAATTCTTCCTGCGGCGTGTAATCATGACATGATCTTTGTCTGTGTTTTCTGCCACCCCGCCTTTTACGTTTTTTGAATGACGAAAAAACTTTGTGGTGTGAACACTGTCATTAGAGGAAACACTCAGATTATTGTCAGATGAATCCAACTCAGAGGATGTAAAACAGACATGTGGTTTAGATACCGGTTCATTGAGAGCATGGTTGCGTTTTAAAATAGATTTAGGAGTTCTATGACCCCGCTCCCAATGGCCCCAGTCATAGACTTTCTTGGTTGAATAGTCTCTTAGATCACGAGAAAATTTTCGTTTTTTCCAGTCCATGATATCCTTTTCTAGGCTAGAGACATTATCTTGCATTTTAGCCACAAGTGAGTCATACTGAGTCAACGATTTAAATTCAGTGAGCGCAGTATCTGCATCATTCATTTGTTTCTGAATATCCTCCAATTTATTACTCTCATATTTGACTATGAGTTGCATTAGTTTGGAAGAACAATTACTGAGTATCTGATTCCACTCTTCAATGAAAATGTCAGAAAAAATTGTAGTGGGGATTTTTTTAATACGAAGCCCCCTTGGAATCATATCCTTAGCTAGATAATTTTGGAGGGTAGTATGATCCCACCACAACTTTGTTTCTTGAAGCAAAAGTTTTTCCATTTTGTTGATATTTTCATTCAGATCAGGCATGTCTGGAATTTCGTTAATATCACCAGAAAACACTTGTGCCGCTTTGACAGATCTGTCTTGAACAAAAATAGATGCCATAATAAAGCTGGTGCCTGAGCTTAATGACTGAGTCCACTTTCAAAATACTTGAAAATATTGAGCATGAAACCGGGGGCACGGTAATCAAAAGTACAAATATAAGAACGCTAACCAGCTCACCGGTTTGTAGAAGCACGGATCCTCCGCTTGATCAAACGTGAAGATACATGAGAAAATGAAGGAAAAAGGGATCCAGCTTCAATAAAATCTTCATCTTTATTGATTCATAAAAACATGAATAATGGCATGCTCCTGGACAAGCTCAGGACAAGGCTACGCGTTTCGATCACAGGGATCTTTATCACAGCTGACATATTCAGACAAAGGCACATATTTAAGACAAAGGTGACCGTGCCCCGGTTTCATGCTCAATATTTTCAAGTATTTTGAAAGTGGACTCAGTCATTAAGCTCAGGCACCAGCTTTATTATGGCATCTATTTTTGTTCAAGACAGATCTGTCAAAGCGGCACAAGTGTTTTCTGGTGATATTAACGAAATTCCAGACATGCCTGATCTGAATGAAAATATCAACAAAATGGAAAAACTTTTGCTTCAAGAAACAAAGTTGTGGTGGGATCATACTACCCTCCAAAATTATCTAGCTAAGGATATGATTCCAAGGGGGCTTCGTATTAAAAAAATCCCCACTACAATTTTTTCTGACATTTTCATTGAAGAGTGGAATCAGATACTCAGTAATTGTTCTTCCAAACTAATGCAACTCATAGTCAAATATGAGAGTAATAAATTGGAGGATATTCAGAAACAAATGAATGATGCAGATACTGCGCTCACTGAATTTAAATCGTTGACTCAGTATGACTCACTTGTGGCTAAAATGCAAGATAATGTCTCTAGCCTAGAAAAGGATATCATGGACTGGAAAAAACGAAAATTTTCTCGTGATCTAAGAGACTATTCAACCAAGAAAGTCTATGACTGGGGCCATTGGGAGCGGGGTCATAGAACTCCTAAATCTATTTTAAAACGCAACCATGCTCTCAATGAACCGGTATCTAAACCACATGTCTGTTTTACATCCTCTGAGTTGGATTCATCTGACAATAATCTGAGTGTTTCCTCTAATGACAGTGTTCACACCACAAAGTTTTTTCGTCATTCAAAAAACGTAAAAGGCGGGGTGGCAGAAAACACAGACAAAGATCATGTCATGATTACACGCCGCAGGAAGAATTATCGCAAATAATAAACCATGATAATGTCTTGAATTTATCTGCACGAGACTTTACCAAAACGCAATTAGATGTTTTGTCCTTAGGTCTGAATTTTGTGCCCGATCAGAATTTCAATCTTTTTTCTACTATTTTGGACGTCAATAAGTTTATGCGAGACCTTACCATCAAAAAGCATTTTTTAAATCATTCTGATGAGACCCCTTTGCAGGAGTCGCTGACATATAATAATGAATTTACTGACTTGTCTTTCAGAGAACAGGTATCTCTCAACACTTTGTTTAGTTTGTCTACTCATTCCTATGATAATGAATCTGATACCATTCATGCACCTGTGTTTAAAACAAAAAATCCCTCTTTTTATCCCATTCAATCCAGGCCTGATTGCATGACTAAATACCAGGAGGTGATAGAGAGGGATTTAAAAATCCTTCATGATAGGGTTAAAATGGGCAGCAGCAGAAATCATTCCAATTTAACAAAAGCCCAGAAAACTGCATTAGATGAGATCAAAAGTATGTCAGATATAATAATTAAAATGTCGGACAAGGGTGGCATGGTAGTTATCCTGAATAAAGAGGATTATCATTCTCAAATTATGTCTCTCTTGTCTGACAGTGATGTATATGAAAAACTCCATACAAATCCCACTGATAAATTTAAAAGTGAGATTATCCAAATTATCAATGAGGGTTTCAGCCTTGGCATTCTAACCAAAAACAAACTGATTATCTCACAGTGTCTCATCCTATTATCCCTATCATGCATGGTCTCCCAAAAATTCACAAGGATATGAAAATCCCCCCCATGAGACCTATTGTCTCAGGGATTGGATCTTTAAATGAACATCTGGGTGAATGGGTTGACTCACTACTTCAACCACTAGTACAAATCACTCCTGGTTATATTAAAGATTCTAAAGAAGTGCTGAGAATGTTTTCCAAGAAAATCTGGTCTAAAGAAAATACTTGGTTATGTTGTGATGTGACTTCTTTATATACCTGTATACCTTACAATGTTGCCATGGCAGCGCTGCAGTTTGTCTTAACGAAATTCAGTAATTATTCCCAGGATCTCATTAATTATATTTTACAAGTTATTCAATTTTTATTAACCCACAATTTTTTCTCATTTGACAATAAATTTTTTTTACAAAAATCTGGCGTGGCGATGGGTGCGAAATTTGCGCCATCCCTAGCTAATCTTGTCATGTCATATTGGGAATATTTTTTTATTTTTTCAGCTACTAATCCATTTATTGACTCGATTGCTTGGTATGGTAGATATATTGATGATTTACTCATCATTTGGAGTGGTGATGTACCTGCCATATCCGGATTTATTGATTATATCAATTCTAATTCATTCAACATACATTTTACTCATAAATTTCATCATAACAAAATTTCTTTTTTGGATCTTGATTTATATGGGGTACATGACTCTGTTATTATTACTAAAACGTTCAGCAAACCTTGTGCTGGTAATTCTATCTTGCATGCAGCAAGCAGTCACCCCAAACATACTATTAAATCGATTCCTTTGGGTGAATATACCAGAATTTTGAGAAACTGCAGCGATCCTACAGCTTTGGAAACGGAATTTAATTGTGTGGATACAAAATTAAAAAACAGAAATTATCCTAAATGGTCATTAAAAAGAGCACGAACAATTGTAAGTAATAAAAACAGAGAGGATCTCATTAGTGGAGGGCGACAACAAAAAAATGATCTTGCAGTGAAACCATATTTTTGTGCTCAATATAGTCCTCAATTTGGGGACATCAAAAAAAAAAAATCATTTTGAGATCGCTGCCTATTTTATATGAAGATCCCTCTCTTGCTGACATTTTTTCATCAGGTATTAATGTTGTTTCAAGGAAAGCGCCATCTATTGGTAACAAAGTTTCTCCAAGCATGTTCAGTAATAATTTCTCTTCTCATAAAACATCGTGGTTAGAACATAAAGGTTTTTATAAATGTGGCCACAATAGATGTGCACTTTGCAAATATGTTTGTGTAACGAAAACCTTTGAAAATAATGACAGCACTGCAATTTATACCATTAACAAATATATCAATTGTAATTCATGCTATGTGGTATATAAAATTATGTGCACTACTTGCAATTTATCTTATATAGGCTGCACTACTAGGAGACTAAAAATCAGGATCGCTGAACATTTGCAGGATATAAAGAATGTTTCTGCGAATCGCAATTACTGCTGCTAAACATTTTATTTTTCAGCATGCTCGCAATGTTTCTTCCTTCCAAGTCACAGGTATTGAAAGTGTTAACCTGTCTGCCCGAGGTGGAGATGCACGTCAGCGACTCCTCACACGTGAAGCTTTCTGGATCTTTAATCTACATACCAGACATCCATTTGGTCTCAACAAAAGAAACTAATTGATGTTCCATTATTAATTTAATTTTTTTGCATTGATTTTATTTGTGCAAATATTGTTTTTTTTTTTTTTCTTTATTCGTTATGTGCAAATTGTTAAAGGACTTGTCAAAAATCACATGACATTTTTTCTGATCGTGATTGGTCTTCCTTTGTCTTAAATATGTGCCTTTGTCTGAATATGTCAGCTGTGATAAAGATCCCTGTGATCGAAACGCGTAGCCTTGTCCTGAGCTTGTCCAGGAGCATGCCATTATTCATGTTTTTATGAATCAATAAAGATGAAGATTTTATTGAAGCTGGATCCCTTTTTCCTTCATTTTCTCATGTATCTTCACGTTTGATCAAGCGGAGGATCCGTGCTTCTACAAACCGGTGAGCTGGTTAGCGTTCTTATACGAGGAAGCCTATGCAGTGCTCCTGAAAGTGGCAGAACGTCAGGCAGAGCGGGAGGCGGTAAAGCGCCAAGCAGAGCGCGAGGTAGTGGAACGCTGTGAGGCTGCAGAGCGACAGCATCAGCTGGAGTTGGCTCGACAGGGTCTCATACAGCCCACCACAGCACCTCCGGAAACCAAGACAGCAAAGGTCCGAGCCCAGGACTTCCCCTTGCTGGAGAAGGAAGGAGACCTGGACTCCTTTCTGCGGCCCTTTGAGCGGACCTGCTGACAGCACCATCTGGCCTCGGATCAGTGGGCCAAGTACCTGACTCCCCGTTTGAGGAGTAAGTCTCTGGAAGTTCTGGGGGACTTACCTGCCAGGGAAGAACAGGACTATGAGAGCATTAAACAGGCCCTGATCCAGTAGTTCAACCTCACCTCAGAGTCTTACCGCAAGAAGGTCCTGAGCCTGCAAAAAGGCCTCAAGGACACGTGGGCCGACCACATGCGGGCCCTTATGCGAGTTGCAGAGCATTTCATCAAGGGCCTGGAGCTCACCACCGGCCAGGTGATCTAGGAGGCATTTGTCACAGAACAATTCTTGTTGAACTGCCCAGAGGATCTTCAGCAATACCTCCATGACCGGAAACCAAAAGGAGTCACTGCTACTGCCGCCCTGGCAAATGACTATTCCAATAACTGGGCCCTTGAAGCCAAGCAGGCCGCCCACAGCACCTTGAGAGGAGGTAAGACTCATCCTGCTCCTGTTTCTACAGCCCCAAAAATGCAAGGGGCGCCCCCATCTGTTTCCCTCTCCAGGCCAGGGGTAGAACCCAGGAGGTGTCACCTCTGCAACCAACCCGGACACTTCAGGGCCGTGTGTCCCCAGTGCCACAAGGCCCTGTCCTTATCCCTAAACCAGTCTCCTGTCATGTGTGTGGGTGGGGGTGGTGGGAGGTCCCATGACAATCACCAGCCCGTCACCGAAATCCACGCCGATGCTATGAGACTGCGGGACACCGGCGCTGAGATGGTGTCCCCCAGGACTTGTTACCCTGAAAAACCCTCGCCATCTCCGCAATTGGAGGCGTCAAACCGGAGCTGCCCATCACCAGGGTTCATCTGGACTGGGGTGCTGGGAGGGGAATGAGGGAGGTGGGAGTGTCGGCGAATATTCCCGCGAGTGTTTTACTTGGGACAGATTTGAGGTGGCTAGTGTCACAGTATGTGGCTACTGAGACCCCCAAGTCCTGGTCCCCACTGAACCTTGAATTGTCTACTGCTAATGATGTTGTAAGTGTGTTGCCTGTTCCCTCTGATTTAAGGAGGGAGGTGGGAGCGGAGAGTCACTCCTGTGCTGACAGGACTCATGCAGCACGAGCAGATGAGACACAGCCAGAAGACACAAGAAGGTGTGAGAATGCCCCCAGGTGTGATGAGACACTGTGCTCTGGAGGGAGAGGTGGGGGGCAGGTAACTGCAAGGCCAGAACCAGAGGGGCTGCTGCAGGGATTGTAGCGACCCTAGATGGGTCCAAACTGCTGGGTTCTGCACAGCTGCAGGAAGGGGAATGTGCCAATATGGTTGGGGTTGCCACAGGAGAGGTGGAGCTTCCAGGTAAGGCCCCAGGGCAGGAGGTTCCCACACCTGGAATGCCAGGAGACCAGGTTGGTCCAACTGACTCGGCGGCTTGTGTGGAAGTCGAGGGGAGGCAGGCACTACCCAGAATTACAGCAGTCGTGGCCGCTGTTACCAGGAGTGGGAGTGCTGGAGCCCAAGGAGCCTCATGGAGGTCCAATGTCCTTCCCCATTCTGACCAAGTGGCGGCTGAGCTAGAGGGAGGTCTGGATACGAGTCCCAGGGAACTGACAGAAGACGTTGCAGTTTCGTCCATTCTGGCCACATCTAGTCAGGGGTTTCAGGCAGAGTTGGAAGCCGATGACAGACTGAAGGCCCTTAAGGAGCAGGCGGCACAGCCTTTCACGGACTCAGACCTCGAGCGGGTGGTCTGGGACCAGGGAAGGCTGTACCGGGTGTCGGTTCAGCAAGAGTCACCAGAGGCGTGGCCTAGGGACCAACAGTTAGTGGTACCCTATCCGTTCCGGGCAGAGTTGTTGTGGATTGCACATGATGATGATGGCTGGATACTTAGGGATCGCTAAGAATAAGGCCAGGCTAGCCCAGCATTTCTACTGGCCTAAAATGGGGACCGATGTGGCTACCTACTGCCGTTCGTGTGTCAGAGAGTGTGGAAGGTGGGGCAGCACCCCAAAGCCCCTCTGGTGCCATTGCCCATCATTGAAGAGCCTTTCTGGAGGTTGGCTGTGGATCTCATCGGACCGGATACTAACGGTAGTGGATTACGCCACCCGGTACCCGGAAGAGGTAGCCTTGTTGTCCACTCGGGCCGACAAGGTGGCCACCGCTTTACTGGAGATTTTCTCCAGAGTGGGATTTCCCTAGGAAATTCTCACCGACCGAGGGACCCAGTTCATGTCGCAGCTGATGGAGTCCCTTTTAAGCAAATATAGGTGCAACATCTGGTGGCCAGCCACTACCATCCGCAGACTAACAGACTAATGGTCTGTGCGAGCGATTCAATGGCACCCTCAAGCAGATGCTTAGGATGTTTGCTGACTCCCACAGGAGGGACTGGAGAGGTACCTCCCTCACCTACTATTTGCCTACCGGGAGGCTCCCCAGGCCTAAACGGGGTTTGCCACCTTTGAGCTCCTGTATGGGCGACATGTACGAGGGCCCCTTGCTCTGGTGAAAGAGGCATGGGAAGGAGACTTGGCCACCCTTGAAGTGTCAGTCGTTGGGTACGTCGTGTGCTTCCAGGAAAAAATGACTGCCTTGTCATGGTTGGTACAGGACAATATGGCCCAGGATCAGGCTAACCAGAAGAGCTGGTGCGACCAGAATACTTGTGAAAGGACCTACCAGGTGGGTCAGAAAGCATGGGTACTGGTCCCCGTTCCACAGGAAAAGCTTCAGGCAGCCTGGGAGGGCCCATACCTTATGCACCAGCGGCTCAATGATGTCACATACCCGGTCACCCTAGACCACACCCATGGAAGGAGGAAGGCCTTCCATGTAAACATAATGAAGGTCCATCATGAGCGGGAGGCCTGCGCCTCCCATGTGTGCAACTTTCCTGAGGAAGGAGAGTCCAAAACCCTCCCGGATCTGCTCACCCAAGTCAAGGCAGGTGGATCCATTGAGGTCGTAGAGGTTGGTCACCAGCTTTCCAAAGACCAATGGTCCCAGCTGGCAGATACTCTACGCCCCTTCCGGGAGCTGTTCAGCAGCCTTCCTGGAAGGACCAAGTTGGCTGTTCATCACGTGGACACTGAGGATCACCCCCCGATTCGGCGGTCAGCATATTGGGTCTCTTAAGGTGCAGCAGCAGATGCACCAGGAGATTGACGAGATGCTGAAGCTGGCGGTGATCCAGGCATCCAATAGTGCGTGGGCGTCTCCCGTAGTCCTCGTCCCCAAAAGGGACAGAACAACCCGGTTCTGAGTGGAGTATCGGGGGCTCCACGCTGTCACGGTCACCGATACGTTTCCTATGCCGCACATCGATGACCTGCTCGATCAGTTGGCTGGGGATAAATACCTGACCATCATAGATCTGAGCCAGGGGTTTTGGCAGATCCCTCTGACCCCCGAGGCCCGGGAGCGCTCTGCCTTTATCACCCCATTTGGACTTTATGAGTCCACCGTGGTGCCTTTCTGCATGAAGAATGCCCCTGCCACGTTACAGCAGATGGTCAACACGCTGCTCCAAGGACTTGAAGGGTATGCGGCTGCATACCTAGACGATATTGCCATCTTCAGTCTCACATGGGAGGATCACCTAGAGCATCTGACACTGGTGCCTAGGCGGATCCACCGGGCAGGTCTGACCATCAAGCCGGAAAAGTGCCAGCTGGGCATGAGCGAGGTCCTCTTTCTGGGTCACTGGGTAGGCGGGGGGTACTGAAGCCAGAACCCAGGAAGGTGGATGCCATTGCATCCTGACCCACCCCCAGGACCAAGTAACAGGTCATGTACTTCCTGGGGACCGCTGGGTACTATAGGAGGTTTGTTCCACACTATAGTACCCTGGCCAAGCCCCTGACGGACCTCACCAAGAAAAAGCTGCCTCTTGCGGTAGACTGGTTAGTTACCTGCGAGACAGTTTTTCAGGCGCTCGAGACTGCTCTCTCCAGCTCCCCAGTGCTACAAACTGCTGACTTTGCACGGCCGTTTGTAGTACAGACTGATGCAAGTGACTTTGGCCTTGGTGCCGTACTCAGTCATGTCAACGCAGCGGGCCAGGAGCTTCCCGTCCTGTACCTGAGCAGGAAGCTATTGCCGAGAAAGGTGGCCTACTCCACGATGGAGTGCCTGGCAATTGTGTGGGCCCTGCAGCGTCTGCAGCCATATTTGTACAGGCATCCCTTCAGAGTGGAGACGGACCACAACCCCCTCAGCTGGTTGCACATGGTTTCTGGGACGAATGGGAGGTTGCTGCATTGGAGCCTGGCACTCCAGCAGTACTACTTCTCCATTCGCCACAAAAGGGGCCATGACCATGGCAACACTGATGGGCTATCGCGGCAAGGAGAGATTGCTGGAGTGTGTTCTGGGGAATACAGGAATGTGATGCCCCCTAGCGCCCTCTAAAGCGGGGAGATGTGAGGGACAAGGGAGAGTCCATTTTGGATTTTAAGTTCAGGACATCTTCCACTCCTGAAGTGTGCCCCCCACGCTTGCATTCCCCAAGGCCATAAAAAGCCATGCAGTGTTTATCTTTAATGAAACAAAACAAGAACAGATCCTTTGAAGCTCATGACACAATGGTGTGAAAACTTCTGCAGCTGCAAGCCAGCTGGCCCTTTTGTCTGCCTGACACACATTGAGACAGCATGGCACTATAAGGCACAGTAGACTCAGAGGTATTAAATCACATGCTACATAACACGGTAATTGCAACCTATGTATAGCCTATCCTTTGTACCACACTCCTTACTGCATACCTGTATATTGTTCTGTAAATATATGCTTGCATATTTCTAGTGTGCCTTTTAGGCAATTAAATATAAAATTAATCTTGGGCTGCTCTTTTATCTCAATCCACAAATCCCCACGTCCGCACACTCGGTTGGTTATATGATGATACGCTACGTGAGTTCCTGACCCGATATATGCCTGCTGTCAGATGTGGCTTATTTCAAACGAGGAACTAGTGGCAGAATACCGTATTGTTTTAGTGAGGAATAGTGATGAGCGAGCAATAAAATGCTTGAGTGCTCGTTGTTCGGGTCGAGCAGATTGGAATACTCGGGTACTTGGACAGAACAATGAGCCCAATGTAAGGCTATGTGCACACGTAGAAGAATTGCCGCGGAAATTTCCGCGGCAATCTCGTACCTCCCTGCCGCGGGAAATACGAATTTTATAGGTATGCGTATTCCCGCTAAAAACTAGCGTTTTGCAAGCGTAATTAGCTTGCCGAATGCTAGCGTTTTGCAAGCGATCTGCAGCATCGCTTGGAAAACTGATTGACAGGTTGGTCACACGAGTCAAACATAGTGTTTGACAAGTGTGAGAAACTTTTTACTATTGATGCTGCCTATGACGCATCAATAGTAAAACGATCTAATGTTAAAAATAATTTAAAAAATAAAAAATCGTGATATTCTCACCTTCCGGCGGCCCCCGCAGCCTTCCAGCCTCTCAGCGATGCTCCCGGCCAATCCCGTTCCCAAGGATGCTTAGCGACAATGACCCCAGATGACGTAGCATCATGCGAGACCGCTACATCATCTGGGGTCATTGTCGCTAAGCACGCCTGGGAACGGGATTGGCCGGGAGCGTCGCTGAGGAGCGGGAAGGCTGTGGGGGCCGCCGGAAGGTGAGAATATCACTATTTTTTATTTTGATTATTGTTTTACCAGGGATATGGTACCCAGGGCCTGGAGGAGAGTCTTCTGTTTTCTCTCCTCCAGACCCTGGGTACCATCCGCACATGAACAGCTCACTTTGCGCATGGTGGGCATAGCCACATGCAGAAAGTAAGCGGTTCAATGCATTCCTATGGTGGCGGAATCGCCGCGATTCCGGAAAAAGAATGAGCATGTGCACAAAAATTGCAGAATGCATTCTCTTCATAGGATGGTTAACGCATGCGTTTTTTCAGCGTTTTTGAGGCGGAAAACCGCCGCAAAAACGCTAAAAAAAGCGAAAAATCCTGAACGTGTGCACATAGCCTAAGTCTATGGGAAACCCTAGTATTTTTGCCGCAATCCCCCTTGGGGTCCTTTCAAGGTCTAAATGCGTCTGAAAATGATGGAAACACTGCTCAAATGACACAAGGACATCATGGAGATCGCCGCTTGGAGCATTCCTGACTCCTAGTTCACAGCTTTAAACAATGTTGTCAAATTTTTATGCCATTTTTACCGGTGCACCAAAAAACATGCCAAAAAGAAACCAAAACGGATTTTCCTGGGAAATATGTAAAGGTACATCATTTCCAGGTTAATGATATGCATATAGGGCAAAATAATTAACCCCAGTCCAAAATGTTCCTCCACCACTTGGGCTATGTTCAGACGCAGCGTTTTTGAAGCGTTTTTCAACTTTAACCCCTTCACCCCAAGGGTGTTTTGCACGTTAATGACCGGGCCAATTTTTACAATTCTGAGCACTGTCTCTTTATGAGGTTATAACTCTGGAACGCTTCAACGGATCTTCCCGATTCTCAGATTGTTTCCTCATAACATATTGTACTTCATGTCAGTGATAAAATTTCTTCGATATACAGTACAGACCAAAAGTTTGGACACACCTTCTCATTCAATGATTTTTCTGTATTTTCATGACTGTGAAAATTGTAGAATCACACTGAAGGCATCAAAATTATGAATTAACACATGTGGAATTATACATTACACTTTACTTTACAAAAAAGTGTGAAACAACTGAAAATATGTCTTATATTCTAGGTTCTTCAAAGTAGCCACCTTTTGCTTTGATTACTGCTTTGCACGCAGAAAAGGTGAACAGATGGACTCTACATGCCTGGTTCCCACCATGAAGCATGGAGGAGGTGGTGTGATGATGTGGGGGTGCTTTGCTGGTGACACTGTTGGGGATTTATTAAAAATTGAAGGCATAGTGAACCAGCATGGCTACCACAGCATCTTGCAGCAGCATGCTATTCTATCCGGTTTGCATTTAGTTGGACCATCATTTATTTTTCAACAGGGCAATGACCCCAAACACACCTCCAGACTGTGTAAGGGCTATTTGACCAAGAAGGAGAGTGTTGGGGTGCTATTCCAGATGACTTGGCCTCCACAGTCACCAGACCTGAACCCATTCGAGATGGTTTGGGGTGAACTAGACCGCTCACAGCTTCAATTTTGAATAATCCCCAACAGTGTCACCAGCAAAGCACCCCGACACCATCACACAGGGCCGGCTCCAGGTTTTTATGGGCCCCGGGCGAAAGAGTCTCAGTGGGCCCCTTTAACACAGACCACGTTTTATGATGCACAGATACTGCAGAGAAATATAGGTATAGTACAATGCCAAACACTTCACTTCTTCCATTACATGACTGATATCTATTGTAAATTGTACAATAGCTCAAAAACCGCCAAATCCTCACAGTGCACAGTACAGACTGGACAGTACAGTCCTCCATACAATATTATGGGCACCACATAGTCTCCCCCTCATCACCCATATAATACCCCATGCAGGATGTCACCCCTCCATCCCCCATATAATGCTCCATACAGAATACTGGACCCAATATAATGCTCCATACAGGATACTGGTCCCCATATAAAGCTCCATACAAAATATGGAGCTCTCCTCTGCGCTGTGCTGCGTTCTGCACTGTTACGGCTCAGGAAAGGGCGCCGTGGAAAGACTCCCATCATCATCATTGCCTGCCCATTATCATCATCACTGCCTGCCCATTATCATCATCGCCTCCCCATCATCATCATTATCTGCCCATCATCATCAATGCCTGCCCATCATCATCATTGCCTCCCCATCATCATCATCTCCTCCACATCATCATCATCGCGTCCCCATAATCATCATTGCCTGCCCATCATCATCAATGCCTGCCCATCATCATCATCGCCTCCTCATCATCATCACTGCCTGCCCATCATTATCAATGCCTGCCCATAATCATCATTGCCTCCCCATCAATATCATTGCCTGCCCATCATCATCACTGCCTGCCCATCATCATCAATGCCTGCCCATAATCACCATTGATTCCCCATCAATATCATTGCCTGCCCATCATCATCACTGCCTGCCCATCATCATCAACGCCTGCCATAATTATCATTGCCTCCCCATCATCATCACTGCCTGCCCATCATCATCAATGCCTGCCCATAATCATCATTGTCTCCCCATCAATATCATTGCCTGCCCATCATCATCACTGCCTGCCCATAATCATCAATGCCTGCCCATAATCATCATTGCCTCCCTATCAATATCATTGCCTGCCCATCATCATCAATGCCTGGCCATCATCATCAATCATCAATGCCTCCCCATCATCATCATCACTGCCCTCCCCCCACCACCATCACACATACAGCAGACACACACACACACACAAAGCACCGCACTACATACACACACACTGATACACACAGAGACACATACACAGACACACACACAAACATCTCACCTGTCCGGCGTCTGCGCTCTCTCTGGTACAGCCGGCCACTGAATGATGACGTCATTCAGCGGCGCTGCTGAGAGGAAGCGCCGGCTTCCTGCCGGCGCCCCCTGGAACCCAGGGCTGCGGCAGCGAAGGCACGGAGAGTGTTGAGTATTGCGCCGGCTGCTGCCGGGGCCCTGAGCAAGCGGGGGGGCTCAGTGGCGGTGCTAACACCACTAACGGGCGCCGGGGTGCCAGACGGCGAGTGGGCCCCCACCGCCTGCTCAGGGCCCCGGCACTTGCCCGGGTGTGCCGGGTGTTGACGCCGGCCCTGCCATCACACCACCTCCTCCATGCTTCATGGTGGGAACCAGGCATGTAGAGTCCATCCGTTCACCTTTTCTGCTGCAAAGCAGTAATCAAAGCAAAAGATGGCTACTTTGAAGAACCTAAAATATAAGACATATTTTTAGTTGTTTCACACTTTTTTGTAAAGTGTAATGTATAATTCCACATGTGTTAATTCATAGTTTTGATGCCTTCAGTGTGATTCTACAATTTTCATAGTCATGAAAATACAGAAGAATCTTCAAATGAGAAGGTGTGTCCAAACTTTTGGTCTGTACTGTAACTTGCGTTTATTTTTGAAAAAAACGCAAATATGGCGAACATTTTGAAAATTTTGCAATTTTCAAACTTTGAATTTTTATTCCCTTAAAACAGAGAAATATGTCACACAAAATAGTTAATAAATAACATTTCCCACATGTCTACTTTACATCAGCACAATTTTGCAATTTTGGTACCAAAATTTTTTTTTGTTAGGAAATTATAAGGGTTAAAAGTTGACCACCGATTTCTCATTTTTGCAACAAAATTTACAAAGCCATTTTTTTAGGGACCACCTCACATCACATTTGAAGTCACTTTGAGGAGTCTATATGGCAGAAAATACCCAAAAGTGACACCATTCTAAAAACTGCACCCCTCAAGGTACTCAAAACCACATTCAAGAAGTTTATTAACCCTTCAGGTGCTTCACAGGAGCTGAAGCAATGTGGAAGTAAAAAATGAACATTTAACTTTTTAGTTACAAAAATGATCTTTTACAAACTTTTTTTTATTTTCACAAGGGTAAAAGGAGAAAATGGACAGATAAAGTTGTTGTGCAATTTTCTCCAGAGTACGCCAATACCCCATATGTGGGTGAAAACTGTTTGGGCACACGGCAGAGCTCGTAAGGGAAGGAGTGCCGTTTGACTTTTTCAAACCAAAATTGGCTGGAATTGAGATTGGACGCCATGTCACGTTTGGAGAACCCCTGATGCGCCTAAACAGTGGAACCCCCACAAGTGACACCATTTTGGAAACCAGACCCCATATGGAACTTATCTAGATCTGTTGTGAGCACTTTGAACCCTCAAATGTTTCACAAAAATTTATAATGCCTGGGTGTGAAAAAAAAAAACAATTTTCCACAAAAATGATTTTTAGTCCCAAATTTTTTATTTTTCCCAAGGAAATTGGACCCCAAAACTTGTTGTCCAATTTGTCCTAAGTACGCTGATACCCATATGTGGGGGGGCGAAACTGTTTGGGCGCACGGCAGGGCTTGGAAAGGAAGTAATTAAGTTTTGGAATGCAGACGTTGATGGGGGTCATGTTCCGTTTGCAGTGCCCCAGATGTGCCTAAACAGTGGGAAAACCCCCACAAGTGACTGCATTTTGGAAACTAGACCCCCTAAGGAACTTTTCTAGATCTTTGGTGAGCACTTTGAACACCCAAGTGCTTCACACAAGTTTATAATGCCCAGTGTTTTGAATGTTCTGGAGATGGTTTCTGAGCAGAGGCTCCCTCTTGTGGTTGCAAACAGTACTGAACCTCACAGCGAGGAATGGCAATTTGGGATCACGGACTGGACTGATATAAGGGAGGTTCCCTCCCATGATGGTCGCCGGTGATCAATTTTTCTTGTCTCAATTGTGGTTCCTGGTTCATTTTGAAGTTGCTGGAGTCTTGCCTGCACCTGCTGCTTTCAGATAAGATATTTTCTGCTTTTCTTATTGTGCTTGCTTTTTTCAGAGTGTTCTGCACTTTTGTGGAGGCCAGCCGGGTCCCCTCCGGGGGCCTGTGCTCCTCTCAATTTATCTGTAGCCACTGTTATTTGTTCATTTGCTTTTTCCTGTTTTTTTCAGTGGCTGCAGATTTGTTTTGTTACACCAGAGATCTGATTTAGGTGGTAGAGATCGTGTGATCTCAGGTTTTTTTGGCAATCAGAAGTGCTGGTATTTTTTAGGGTTTTTGTTGGATTGCAGTCAGAATTATTTCCTGTACTTTTCTGTCTAGACAGATTGGGCACCAACGTTTGCTCATTCTATTTTCTGTCTGTGTCCGTGCTATCTTCTTGTCTAACCGCCATTATATGTTTGGGGGCTTCCTATTTTCTTTGGGGATCTCCTCCAGGGCAGATAGCTTTTATCTTTCTGCCTTTAGGTGTAGTTATCTCTCAGGCTGTGACGAGGTGTCTAAGATCAACGTAGGAGCGCTCCACGGCTACCTCTAGTTGTGTGGTTAGTTCAGGTTACTGCAATCCAATAGGTTCCAGCCTCTCTGGTGTATTACCGTTTTTGCTTTTTCTCCTCAGCTACCTAAACATAACAGTATCACTGGCCCAAAACTAAAATTATATGGTACTCACAGAAGGGAAGAATAGTGTGGAAAGAAAAAAAAAAGTTGTCAGAGTTGTCAGAGATTTTTTATTTTCTGTTTGTTGCATTTTTCCCTCTTTTTCTCTGAGTGATGAGGAGGATTTTTTTTTCTCAATGGAGTTTGCACAGTTGTCTGGCCGTGTGGATCAGTTTTCCACTGAGGTTCGGAGTATTGCTACCTATCTTGCTGGGTTGCCGGCTGTGGAACCTAGAATTCCCATGCCAGATTTGTTTTTGGGGGATCGGGCTAAATTTCTGAATTTCAAAAATAACTGTAAGTTGTTTTTTGCCTTGAAGCCTAAGTACTCAGGGAACGCAGCACAGCAGGTTCAAATTGTCATCTCTCTCCTGCACGGCGACCCTCAGGATTGGGCTTTTTCCCTGACACCTGGGGATCCTGTTTTGAATGATGTTGATGTATTTTTTCAGGCTCTGGGGTTGTTGTACGATGAACCTAATGTCACTGATCAGGCTGAGAAGGCCTTGTTGGCATTAAGTCAGGGCTGTGAAGCCGCTGAACTGTACGGTCAGAAATTTCAAAAGTGGGCAGTCCTGACCAAATGGAATGATGATGCTTTGGCAGCCCTTTTTCGGAAGGGTCTGTCAGAGAATGTAAAGGACGTTATGGTGGGATTCCCTGTACCCTCTGGTCTCAATGATTCTATGTCTTTGGCTATTCAAATTGACAGACGTTTGCGTGAGCGCAGAGGTATGCTTGAGATGGTGTTGCCTTGTGGGTCAGCTCCTGAGCCCATGCAGTATGATGGAGTGACTTCTGGGGCACAGCGTCATGAATTTCAAAAGCGCAATGGGTTATGTTTCTACTGTGGTGACGCCTCTCATGCTATTTCCATCTGCCCTAAGCGGGAAAGATGTTTTGCGCGCTCAGTTGTCTTGGGTAGTGTTCAGACTAAATTTCTGTTGACTGTTACCCTGATTTGCTCCATGTCCACATTTTCGGCTCAGGCTTTTGTTGATTCAGGAGCAGCTATTAACATGATGAATTTCGACTTTGCCAAATGTTGTGGCTTTCCCATGATACCCCTGCGGAAGTCTATTCCCCTATTGGGCATTGATTCTACCCTTTGGCGGAGAATAAACCCCAATTTTCTACTCAGGTGATAATGAGGGTTGAACCAGATCATCAGGAGAGTTGCAAATTTTTGGTGTTGCATAATCTGCATGACATTATTGTTCTGGGTTTCCCTTGGTTGCAGATTCATAATCCTGTTTTGGATTGGAAATATGTGTCTGTGACCAGTTGGGACTGCCAATGTGTTAATGCTGGCACTCCTGATTTTTCTGCCTCTCCCCAGTCTCAGGATGTTCCTGACTTTTTGACTGATTTTTCTGATGTGTTTGATGAAAGTAAATCTGCATCCTTACCCCCTCACAGGAGCTACGATTGCGTTATTGAATTAGTGCCTGGTGGTAAATTTCCTAAAGGACG
>JARQOD010000002.1:417151198-417280432 GCA_033576555.1 Oophaga sylvatica
AGCACAATTTTGCAATTTTGGTACCAAAATTTTTTTTTGTTAGGAAATTATAAGGGTTAAAAGTTGACCACCGATTTCTCATTTTTGCAACAAAATTTACAAAGCCATTTTTTTAGGGACCACCTCACATCACATTTGAAGTCACTTTGAGGAGTCTATATGGCAGAAAATACCCAAAAGTGACACCATTCTAAAAACTGCACCCCTCAAGGTACTCAAAACCACATTCAAGAAGTTTATTAACCCTTCAGGTGCTTCACAGGAGCTGAAGCAATGTGGAAGTAAAAAATGAACATTTAACTTTTTAGTTACAAAAATGATCTTTTACAAACTTTTTTTTATTTTCACAAGGGTAAAAGGAGAAATGGACAGATAAAGTTGTTGTGCAATTTTCTCCAGAGTACGCCAATACCCCATATGTGGGTGAAAACTGTTTGGGCACACGGCAGAGCTCGTAAGGGAAGGAGTGCCGTTTGACTTTTTCAAACCAAAATTGGCTGGAATTGAGATTGGACGCCATGTCACGTTTGGAGAACCCTGATGCGCCTAAACAGTGGAACCCCCCACAAGTGACACCATTTTGGAAACCAGACCCCATATGGAACTTATCTAGATCTGTTGTGAGCACTTTGAACCCTCAAATGTTTCACAAAAATTTATAATGCCTGGGTGTGAAAAAAAAAAACAATTTTCCACAAAAATGATTTTTAGTCCCAAATTTTTTATTTTTCCCAAGGAAATTGGACCCCAAAACTTGTTGTCCAATTTGTCCTAAGTACGCTGATACCCCATATGTGGGGGGGCGAAACTGTTTGGGCGCACGGCAGGGCTTGGAAAGGAAGTAATTAAGTTTTGGAATGCAGACGTTGATGGGGGTCATGTTCCGTTTGCAGTGCCCCAGATGTGCCTAAACAGTGGAAAACCCCCACAAGTGACTGCATTTTGGAAACTAGACCCCCTAAGGAACTTTTCTAGATCTTTGGTGAGCACTTTGAACACCCAAGTGCTTCACACAAGTTTATAATGCCCAGTGTTTTGAATGTTCTGGAGATGGTTTCTGAGCAGAGGCTCCCTCTTGTGGTTGCAAACAGTACTGAACCTCACAGCGAGGAATGGCAATTTGGGATCACGGACTGGACTGATATAAGGGAGGTTCCCTCCCATGATGGTCGCCGGTGATCAATTTTTCTTGTCTCAATTGTGGTTCCTGGTTCATTTTGAAGTTGCTGGAGTCTTGCCTGCACCTGCTGCTTTCAGATAAGATATTTTCTGCTTTTCTTATTGTGCTTGCTTTTTTCAGAGTGTTCTGCACTTTTGTGGAGGCCAGCCGGGTCCCCTCCGGGGCCTGTGCTCCTCTCAATTTATCTGTAGCCACTGTTATTTGTTCATTTGCTTTTTCCTGTTTTTTTCAGTGGCTGCAGATTTGTTTTGTTACACCAGAGATCTGATTTAGGTGGTAGAGATCGTGTGATCTCAGGTTTTTTTGGCAATCAGAAGTGCTGGTATTTTTTAGGGTTTTTGTTGGATTGCAGTCAGAATTATTTCCTGTACTTTTCTGTCTAGACAGATTGGGCACCAACGTTTGCTCATTCTATTTTCTGTCTGTGTCCGTGCTATCTTCTTGTCTAACCGCCATTATATGTTTGGGGCTTCCTATTTTCTTTGGGATCTCCTCCAGGGCAGATAGCTTTTATCTTTCTGCCTTTAGGTGTAGTTATCTCTCAGGCTGTGACGAGGTGTCTAAGATCAACGTAGGAGCGCTCCACGGCTACCTCTAGTTGTGTGGTTAGTTCAGGTTACTGCAATCCAATAGGTTCCAGCCTCTCTGGTGTATTACCGTTTTTGCTTTTTCTCCTCAGCTACCTAAACATAACAGTATCACTGGCCCAAAACTAAAATTATATGGTACTCACAGAAGGGAAGAATAGTGTGGAAAGAAAAAAAAAAGTTGTCAGAGTTGTCAGAGATTTTTTATTTTCTGTTTGTTGCATTTTTCCCTCTTTTTCTCTGAGTGATGAGGAGGATTTTTTTTTCTCAATGGAGTTTGCACAGTTGTCTGGCCGTGTGGATCAGTTTTCCACTGAGGTTCGGAGTATTGCTACCTATCTTGCTGGGTTGCCGGCTGTGGAACCTAGAATTCCCATGCCAGATTTGTTTTTGGGGGATCGGGCTAAATTTCTGAATTTCAAAAATAACTGTAAGTTGTTTTTTGCCTTGAAGCCTAAGTACTCAGGGAACGCAGCACAGCAGGTTCAAATTGTCATCTCTCTCCTGCACGGCGACCCTCAGGATTGGGCTTTTTCCCTGACACCTGGGGATCCTGTTTTGAATGATGTTGATGTATTTTTTCAGGCTCTGGGGTTGTTGTACGATGAACCTAATGTCACTGATCAGGCTGAGAAGGCCTTGTTGGCATTAAGTCAGGGCTGTGAAGCCGCTGAACTGTACGGTCAGAAATTTCAAAAGTGGGCAGTCCTGACCAAATGGAATGATGATGCTTTGGCAGCCCTTTTTCGGAAGGGTCTGTCAGAGAATGTAAAGGACGTTATGGTGGGATTCCCTGTACCCTCTGGTCTCAATGATTCTATGTCTTTGGCTATTCAAATTGACAGACGTTTGCGTGAGCGCAGAGGTATGCTTGAGATGGTGTTGCCTTGTGGGTCAGCTCCTGAGCCCATGCAGTATGATGGAGTGACTTCTGGGGCACAGCGTCATGAATTTCAAAAGCGCAATGGGTTATGTTTCTACTGTGGTGACGCCTCTCATGCTATTTCCATCTGCCCTAAGCGGGAAAGATGTTTTGCGCGCTCAGTTGTCTTGGGTAGTGTTCAGACTAAATTTCTGTTGACTGTTACCCTGATTTGCTCCATGTCCACATTTTCGGCTCAGGCTTTTGTTGATTCAGGAGCAGCTATTAACATGATGAATTTCGACTTTGCCAAATGTTGTGGCTTTCCCATGATACCCCTGCGGAAGTCTATTCCCCTATTGGGCATTGATTCTACCCTTTGGCGGAGAATAAACCCCAATTTTCTACTCAGGTGATAATGAGGGTTGAACCAGATCATCAGGAGAGTTGCAAATTTTTGGTGTTGCATAATCTGCATGACATTATTGTTCTGGGTTTCCCTTGGTTGCAGATTCATAATCCTGTTTTGGATTGGAAATATGTGTCTGTGACCAGTTGGGACTGCCAATGTGTTAATGCTGGCACTCCTGATTTTTCTGCCTCTCCCCAGTCTCAGGATGTTCCTGACTTTTTGACTGATTTTTCTGATGTGTTTGATGAAAGTAAATCTGCATCCTTACCCCCTCACAGGAGCTACGATTGCGTTATTGAATTAGTGCCTGGTGGTAAATTTCCTAAAGGACGCCTTTTTAATTTATCTGTACCTGAACACGATGCTATGCGATCTTATATCACGGAGTCATTGGAGAAGGGTCATATCAGACCATCCTCTTCACCCTTGGGCGCCGGTTTTTTCTTTGTGGCCAAAAAGGATGGTTCATTGAGGCCGTGTATTGATTATCGCCTCCTGAATAAGATCACTGTGAAATATCAATATCCGTTACCCTTGATTTCTGACCAGTTTTCCAGAGTGAAAAGTGCTAGTTGGTTTACCAAGCTTGACCTCAGGGGGGCGTATAACCTTATTCGTATTAAGCACGGGGATGAATGGAAGACGGTGTTTAATACCCCAGAGGGGCATTTTGAGTACCTAGTGATGCCCTTTGGGCTTACTAATGCCCCTTCCATCTTCCAATCCTTCATGAATGATATTTTCAGGGATTTTGTGGATAAATTTCTGATTGTTTATTTGGATGATATCTTGATTTTTTCCAATGACTGGGACTCTCATGTGAAACATGTTCGGACTGTGTTCCAGACTTTGAGAGAGAATGCACTGTATATGAAAGGATCAAAGTGTCTTTTTGGCGTACAGAAGATCTCATTTCTGGGTTTCATTTTGTCTCCGTCTGTTATTGAAATGGACCCGGTCAAGGTTCAGGCCATCTGTGATTGGGTTCAACCTACTTCATTGAAGGCTCTTCAGAGATTTTTGAGTTTTGCCAATTTTTATCGTAAATTTATTGGTAATTTCTTTGGTATTGTTAAACCATTCTCCTGAGTTATCTGATCCTGCTGTTATTTTGAAAGAGGGTGTAGTACTTTCTGCCATCTCGCCCAATTTGAGACTGGCTCTTGAGGGGTGTCAGGAGGATAAACCTGAGCGCTGCCCTGTTGGGAAATTGTTTGTCCCAAACCAGTGGAAGAAGAGTGTGATGTCTGAGATTCATTGTTCCGCGTTGGCTGATCATCCCAGGATTTTTGGTACCAGAGACTTGGTGAGTCGGTCCTTTTGGTGGCCTACTTTGTCTCATGACGTCAGGGAATTTGTGCAGTCCTGTGGGACTTGCTCTCGTTCCAAGCCTTGCTCTCGCTCTAGTGGTTTGTTGATGCCATTACCTGTGCCCAAGAGGCCATGGACCCATATCTCTATAGATTTTATTTCCGACCTCCCTGTTTCTCAGAAAATGACCGTTATCTGGGTAATCTATGATAGGTTTTCCAAGATGATACATCTTGTGCCATTACCTAAGTTACCTTCCTCCTCCGAATTGGTGCCTTTGTTCCTTCAGCACGTGGTTCGGTTACATGGCATTCCGGAGAACATTGTGTCTGACAGAGGAGTCCAGGTTGTTTCCAGATTTTGGAGGACATTTTGTTCTAAACTTGGTGTTCAATTATATTTCTCCTCTGCTTTTCATCCTCAGACCAATGGACAAACCGAGAGAACAAACCAGACCTTGGAGACTTATTTGAGATGTTTTGTGTCTGCTGATCAAGATGACTGGGTCTCTTTTTTGCCTTTGGCTGAGTTTGCTCCTAATAATAGGGCTGGCTCTGCCACCTTGATGTCTCCATTTTTCTGCAATTCTGGGTTTCACCCTCGATTTTCTTCGGGACAGGCTTCTGTCTGTCCGGGTGTTGACTCTGTTGTGGAGCGTATGCAGCAGATTTGGGACCAGGTAGTGGAGAGGTTGTCTCTCTCTCAGGAGAAGGCCCAACGGTTTGCCAACCGGCTTAGGACTGATGGTCCTCGGTTTAAAGTGGGGGACTTTGTTTGGTTGTCCTCAAGAAATATCCCTATGAGGGTTGCATCTCCAAAGTTTAAGCCTAGGTTCATTGGACCTTATAAGATCATGGAGATTCTTAATCCTGTTTCCTTCCGTTTGCTTCTTCCATATCCATAACGTGTTCCACAAGTCCTTATTGAAGAGGTTTGTCGAGTCAGTGGTTCCTATGGCTGCGCCTCCTGACCCTGTTTTGGTTGAGGGCAATCTGGAGTATGTGGTTGAGAAAATATTGGATTCTCTTTTTTCTAGACAGAAACTCCAGTATTTGGTTAAGTGGAGAGGTTATGGTCAGGAAGACAATTCTTGGGTGTTTGCTTTGGACATTCATGCTAGGAGACTGATCCGTGCCTATCACCGAGCTCATCCTGATTGGCCTGGTTGCACAAATGAGGGTTCGGTGACCCCTCCTCAAGGGGGGGTACTGTTATGAATGTTCTGGAGATGGTTTCAGAGCAGAGGCTCCCTCTTGTGGTTGCAGACAGTTTGAACCTCACAGCGAGGAATGGCATTCTGGGATCACGGACTAGACTGATATAAGGGAGGTTCCCTCCCATGATGGTCGCTGGTGATCAATTGTTCTTGTCTCAATTGTGGTTCCTGGTTCATTTTGAAGTTGCTGGAGTCTTGCCTGCACCTGCTGCTTTCAGATAGCATATTTTCTGATTTTCTTTTTGTGCTTGCTTTTTTCATAGTTTTCTGCACTTTTGTGGAGGTCAGCCGGGTACCCTCCTGGGGCCTGTGCTCCTCTCAATTTATCTGTAGCCACTGTTATTTGTTCATTTGCTTTTTCCTGTTTTTTTCAGTGGCTGCGGCTTTGTTTTGTTACACCAGAGATCTGATTTAGGTGGTAGAGATCGTGTGATCTCAGTTTTTTTTGACAATCAGAAGTGCTGGTATTTTTTAGGGTTTTTGTTGGATTGCAGTCAGAATTCTTTCCTGTACTTTTCTGTCTAGACAGATTGGGCCCCAACGTTTGCTCATTCTATTTTCTGTCTGTGTCCGTGCTATCTTCTTGTCTAACCACCATTATATGTTTGGGGGCTTCCTATTTTCTTTGGGGATCTGCTTCGGGGCAAATAGCTTTCATCTTTCTGCCTTTAGGTGTAGTTATCTCTCAGGCTGTGATGAGGCATCTAGGATTAACGTAGGAACTCTCCACGGCTACCTCTAGTTGTGTGGTTAGTTCAGGTTACTGCAATGCAATAGCTTCCAGCCTCTCTGGTGTATTACCGTTTTTGCTTTTTCTCCTCAGCTACCTAAACATAACAGCCTGGGCATGAAAATAAAAAATCCTATTTTTTCCCACAAAAATTATCTTTTTGTCACCAATTTTTTATTCTCCCAAGGGTAACAGGAGAAATTGGACCACAAAAGTTTTTGTCCAATTTGTCCTGAGTACGCTGATACCCCATATGTGGGGGGGAACCACTATTTGGGCGCAAGGCAGAGCTCGGAATGGAAGGAGCACCATTTGACTTTTTCCATCCAAAATTGGCTGGAATTGAGATTGGACGCCATGTTGCATTTGGAGAGCCCCTGATGTGCCTAAATAGTGGAAACCACCCACAAGTGACCCCATTTTGGAAACTAGACCCCCTAAGGAACTTATCTAGATCTGTGGTGAGCAATTTGAACCCCCAAGTGCTTCACACAGGTTTATAGCGTAGAGCCTTAAAATTAAAAAATATTATTTTTCCTACAAAAATGATCTTTTCACCCCAATTTTTATTTTCCCAAGGGTAACAAGACCCCAAAAGTTATTGTGCAATTTGTCATGAGTACGCTGATATCCCATATGTGGGGGTAAATCACTGTTTGGGTGCATGGCAGAGCTCGGAAGGGAAATAGCGCCGTTTGACTTTTTCAACGCAGAATTGACTGGACGCCATGTCGTGTTTGGAGAGCTCCTGATGTGCCTGAACAGTGGAAATCTCCCACAAATGACACCACTTTGGAAACTAGACCCCTCAAGGAACTTATCTAGATGTATGGTGAGAACTTTGAACCCCTAGGTGTTTCACTAGTTTATAACGCCCGGGCGTGAAAATAAAAAAATCATATTTTTTCCACAAACATGATCTTTTAGTCCTTAACTTTTTATTTTACCAAGGGTAAGAGGAGAAATTGGACCCCAAAAGTTGTTGTCCAATTTGTCCTGAGTACGCTGATACCCCATATGTGGGAGAAAACTATTGTATGGGCACACGTCAGGGCTCGGAAAGGAAGTAGTGACGTTTTGGATTGTAGACTTTGATGGAATGGTCTGCGGGTGTCATGTCGCGTTTGGAGAGCCCCTGATGTGCCTAAACAGTGGAAATCCCCCACAAGTGACCTCATTTTGGAAAATATACCCCCCCAAGGAACTTATCTAGATGTGTGGTGAGCATTTTGAACCCCAAAGTGCTTCACAGAAGTTTATAACGTACAGCCGTAAAAATAAAAAATCATTTTTTTTTTTACAAACATGATTTTTTTCGCCCCAATATTTTATTTTCACAAGGGTAACAGGAGAAATTGGACCCCAAAAGTTGTTGTTCAATTTGTCCTCAGTACGGTGATACCCCATATGTGGGAGAAAACTACTGTATGGGCACACATCAGGGCTCGGAAGGGAAGTAGTGACGTTTTGGATTGCAGACTTTGATGGAATGGTCTGCGGGTGTCATATCGCGTTTGGAGAGCCCCTGATGTGCCTAAACAGTGGAAATCCCCCACAAGTGACCTCATTTTGGAAAATAGACCCCAAAAGGAACTTATCTGGATGTGTGGTGAGCACTTTGAACCCCGAAGTGCTTCACTTAATTTTATAACGTACAGCCATAAAAATAAAAAATTTTTTTTTTTTTTTTACAAAAATGATTTTTCGCCCCCAATATTTTATTTTCACAAGGGTAACAGGAGAAATTGGACCCCAAAAGTTGTTGTCCAATTTGTCCTGAGTACGCTGATACCCCATATGTGGGATAAAACTACTGTATGGGCACACGTCAGGGCTCGGAAGGGAAGTAGTGACATTTTGGATTGCAGACTTTGATGGAATGGTCTGCGGGCGTCATGTCGCATTTGGAGAGCCCCTGATGTGCCTAAACAGTGGAAACCCCCCACAAGTGACCCCATTTTGGAAAATATATCCCACAAGGAACTTATCTAGATGTGTGGTGAGCGATATGAAGCCCCAAGTGCTTCACAGAAGTTTATAACGTACTGCCATAAAAGCAAAAAAATTATTTTTTTTACAAAAATGATATTTTCGCCCCCAATTTTTTATTTTCACAAGGGTAACAGAAGACATTGGACCCCAAGAGTTATTGTGCAACTTGTCCTGAGTACGCTGATACCACATATGTTGGGGTAAACTACTGTTTGGGCGCAAGGCAGAGTTCAGAAATGAAGGAGCACCGTTTGACTTTTTCAACGTTGAATTGGCTGGAATTGAGATCAGACGCCATGTCATATTTGGAGAGCCCCTGATGTGCCTAAACAGTGGAAACCCCCCAATTCTAACTCCAACCCTAACCCCAACACACCCCTAACCCTAGTCCCAACCCTAACCATAACCCTAACCAGAAACCTAACCCTAACACACCCCTAACCCATAATCCCAACCCTAACCCTAATCCTAACTTTAGCCCCAACCCTAACCCTAACTTTAGCCGAAACCCTAACCCTAACCCTAATAGGAAAATGGAAATAAATACTTTTTTTAATTTTATTATTTTTCCCTAACTAAGGGGGTGATAAAGGGGGGGTTGATTTACTATTTATTGCGGGTTTTTATGATTGGCAGCTGTCACGCTAAAACTCTTTTTATTGCAAAAAATAGTTTTTGCATCACCACATTTTGATAGCTATAATTTTTGCATATTTTGGCCCACAGAGTCATGTGAGGTCTTATTTTTTGCGGTACGAGTTGACGTTTTTATTGGTACCATTTTTGAGCATGTGACATTTTTTGATCGTTCCGCGTGTGGTAAAATTGATAAAGCAGTTTTGTTCTTCGGGTTAGGTTGATTACGGCGATACCTCATTTACATCATTTTTTTATGTTTTGGCGCTTTTATACAATAAAAAATAATTATTTTTGCATTGCTTTATTCTGTGAGCTATAACTTTTTTATTTTTTCACTGATGATGCTGTATGGTGGCTCATTTTTTGCGGGACAAGATGAAGTTTTCAGCGGTACCATGTTTATTTATATCGGTCTTTTTGATCGCGTGTTATTCCACTTTTTGTTCGGCGGTATGATTATAAAGCATTGATTTTTTCTTTTTTTTTTCTTTTTTTTTAAGGAGTTCACTAAATGGGTTAACTAGTGGGACAGTTCTATAGGGCGTGTCGTTACGTACGCGGCGATACCAAATATGTGTACTTTTATTGTTTTGCTTTTTTATTTACATGAAGAAATGAATTTATTGGGGAATATTTGTTTTTTTTTCCTATATTTTGGAATTTTTTTTTTTACACATGTGATTTTCATTTTTTTAACTTTTTTACTTTGTTCCAGGATGGAACATTAATGTATAAAGTCAGATCTCTGGTCTGACAGTGTGCACAGCACTCTGTGAGACCAGCGATCTCACAGGCACTGCTGCAGGCTTTCTCAGCGCCTGCTCTCAGCAGGCACTGAGGAATCCGTCTCCCTGCAGGACCCCGCGGCCATCTTGGATCCGGGGTCTTGCAGGGAGGAAGGCCTCAGAACAGCGCGATAACATCGCGCTGTTCTGAGGGTCTCAGGAAGCACGCAGGGAGCCCCTTCCCTGCGTGATGCTTCCCTGTGCCCCTGGTACACCGAGATCATGTTTGATCGCGGTGTGCCAGGGGTTAAAGTGTCGGGAGCGGTCCGTGACCGCTCCTGGCACATAGTGCCTGGTGTCAACTGTGATAATCAGCTGACACCCGGCTGCGATCAGCTGTGTTCCCCCCGGGAGCGCAGCTGATCGCATGTGACATACTATTCCGTCCATAGGAATAAGGTCCAGGGTCACATGGACGGAATAGTACGTTGGATGGGATTAAGGGGTTAATATTGCTTTCAACCAAAACAAATGCATTCACTGGGAAATGTCATTGTAACATTTAACAACCCTAGCTAGCCATGTGGTGTGTGACAGATAAGCAGACACATCTTGCTTCATTTATGAAGGAGGGACTCTTAAAGTCACAGTGCCTATTTTTACAGGGACATCAGGCATCATTAATCTGCTTAAAGGGCCATTATTAAACAGTGGATCTCCTAAAATTTTATAGCCTATGCTGTGAGTGGATGGGCTGCTAAGAATTACTACGGACCCCAATACTCCTTTCACGAGATGTCCAGGATGGCTTCCATAAAAAATGTTGCATTGAATGCAAGGCCTGCCCTGCTACCAAGTCATATCCACACTAATAAGCCTTTGAACCCACATAGTGGATGGGCCCATGAAAATGCACTTCACATTATTCATTTTGTACTCCCATTCCATTTTCTTATGCATTGACAGCAAGGCCTACCCTGCTACCAAGTCATATGCACCCCAATAATCCTTTGAACCCAGGTACTGGATGGGCCCAGGAAAATCCACTTCACATAAATAATTTTGTCCTCCCATTCTGTTTTCTTATGCATTGACTGCAAGGCCTGCCCTGCCACCAAGTCATATGCACCCCAATAAGCCTTTGAACTCAGGTACTGGATGGGCCCAGGAAAATCCACTTCACATTATTCATTTTGTCCTCCCATTCTGTTTTTTTTGCTTTGACTGCAAGTCTTGCCCAGCTACCAAGTCAAATGCACCCCAATAACACCAATCCCCCTAAAAGAAACATAGAAGAGGGCATTTTATAAAAAAAAAAATGTGCCATTTAAAAGGAGAGGGTCTCCGAGACTTGTAATGCCCATACCCAAAGTGTGTTGGCTGGCCAACATTTTCCCCTGTGGGGTACACGTCCACCTTTTCCATAACAACTATTGTACGCCCAGCAAAAACTCTCACCCTTGTTGGGAATTCGACACTGGCTGGAGCAGCACGGAACACGTTAACCCTGGTGATCTACTGGCAGTGACTGATGAGATGTGGAGGAAGGCCTGATACAAAACTAGGCCCAATTTAAAGGAGCGGGTCTCCTACACTTGGAATGCCCATACACTGGCTGGCAAAGATTTCCCCCTGGGGGTAGATATGAACATAGTGTGTAAATTATTAATTTTGGGGCATCATAAACATCTGGCAAACCTGTAACTTGTTTTCCAACACAGTTGCTGCTGGGAAGGTGCAGGTTTTTTAGGAAAAATATAACGAATTGTTGGATGAAGTGATCAGGAAAAGGGGCATGGTGATGACAGGAATGGGCAAGTACAGGACAAGATTAATAACAGCAGTGGCTATGGGAGGTATGAGAGCCAGGATACAGCCTACAATGATTCGCCATTTAGCCACCATCAAGTACCAGAATCGGTTTCATGCCCTTCAGAAGATTGGTGTAACAGATGAGCGTATGAGACTCGGCCTAAGAAATGCCCGTCCAAAACATGTTGCCAAACGCACTTGTCTGTATAAAGGACAAAGTGCTACATGTTCGTGAGATGCTGAATTACAGAAAGTAGATGAGTGTTGAAGGGAAACCAACCAAACTGATGGATGCTCGTGAAAAACTAAGTTAAAAGAGGAGTGCACAGTCCATAACTATAAACACACCCGTCGCCCAAGCTTCTTCATCTTCACCCATACATATTACCAATAAGATAAAGGAGAGGGTCTCCAAGACTTGGAATGCCTATACACAAAGTTACTGGGACTGACAAACATTTTCCCCATTTACACCCAGCAAAAATATCCACCATTGTTAGGAATTCGACACTAGCTGGAGCAGCACGGAACACATTAACCCTGGTGATCTACTGGCAGCGACTGATGAGACGTGGAGGAAGGCCTGATTCAAAACTAGGCCCAATTTAATGGAGTGGGTCTCCTACACTTGGGGGAGTAAAATTGTCAGAAATATTTTATGGGCATCATAGACACCCTTGGCAAACATTTGACTGCCTGTAACAGCACAGAACACATAAACCCTGGTCATCTACACTCCCTGACAGAAGTTATGTCGCTTATCCATGTTATATAAATAAAAGCTTATAACCTGACATTAAATTCATCCATTGGTTGTATAAATTATTCTTTTGAAAGCTAAAACCCTCCGAAATGTGGTTTCGGTTATGAAATTAAATTGGCATCAATGCAGAAATATTGATCATTTAATGGACACAGAATGGTCAGATTTTGGCAAGACAATAGTTTTGTCGCCTGGTCATATAATGCACCCAATCTTAGTTATGTATGGAGCAATATATGGGGCTCAGTATTCTGTATTGCGCACTATGTGGTGGCCATAATACTGTATGGAGGACTTTACTGTTCGTTTTTTGAGCTATTGTAGAATTTACAATAGATATCACTCATGTAATGTAAGAAGTGAAGTATTTGGCATTGTACTATACCTATATTTCTCTGCCGTATCGGAGCATCGTGAATTGTGGTATGTGTTAAAGGGGCCCACTGAGACCCTTTCGCCCGGGGCCCACGAAAACCTGGAGCCAGCCCTGCCCCCCCCCACAACTTTAGCCAAATATCCCCAGTTTTCAATGCGTTACTATTATTATAAAGTAAATTAAGGTTGACAAGCTTAAGTAATAAAAATTGATGTCGTTGGCATTGAAATGGGCACTGTAGGTGTGTTTACTGTCCTCCACTCCCTGACAACTTTTATTCCCCATTGACTTGCATTGGGGTCGGGTTTTCGACTCCTATTCGACTTTTGGGAAAGTCTGGTGGCCCGAAACCCGACTCGACCCTCCCGGAGGCAAAGTCGCTCATCTCTATTCAGATGCATTTTTATTTTTGCATTTTCGTTTTTTGCTCCCTTCCTCCCAGAGCCATAATTCTTTATATTTAGGTCAAAATGGCCATATGAGGGCGAGTTTTTTGTGGGACGAGTTATCCTTTTGAAAACACCATTGGTTTAACTTTTAACATATTTTGTACTGGACAATGGGAAAAAAATTCCAAGTGTAGTGAAATTGCAAAAAAAAAGTGCAATTCCCCAGTTGTTTTTTGTTTTGTTTTCACTAAATGCTAAAATTGACCTTCCCTTATGACTCTTCAGGTCATTATGAGTTCATAGACATCAAATATGTATAGGTTCTTTTTTATTGAAGTGCTGAAAAAAATTCCAAAATTTGTAAAAAAAAAATTTGTGCCATTTTCCGATACCTGCATTTTTCGTGATCTGCGATTAAGTATGGACTTATTTTTTGTGTGCCGAGCTGACGTTTCTAATGATACCATCCTGGTGCAGATACAATCTTTTGATCGCCCGTTATTGCATTTTAATGCAATGTTGCGGCAACCAAAAAAACATAATTATGGCATTTTGACTTTCTTTCTCATTACAATGTAAAACGATCGGGTTAATAATTTTTTAAAATTGATAGATAGAGCGATTCTGAATGCGGCAATACCAAATATTTGTATATTTGATTTTTTAATTTTTTATTTTGAATGGGGCAAAAGAGGGGTGATTTGAACTTTTATACTTTTTTTATTTTTAAATATTTAAAAAATTTTTTTTTTACTTTTTGTATGCTTCAATAGTCTTCATGAGAGAATAGAAGCTGCAGTTGTGTGATTGGCTCTGCTACATACACTGACAGCGGCATTTAACTAGTTGACAGCCATGAGTGGATCGCAATTCCACCCGTGGCTGTTGAAGGGCATATGTCAGCTGTATATATCAGCTGTCATGTTCCCGGAAAGGTGCGGGCTCTGGCACTAAGCAGGGGGAGTCGGACGTCAGCGTACTATTACGCCCGATGTTGGAAACAGGTTTAAAAAAAATTCAGGGGGGCGTGGTCTAGACACTGAGGGAGAAGGACATGCACACACATCTCTGCTGCCACTAGACCCTTATAAGTTTATTTTCCTTCAGATTTATTCAAGAAGCAAAATCCCACCTGCGTGATTTCCAGCACTGCAGAAGTCCATAAAGACCCCACCTGAAGTGTCCAAACCAGGAATAAAGAAGAAAGCAGCTGTACTGCAGCAAGCCTGAGATCCTGTGAGTCTGTGATCTCTCCCCAGCTCAGATGAGCCAGAAAGTGTCAGTGTCAGCACCTGGCGTACCCGGGCAAGTGCCAGGGCCCTGAGCAGGCGGGGGGGCCCACTCGCCGTCAGGCACCCCGGCGCCCGTTAGCGGATGAGAGCTGTACCAGTGCCGCCACTGGGCCCCCCGCTTGCTCAGGGCCCCGGCACATTACTTACCTCTCCCCATGCCTCCGCAGCTCATGTTCCAGGGGGCACCTGCAGGGCGCCCGCGCTTCCTCTCACAGCAGCACCGCTGGATGACGTCATCATTCAGCGGCCGGCTGTGGCAGAGAGTAAGCGCGGGCGCCGGACAGGTGAGATGTGAGGTGTGTGTGTTTGTGTATATCAGTGTGTGTGTGTGTCTGTGTCTGCCTGCGTGTGTGTATGCAGTGCGGTGCTTTGTGTGGGTGTATGTGAGAGAGTGCTGCGGTGCTCTCTGTGTGTGGTGCTGTATGTGTGATGGTGGTGGGGGGAAGCAGTGATGGTGGTGAGGAGACAATGATGATGATGGGGAGGAGATGATGATGGGGAGGCAATGATGATGATGATGGGGAGGCAATGATGATGATGGGGAGCCAATGATAATGATAATGGGGAGGCAATGATGATAATGGGGAGGCAATGATGATGATAATGGGGAGTCTTTCCACAGCGCCCTTTCCTGAGCCATAACAGTGCAGAGCGCAGCACAGTGCAGAGGAGAGCTCCATATTTTGTATGGAGCATTATATGGGGACCAGTATCCTGTATGGAGCATTATTTGGGGTCCAATATTCATTATGGAGCATTATATTTGGCCCATAATACTGTATGGAGGACTATGTGGTGCCCATAATATTGTATGGAGGACTGTACTGTCCAGTCTGTACTGTGCACTGTGAGGATTTGGCGGTTTCTGAGCTACTGTAGAATTTACAATAGATATCACTCATGTAATGGAAGAAGTGAAGTGTTTGGCATTGTACTGTACCTATATTTCTCTGCAGTATCTGCGCATCATGAATCGTGGTCTGTGTTAAAGGGGCCCACTGAGACTCTTTCGCCCGGGGCCCATAAAAACTTGGAGCCGGCCCTGGAGCCAGAGGTACACAGGAGACAAAGTTCCACTCTCTCTGCCTGTAATTTATCTGTGTGAGCCCCTGCACAAGTGAAAGAGAAAAGGGATTCCCCCAGGTGATGTAGCCGGCAGCTATGAGAAAGAAGTGGGCTCCTGGTGTGGCTGAGAAACCCCACAGCAATAGAAACACAGGAGGGAAGAAAAGCTGAGGAATCACAGTGATTGCCTTACAAGGAATCCCTCTGGACAATACACCATGTTCCAAATTATTATGCAAATGATATTTTTCTCTGATTTTCCTAAGTGGTTGGTGCAAATGACAGCCATTCTTAATAAAAGTCATCACCCGTTAGAATATACATCGAATTTTATTGAAGAAAATGCCCAATGATAACAGTATAATCTCCAAAATTAATAAAAACTTAAAATGCACTGTTCCAAATTATTAGGCACAGTAGAATTTCTGAACATTTGATATGTTTAAGGCCTATTTCACACATCAGTTTTTTTGTGTCAGGCATAATCGCGAATCGGAGGGACGGATCCTTCGCTGAAATGAAAAAACTGATGCAACGGATCAGTTTTTTTGCTGGATCCGACCTGAACTTTTAAACCCGGAAAAAGAAGTTTTGCAGCCAAAAAATGCAGGTTCGCATGTCCGGAGACAGTGGAAAAAGTAGTAGTAGTAGTCGTCCTCCTTGATTTCCAGAATCCGGATCAGTCTTTTGACGGATTGCACAAAAGACTGATCCGGTTCCATAGACTTCTATTATTTCTGGCCGCCTGATGCGCTGATTCAGGCACTATCAGGTGGGTCCGGAAAAAAAACAAAACGTTGCAGTAACCGTTTTGTCCGGCCGCCGGAATGTATGTTCCGGATGCAACGCAATGACATCAGGCGCGATCCGGCGCAAATGAAAGTCAATGCCAAAAAAAACGCATCCGTACCGGATCCGTTTTTTTAAAAACACGCCGGATTGTGCCTGACATCAAAAAACTGATGTGTGAAAGCAGCCTTAAAGATCTGAAAATGCTAATTTGTGGGATTTGCAGCATTAGGAGGTCACATTCACTGAACAAAAAAGCTACTTAACTCCAAAACATCCTAGCAGGCCAAGTTACATGTTAACATAGGAACCCTTCTTTGATATCACCTTCATAATTCTTGCATCCATTGAACTTGTGAGTTTTTAGAGAGTTTCTGCTTGTATTTCTTTGCATGAAGCCAGAATAGCCTCCCAGAGCTGCGCTTTTGATGTGAACTGCCTCCCACCCTCATAGATCTTTTGCTTGATGATACTCCAAAGGTTCTCTATAGGGTTGAGGTCAGGGGAAGATGGTGGCCACACCATGAGTTTATCTCCTTTTATGCCCATAGCAGCAAATGACTCAGAGGTATTCTTTGCAGCATGAGATTGTGCATTGTCATGCATGAAGATGATTTAGCTCCTGAAGGCACGTTTCTGCCTTTTATACCATGGAAGAAAGTTGTCAGTCAGAAACTCTATATACTTTGCAGAGATCATTTTCACACCTTCAGGAACCTTAAAGGGCCCTACCAGCTGTTTCCCCATGATTCCGGCCCAAAACATGACTCCACCTACTTGCTGATGTCGCAGCCTTGTTGGCACATGGTGGCCATCCACCAACCATCCACTACTCCATCCATCTGGACCATCCAGGGTTGCTCGACACTCATCAGTAAACAAGACTGTTTGAAAATTAGTCTTCATGTATGTATGGGCCCACTGCAGCGGTTTCTGCTTGTGAGCACTGTTTAGGGGTGGCCGAATAGTAGGTTTATGCACCACAGCAAGCCTTTGTAGGATCCTACACCTTGAGGTTCGAGGGACTCCAGAGGCACCAGCAGCTTCAAATATCTGTTTGCTGGTTTGTAATGGCTTTATAGCAGCTGCTTTTTTAATCCTATGAAGTTGCCTGGCAGAAATCTTCCTCATTCTGCCTTTATCAGCACGAACAAGTCTGTGCTCAGAATCAGCAACAAATCTCTTAACAGTACGATAATCACGCTTAAGTTTTCGGGAAATATCTAATGTTTTCATCCCTTGACCAAGGCATTGCACTATTTTTTTTTCAGCAGCAGAGAGATCCTTTTTCTTTCCCATGTTACTTGAAAACTCTGTGTGCTTAATAATGTGGAACATTCAGTTTTCCTTTTATTGGACTCACATGGCAAACTAATTATCACAGGTATCTGAGATTGATTTCAGTTATCCAAAGAACCCTAAGACACAATACCATCAATGGGTTTCATTTACAAAAAAAAAACAAAAAACCCTATGACACTTAAACCAATTTGCATAATAATTTGGAACATGGTGTACATGGGACTTCCCCTACTGGATTAACTGTGAGTGAAAAGGGAGACTGATTTAAAAAAGTCTTGGAATTATAAATTCTCCACTACATAACACAGGAGGAGGGAGTTTTGGCACCAAAACCACCATCTTAAAGGATGCTGGCTGGCTGGCTGACAACAGCTATATCTCCTGTACACCTGTTATGATTTGGTGGCTGAGGAGGACGGTAACAAAATAGCCAAGGCAGCCAGTCACACAGAGAGATTGGGAACTAATGGTTTGCAGACCCCTAAACTAACCGCACAACTAGGAGCAGCCGTGGGACGTACCTACGTTGACCTAGACGCCTCGACACAGCCGGAGAGAAAACTGTTATGTTTCGGTAGCTGAGGAGAAATTGCAAAAAATAGCCAAAGTAGTAATACACCAGAAAGGCTGGAAACTATTGGATTGCAGTACACTAAACTAACCACTACACTAAAAGAAGCTGTGGAGCGTACCTACGGTGATCCTAGACGCCTAGTCACAGCCAGAGAGATAACTACACGTAAAGGCAGAAAGATGTAAGCTATCTGCCCCGGAGCAGAATCCCCAAAGAAATAGGAAGCCCCCAAACATGTAATGGCGGTTAGACAAGAAGAAAACACGGACACAGACAGAAAATAGAATGAGCAAACGCTGGGGTCCAATCTGTCTAGATAGAAAAGTATAGGAAAGAATTCTGACTGCAACCCAAAAAAAACCCGGACAAAAATACCAACACTTCTGATTAACAAAAATCCTGAGATCACACGATCTCTACCACCTAAATCAGATCTCTGATGTAACAAACAACAATTCAGCAAATAAAAAGTGACCAAGGAACAAAGCAAAAGTGCAAACACAAAATGAGCACAATTGCAGCGCCAGACCCCAAAAGGGGACCAGGCCGTAGTCCACTGCAAGCAGCAAACCAGCAGTGAAAATCCAACAGAGGGAAAAAAAACAACAAAACACTTATCTGAATGAGAGCACGAAAGCAAGCTGTGCTCCAAGCAAGACAAGGAGGAACAATTGATTACCGGCAAGTCGGATGGGAACATTCAGAGCCAGCTGAAGGCCATTCAGTAATTAGTTCATTACCCTCAGCAACCAACGGAGGGAGCCTCAGCTAAGAAGTCGCCTCCAAAGTATTCACAACAGTACCCTCCCTTGAGGAGGGGTCACCGAACCCTCACCTGCGCAACCAAGGCCGATCAGGATGAGCTCGATGATAGACATGGATAAGTCTCCCAGCATGGATGTCTGAAGTAAACACCCAAGAATTGTCCTCCTGACCATAACCTCTCCACTTAACCAAATACTGGAGTTTCCGTCTAGCAAAACGAGAATCCAATATTTTCTCAACCACATAATCCAAATTGCCCTCAACCAAAACAGGGTCGGGAGGTGCAGCCATAGGAAACACTGGCTCGACAAACCTCTTCAATAAGGACTTGTGGAACACGTTATGGATCTTAAATGTCCCTGGAAGAAGCAAACGGAAGGAAACTGGATTAATAATTTCTATGATCTTATAAGGTCCAATGAACCTAGGCTTAAATTTTGGAGATGACACCTTCATAGGGATATTCCTTGAGGACAACCAAACCAAGTCTGTTGTGAATGTGTTAGAAATGAATTCTGAACGTGAGCTCCCTCTGGTGGTTACAAAGAGTACTGAACCATTCAATGAAGATTGTGAAGATTGGCGATCAGGAGTTACAGACTGGTCTTATATAAGGGAGGTTCCCTCCCATCAGGGTTGCCGGTGATCAATTGTTCTTGTCTCAACTTTGGTTCCTGGTTCTCTTGGAAGCTTGCTGTGTTTTGCCTGCATCTTCTTCTAACAGATAAGATTTTTTCTGCTTGTATTTTTGTGCTTGCTTTTTGCTTTGTTTTCTGCACTCTTGTGGAGGTCTGCCAGGTCCCCTCCGGGGGCGTGTGCTCCTCTCAGTTTATCTGAGCCTCTGTTATTTGTTCATTTGCCTTTTCCAGTTTTTTCAGTGGCTGCGGCTTAGTTTTGTTACACCAGAGAACTAATTTAGGTGGTAGAGGTCGTGTGATCTCAGGTGTTTTTGTAATTAGTAGAGTTGGTACTTTTTAGGGTTTTTTGGGATTGCAGTAAGTGTCCTTCCTGTCCTTTTCTTTCTAGGAAGATTGGGCCCCAACGTTTGCTCATACTATTTTCTGTCTGTGTCTGTATTTCCTCTTGTCTAACCGCCATTACATGTTTGGGGGCTTCCTATGTTCTTTGGGGATCTCTCCGGGGCAGATAGTTTTCCTCTTTCTATCTTTAGGTGTAGTTAGCTTCTCAGGCTGTGACGAGGCGTCTAGGACCAACGTAGGTACGCTCCACGGCTGCCTTTAGTTGTGGTGGTTAGTCAGGGTACTGCAATCCAGTAGATTCCAACCTCTCTGGTGTATTGCCGTTTTTGCCTGCTCTCCTCAGCTACCAAAACATAACAGTATCACCGGCCAAACTGAAAATTATATGGTACTCACAGAAGGGAAAAATAGTGTGGAAAAAAAAGGGAAGTTGTCAGAGTTGTCAGAGATTTTTTTTTTCCCCTCTGTTTCTCTGAGTGCTGAGGAGGATTTTTTTCTCTCTCAATGGAGCTTGCACAGTTGTCTGGCCGTGTGGATCAGCTTGCCACTGAGGTTCGGAGTATTGCTACCTATCTTGCTAGGTTGCCTGTTGTGGAACCTAGGATTCCCATGCCAGATTTGTTTTTAGGGGATCGAGCTAAATTTCAGAATTTAAAAAATAACTGTAAGTTGTTTTTTGCCTTAAAACCTAAGTCCTCAGGGAACGCAGCACAGCAGGTTCAAATTGTCATCTCTCTTCTGCGCGGCGATCCTCAGGATTGGGCTTTTTCCCTGACACCTGGGGACCCTGTTTTGAGTAATGTCGATGCATTTTTTCTGGCTCTGGGGTTATTGTACGATGAACCTAATGTCACTGATCAAGCTGAAAAAACCTTGTTGGCATTAAATCAGGGGCTTGAGGACGCTGAGTTATACTGTCAGAAATTTCGTAAGTGGGCAGTCCTGACCAAATGGAATGATGATGCTTTGGCAGCCCTTTTTCGAAAGGGTCTGTCAGAGAATGTAAAAGATGTTATGGTGGGTTTCCCTGCTCCCTCTGGTCTCAATGATTCTATGTCATTAGCGATTCAAATTGACAGACGTTTGTGTGAGCGTAGAGGAATGCGTGGAATAGTGTTGCCTTGTGAACCAGCTTCTGAACCCATGCAGTGTGATAGAGTGGATTCTGGGGCACAGCGTCATGAGTTTCGAAAACGCAATGGGTTATGTTTCTACTGTGGTGACGCCTCTCATGCTATTTCAGTCTGCCCTAAGCGGGGAAGATGTTTTGCACGCTCAGTTGTCTTGGGTAGTGTTCAGACTAAATTACTGTTGACTGTTACCCTGATTTGCTCCCTGTCCACATTTTCTGCTCAGGATTTTGTTGATTTGGGATCAGCTATTAACCTGATGGATTTTGATTTTGCTAAACGTTGTGGGTTTTCCTTGATACCCCTACGGAAGTCTATTCCCCTACTGGGGATTGATTCTACCCCTTTGGCTGAGAATAAACCCCAGTTCTCTACTCAGGTGATAATGAGGGTTGAACCTGATCATCAGGAGAGTTGCAAATTTTTGGTGCTGTATAATCTGCATGACATAATTGTACTAGGTTTCCCTTGGTTACAGTCTCATAATCTTGTTTTGGATTGGAAATCTGTGTCTGTAACCAGTTGGGGCTGCCAATGTGTTAATGCCAACACTCCTGTTTTTTCTGCCTCTCCCCAGGCTCAGGATGTTCCTGACTTTTTGACTGATTTTTCTGATGTGTTTAGCGAAAGTAAATCTGCATCCTTGCCTCCCCATAGGAGCTATGACTGCGCTATTGAATTAGTGCCTGGTAGCAAATTCCCTAAAGGTCGCCTTTTTAACTTGTCTGTACCTGAACATGACACTATGCGGTCTTATATCAAGGAGTCATTGGAGAAGGGTCATATCAGACCATCCTCTTCAAGGAGTGCTGGTTTTTTCTTTGTGGCCAAAAAGGATGGTTCATTAAGGCCGTGTATTGATTATCGTCTCTTGAACAATATCACTGTGAAATATCAATATCCGTTACCCTTGATTTCTGACCTGTTTTCCAGGGTGAAAAGTGCTACTTGGTTTACCAAGCTTGACCTCAGGGGGGCGTATAACCTTATTCGCATTAAGCACGGGGATGAATGGAAGATGGCATTTAATACCCCAGAGGGGCATTTTGAGTACCTAGTGATGCCCTTTGGGCTCACTAATGCTCCTTCCGTCTTCCAGTCGTTCATGAATGACATTTTCAGGGATTTTGTGGATAAATTTCTGATTGTTTATTTGGATGATATCTTGATTTTTTTCCAATGACTGGGACTCTCATGTGACACATGTTCGGACTGTGTTCCAGATTTTGAGAGAGAATGCTCTGTATGTGAAGGGATCAAAGTGTCTTTTTGCCGTACAGAGGATCTCATTTCTGGGATTAATTTTGTCTCCGTCTGTTATTGAAATGGACCCGGTCAAGGTTCAGGCCATCTGTGATTGGGTCCAACCTACTTCATTAAAGGCTCTTCAGAGATTCTTGGGTTTTGCCAATTTTTATCGTAAATTTATTGGTAATTTCTCTGTTATTGTTAAACCATTGACTGATTTGACCAAAAAGGGTTCTGATGTGGTGAATTGGCCTCCTGAGGCAGTCTCTGCATTTCAGGAACTTAAGCAGAGATTCACTTCTGCTCCTGTTCTACGGCAGCCTGATGTTTCTCTGCCATTTCAGGTGGAGGTTGATGCCTCTGAAATTGGGGCAGGTTCCGTTTTGTCCCAAAGAGATCCAGAGACCTCTAAGAGTAACCCTTGTGCCTTTTTCTCTCGAAAATTTTCTCCAACTGAACGTAATTATGACGTGGGTAATCAGGAGTTATTGACCATGAAGTGGGCCTTTGAAGAGTGGAGACATTGGCTGGAAGGAGTCAAACATCAGGTGGTGGTCCTCACGGATCATAAGAGCCTGGTTTATCTGGAATCAGCCAAGCGACTTAATCCTAGACAGGCCAGGTGGGCCTTGTTTTTCACACGTTTTAATTTTGTAGTTTCCTTTCTTCCTGGCACTAAGAATGTTAAGGTTTCCTTGCGGACTCTCCTGAGTTATCTGATCCTGCTGTTATTTTGAAAAAGGGTGTAGTTCTTTCCGCCATCTCGCCCAATTTGAGACTGGCTCTGGAAGGGTGTCAGGAGGATAAACCCGAGCGCTGCCCTATTGGGAAATTGTTTCTCCCAGACCGGTGGAAAAAGAGTGTGATGTCTGAGATTCATTGTTCCGCGTTGGCCGGTCATCCCAGAATTTTTGGTACCAGAGACTTGGTTAGTCGGTCCTTTTGGTGGCCTACTTTGTCTCGTGACGTCAGGGAATTTGTGCAGTCCTGCGGGACTTGCTCTCGCTCCAAGCCTTGCTCTCGCTGTAGTGGTCTGTTGATGCCATTGCCTGTGCTCAAAAGACCATGGACCCATATCTCTATGGATTTCATTTCCGACCTCCCTGTTTCTCAGAGAATGACCGTTATTTGGGTGATTTGTGATAGGTTTTCCAAAATGAGACATCTTGTGCCATTACCTAAGTTGTGCCATTACCTAAGTTGCTTGGAACAAGAGCAAGTTCCACAGGACTGCACAAAGTCCCTGATGTCACAAGACAAAGTAGGCCACCAAAAGGGCCGAGTCACCAAGTCTCTGGTACCAAAAATCCTGGGATGATCAGCCAACGCGGAACAATGAATCTCAGACATCACACACTTCTTCCACTGGTCTGGGACAAACAATTTCCCAACAGGGCAGCGCTCAGGTTTATCCTCCTGACACCCCTCCAGAGCCAGTCTCAAATTGGGCGAGATGGCGGAAAGAACTACACCCTCTTTCAAAATAATAGCAGGATCAGATAACTCAGGAGAATCCGCAAAGAAACTCCTCGAGATGGCATCCGTCTTAACATTCTTAGTGCCCGGAAGAGAAGAATCCACAAAATTAAAACGTGTGAAAAACAAGGCCCACCTGGCCTGTCTAGGATTGAGTCGCTTGGCTGATTCGATATAAACCAGGTTCTTATGGTCCGTGAGGACCACCACCTGATGTTTGACTCCTTCCAGCCAATGTCTCCACTCTTCAAAGGCCCACTTCATGGTCAATAACTCCTGATTACCCATGTCATAATTACGTTCAGTTGGAGAAAATTTTCGAGAGAAAAAGGCGCAAGAGTTACTCTTAGAGGTCTCTGGATCTCTTTGGGACAAAACGGCACTTGCCCCAATCTCAGAGGCATCAACCTCCACCTGAAACGGCAGAGAAACATCAGGCTGCAGTAGAACAGGAGCAGAAATGAATCTCTGCTTAAGTTCCTGAAACGCAGAAACTGCCTCAGGAGGCCAATTCACCACATCGGATCCCTTTTTGGTCAAATCAGTCAAAGGTTTAACAATAACAGAGAAATTACCAATAAATTTACGATAAAAATTGGCAAAACCCAAAAATCTCTGAAGAGCCTTCAATGAAGTAGGTTAAGCCCAATCACAGATGGACTGAACCTTGACCGGGTCCATTTTAATAACAGACAGAGACAAAATGAATCCCAGAAATGAGACCTTCTGTACTCCAAAAAGACACTTTGATCCCTTCACATACAGTGCATTCTCTCTCAAAATCTGGAACACAGTCTGAACATGTTTCACATGAGAGTCCCAGTCGTTGGAAAAAATCAAGATATCATCCAAATAAACAATCAGAAATTTATCCACAAAATCCCTGAAAATATCATTCATGAAGGATTGGAAGACGGATGGGGCATTAGTAAGCCCAAAAGGCATCACTAGGTACTCAAAATGCCCCTCTGGGGTATTAAACGCCATCTTCCACTCATCCCCGTGCTTAATGCGAATAAGGATATACGCCCCCCTGAGGTCAAGCTTGGTAAACCAACTAGCACTTTTCACTCTGGAAAATAGGTCAGAAATCAAGGGTAACGGATATTGATATTTAACAGTGATCTTATTCAGGAGGCGATAATCAATACACGGCCTCAATAAACCATCCTTTTTGGCCACAAAGAAAAATCCGGCGCCCAAGGGTGAAGAGGATGGTCTGATATGACCCTTCTCCAATGACTCCTTGATATAAGATCGCATAGCATCGTGTTCAGGTACAGATAAATTAAAAAGGCGACCTTTAGGAAATTTAGCAGCCACTAACTCAATAGCGCAATCATAGCTCCTGTGAGGAGGTAAGGATTCAGACTTACTTTCACTAAACACTTCAGAAAAATCAGTCAAAAAGTCAGGGACATCCTAAGACTGGGGAGAGGCAGAAAAAACAGGAGTGTCAGTATTAACACATTGGCAGTCCCAACTGGTCACAGACACAGATTTCCAATCCAAAACAGGATTATGAGTCTGTAACCAAGGGAAACCCAGTACAATAATGTCATGCAGATTATGCAACACCAGAAATTTGCAACTCTCCTGATGATCTGTTTCAACCCTCATTATTACCTGAGTAGAAAACTGGGGTTTATTCTCCGCCAAAGGGGTAGAATCAATGCCCAGTAAAGGAATAGACTTCCGCAGGGGTATCATGGGAAACCCACAACGTTTGCCAAAGTCAAAATCCATCAGGTTAATAGCTACTCCTGAATCAACAAAAGCCTGAGCCGAAAATGTGGACAGGGAGCAAATCAGGGTAACAGTCAACAGAAATTTAGTCTGAACACTACCCAAGACAACTGAGCGCGCAAAACTTCTTCCCCGCTTAGGGCAAGCGGAAATAGCATGGGAAGCGTCACCACAGTAGAAACATAACCCATTGCGCTTTCGAAACTCCTGACGCTGAGCCCCAGAAGTCACTCCATCACACTGCATGGGCTCAGGAGCTGGCTCACAAGACAACACTATCTCACGCATACCTCTGCGCTCCCGCAAACGTCTGTCAATTTGAATAGCCAAAGACATAGAATCATTGAGACCAGAGGGAACAGGGAATCCCACCATAACGTCCTTTACATTTTCTGACAGACCCTTCCGAAAAATGGCTGCCAATGCATCATCATTCTATTTGGTCAGGACTTTCCATTTTCAAAATCTCTGACAGTACAGCTCAGTGTCTTCACGACCCTGATTTAATGCCAACAAGATCTTTTCAGCTTGATCAGTGACATTAGGTTCATCGTACAATAACCTCAGAGCCTGAAAATATACATCAACATCATTCAAAACAGGATCCCCAGGTGTCAGGGAAAAAGCCCAATTATGAGGGTCGCCGCGTAGCAAAGAGATGACAATTTGAACCTGCTGTGCAGCGTTCCCTGATGACTTAGGTTTTAAGGCAAAAAACAACTTACAGTTATTTTTGAAATTCAGAAATTTAGACCAATCCCCCAAAAATAAATCTGGTATGGTGATCCTAGTCTCCACAACCGGCAACCCAGCAAGATAGGTAGCAATACTCCGAACCTCAGAGGCAAGCTGATCCACACGGCCAGACAACTGTGCAAATTCCATTGAGAGACAAAAAAATTCCTCCTCAGGACCCTGAGAACTAGAGGGAAAAAAATGCAACAAACAGAGGAAAAAATAAAATTTCTGACAACTCCCTTTTTTACTATTTTTCCCTTCTGTGAGTGTTAGGGTTCAAGTTCCCACTGCTGCACAAGGGGAGTCTCAAACCAGTCCCGCTGCGGTCTCCCATTCATTTCCATCCGCAGTGGAGCCTGCTCAGCTTAGATGTCGGTCCCAGCATCTCGCCCAGTCTAACAGTGTGCAGAGGATTACTGCTGTTTTTCCAGGCTCTGCTATTGTGGCCAGTACTGGTTAGCGGCGAGCAGACGTCTTTAGGACAAAGTCCTTGTTTTCCCCTTCTGAGCATGCCCAGATTGAGATCTCTCATTGGAGATCAGGGGTCACATGCTCAGGTACTGCAGCAGCTCCTATTGGTCCGCCAGGAAGGTCCTGTGACTACTGGTGTTCTGGAACAAGTTTCATTGGTCCTTGTTTCTGGCAGGTCCTGTAGCTGTTACTATAAAAGGGTAGCATGGCTGGGCCGCCATGCGCTAGTATCACTCTTCATATGCTTTGCGCCAGTGTGGTCATGCGTGTGTGTGATTAGGGCCCGGCTGAAATAAGCCCCTAGAATACTGACTTAATCTGTGAGGAGTTTGGTATGCTAGCTGGTCAGGGTCGGTGTCCTAGATGCCCTAGATTACCGGCATAACCGGTGAGGAGTTTGATTGCCTTATTCAGGGCCTGGCGTTCAGACGCCATAGATTGCGGGTGACTCACGCGAGGACATTAGCGCATGATCACATTCTATGTTCGCTTAGCAGTTAACTGTGTACCTGGGTGCCTGACAGGACACAGAAGTTTGTCTCAGAGGCTCTGTGACGTAACAGGGTTCGCTTTCAACGCTAGACAGCGCCCTAGCGTGTTTATTTTGCGACTCAGTTGTGTTTAGTGAGTTCGCACACATCGCCATATAGTGCTGCGGCACTCCTTCTAGCGGCTCTGTGGATTAGCAGAGTTCGCACATTTTGCCACAGCGCGTTACGGCGTTTATTTTGGCGACTCTGCGGATAACAGAGTTCGCTTCTTGCACCATTTTACTAGCAGCACGCTCCGCCTGCACGGTGGACCTCGGGCTGCGAACGCACCTCTCTACATCAAATATTTGGTGCGTTCCGCAGACCCTAACATAATACAAGCGCCAGGGTCTGGCTAGTAAAATGGCGGATGACCAGCGTCTACTACGGGACATCCAGCAGCTGGAGGGTAGGTTGGCGGCTCTTGAGCGCACAACCTCAGCTGTGGATGTTAAACCAGTCGCTGTTCAGGCTGCTAGCGTGGCTGCAGCCAGTGTGTCCACTGCCACCTCAGCCCCCACAAATCCCACCTCCCTCTTCCAGACAAGTTTGCTGGTGACAGCAAGCAATGTCGGGGATTCGTGAGTCAGTGCTCTATACAACTCGAGCTTCTGGCTGCACGTTTCCCCACGGATCGGGCACAAGTGGGCTTTGTAATATCTCTTCTGTCGGGCAGAGCGTTGGAGTGGGCCACCCCGCTGTGGGAGCGTGACGACCGTGTGGTGAGGAGTGCTCCTCGTTTTCTGGAGGCTCTAAAACAGTTCTTTCTAGGACCTCAGGTTACCCACAATGCGGCTCTCCAACTTTTGGCAAGTTCACAGGGTTCGTCCTTGGTCAGCTGTTTTGCTGTCCAATTTCAGACTCTGTCCTCGGAGTTGGACTGGCCGGATAACGTCCTCATTCCCGTGTTTTGGAGAGGACTAGCGGACCATGTGAAAGAAGCCTTGGCTATCAGGGAGATTCCCGCCACACTGGAGAAGCTTATCGCCATATCTACCCGCATCGACCTCCGTTTTCACGAGCGGAGGTTGGAGCGGTCCCAGTGTAGGCAGAGGTTTCAGATGGCTCCCACCTTCACCAGACCTCTAGAATCTTCCAGCCAGGCGCCCGACTGCCATGAGACCATGGAGGTTTCTCGAGCAGGACCTAAGTCCCGGGCCGCTCGAGTACCCGTGGTCTGTAACATCTGCCAGCAGTTAGGACATTATGCCAATAAATGTCCACAGTGGTCAGCAAAACGGTCACGTCTAATGACCTTGGGAGGAGGTTCACTAGACACTGCAGCATTTTCCACCAAGTTGTCCTTTAAGGGGACAATTACAGTAGGTCCATCCACGCTCACCGCCGAGCTCTGTGTGGATTCTGGAGCCGAGGGGAATTTCATGTCCTCTGCATTTGCTCTCTGCCACACTATACCTCTGGTGATGCTCGCCAAACCAGTGACTGTGCGAGTAGTGAATGGATCAACTCTGCCCTCACAAATCACCCACCAGACAAACCCTCTCACTTTATCTATGTCCCCTTCCCATCAGGAGAGTATTTATTTTCTTGTCCTGCCCGAGGGAATAGACGAGATGTTGCTGGGAGTACCTTGGCTCCGTTACCACTCTCCCCATATTGAGTTGTCCTCTGGGAGGATACTGGGTTGGGGTGATTCACGTAGAGGCAGGTATGTCAGGGAGTGCGTTCAGGTCACCACCACAGAGATACCCGTAGATCTCATTTCTCTTCCTCAGTGTTATTGGTCATATGCAGACGTTTTCTCCAAGAAGGCGGCGTAGACTCTTCCACCTCATCGCCCCTACGACTGTCCTATTGATCTCTTGCGTGGAGCAGAACCTCTTCGGGGAGAGTCTACCCCCTCTCACTTCCTGAGACGGAGGCCATGTCCCAGTATATTCAGGAGAATCTGGCAAGAGGGTTCATTAGGAAGTCAGTGTCACCAGCAGGGGCGGGGTTCTTCTTTGTGCAAAAGAAGAACGGAGAATTACGTCCAGGCATTGACTACAGGGGTCTTAATGCTATCACCGTCAAGAATAAGTACCCGTTGCCCCTAATCTCTGAGCTCTTTGATAGGCTCCGAGGAGCAAGAGTATTTACCAAGCTTGATCTACGTGGTGCCTATAACCTAATTCGCATCCGTGAGAGGGACGAGTGGAAGACAGCTTTTAATACCAGGGATGGGCATTATGAATACCTGGTGATGCCCTTCGGGCTCTGTAATGCTCCCGCTGTTTTCCAAGACTTTGTCAATGATATCTTCCGGGATATGCTCTCCACCTCTGTAGTAGTCTATCTGGATGATATTCTCATCTTTTCACCAGATATAGACTCTCACCGGAGGGATGTCAACAAAGTCTTCGACCTCTTATGGGAAAACTCCCTCTATGCCAAGCTGGAGAAATGTGTGTTTGAGCAGGAGTCCTTACCTTTTCTGGGCTATATCATCTCTGCCCAGGGATTGGCTATGGATCCTGCCAAACTACAGGCTGTAATGGACTGGCAAGAACCCCATTCTCTTAAAGCAGTGCAGCGCTTTATGGGGTTCATTAGTTATAATCGTCAGTTCATTCCCCATTTCTCAACTTTGGTAGCTCCCTTGGTAGCCCTCACCAAGAAGGGAGCAAATCCCAAGTTGTGGTCTGAGGAGGTCTCCAAGGCGTTCTCTTCCATCAAGTTGCATTTTGCCAGTGCTCCCATATTACATCGCCCTGATGTTGATAAGCCGTTTATTTTAGAGGTGGACGCATCTTCTGTCGGTGCTGGAGCAGTCCTTTATCAAAAGGATGCTCAAGGTCGGAAGCATCCCTGCTTCTTCTTTTCTAAGACCTTTACACCAGCAGAGAGGAATTATTCCATCGGGGACAGGGAGCTGCTGGCTATGAAATTGGCCTTCTCTGAGTGGAGACATCTTCTGGAGGGGGCTCGTTTTCCCTTCCAAGTCTTCACCGACCACAAAAACTTGGTATATTTGCAAACTGCTCAGCGGCTAAAATTCTCGCCAGGCCAGATGGTCCCTATTCTTCTCTCAGTTCCACTTCACCCTCCATTTTCTCTCCGGTGAGAAGAATGTTCGGGCAGATGCTCTCTCTCGATCCTTAGTGTCATCAGAGGAGGAGGATGAGGAGCCTCGGCTTATTGTCCCCGAAGAAAGCTTGAGAACTGTAGCCCCGGTTTCACTAGAGTCTGTGCCTCCGGGCAAGACTTTTGTGTCCACTAATTTGCGACCGGAGGTACTCTCTTGGGCACACTCGTCCAGGGTGGGTGGACACTTTGGGGCAAAGAGGACAACTGAGTTATTGGCGAGGACATACTGGTGGCCACATATGGTCCGTGACGTCAGGGAGTATGTTCAGGCGTGTGTCTCCTGTGCCAGGAACAAGTCCCCTCGACAACGGCCAGCTGGGTTACTTTTTCCTTTGCCGGTGGCAGACAGGCCCTGGGAGATGGTCGGGATGGACTTTGTGGTGGGCTTACCCAAGTCTCGGGGTTGCACTATCATTTGGGTGATCACCGACCACTTCTCCAAAATGGTGCACTTAGTGCTGCTACCACAGTTACCTTCTGCACGGGCCTTGGCAGCATTGTTTATTAGACACATCTTCCGTCTACACGGTATGCCAGACAAGATTGTCAGCGATCGAGGTCCCCAATTTGCGTCTCGGTTCTGGAGAGAGTTGTGTCATCTATTCTGCATTGAGTTGAACCTCTCCTCTGCATATCATCCCGAGACGAATGGGTTGGTAGAGAGGGCCAACCAGACCTTGGTCACCTACTTGCGACATTTTGTCTCTGCCAGGCAGGATGACTGGGCATCCTTGCTCCCGTGGGTGGAGTTCGCGCTAAACAATGCTGTGGCTGACTCCACCGGACAGGCCCCATTCCTCTTAAATTACAGCCAGCATCCGCGGGTACCGGTGCCCATGCCCGTGGCTTCCACCGACTCCAGAGTGGCAGACTGGGCTGTGGAAGCACGGGACATATGGGACCGCACCCAGGATGCCATTCAGGCTTCCAAGGAAAGGATGAGGTCTTCTGCCGATGCCCATCTGCGTCCCACTCCGACATTTGCTCCTGGCGACCTAGTGTGGCTCTCCGCCCGAAACATCAGGCTACGGGTGGAATCCACTAAGTTGGCACCCCGCTATTTGGGTCCCTTCAAGGTTCTCGAGCAGGTGAACCCTGTGGTTTACCGTTTGGCCCTCCGCCTCTCCTTGGTATCTCCGACACCTTCCATGTGTCCCTCCTAAAACCCGTGGTCATCTCCCGGTTGCCTGAGTCATCTGCCGGGACGTCGGGTTCATCTTCGGACGACTACGAGGTGAATGCCATTGTAGGGTGCAAGGTGGTACGGGGCAAAAAAATTTTTTTGGTGGATTGGAGGGGTTATGGGCCTAAGGATTGGTCTTGGGAGCCTGCCGAGCATGTTTATGCTCTGCAGCCTTTGAGCGTAGCGAGGCCCAGAGAAGAGGGGCCCTAGGAGGTGGGGTAATGTTAGGGTTCAAGTTCCTGCTGCTGCACAAGGGAGTCTCAAACCAGTCCCGCTGTGGTCTCCCATTCATCTCCGTCCACAGTGGAGCCTGCTCAGCTTAGACGTCGGTCCCAGCGTCTCGCCCAGTCTAACAGTGTGCAGAGGATTACTGCTCTTCCTCCAGGCTCTGCTATTGTGGCCAGTACTGGTTAGCGGCGAGCAGACATCTTTAGGACAAAGTCCTTGTTTTCCCCTTCTGAGCATGCCCAGAGTGAGATCTCTCATTGGAGATGAGGGGTCACATGCTCAGGTACTGAAGCAGCTCCTATTGGTCCGCCAGGAAGGTCCTGTGACTACTGGTGTTCTGGAACAAGTTTCATTGGTTCTTGTATCTGGCAGGTCCTGTAGCTGTTACTATAAAAGGGTAGCATGGCTGGGCCGCCATGCGCTAGTATCAATCTTTATATGCTTTGCGCCAGTGTGGTCATGCGTGTGTGTGGTTAGGGCCCGGCTGAAATAAGCCCCTAGAATACCGACTTAATCGGTGAGGAGTTTGGTATGCTAGCTGGTCAGGGTCGGTGTCCTAGATGCCCTAGATTACTGGCATAATCGGTGAGGAGTTTGATTGCCGTATTCAGGGCCTGGCGTTCAGATGCCATAGATTGCGGGTGACTCCCGGGAGGACATTAGCGCATGATCACATTCAATTTTTGCTTAGCAGTTAACTGTGTACCTGGGTGCCTGACAGGACACAGAAGTTTGTCTCAGCGGCTCTGTGACGTAACAGGGTTCGCTTTCAACGCTAGACAGCGCCCTAGCGTGTTTATTTTGCGACTCAGTTGTGTTAAGTGAGTTCGCACACATTGCCATATAGCGCTGCGGCACTCCTTCTAGCGGCTCTGTGGATTAACAGAGTTCACGCATTTTGCCACAGCGCGTTACGGCATTTATTTTGGCGACTACTGCGGGATAACAGAGTTTGCTTCTTGCGCCATTTTACTAGCAGCAGGCTCCGCCTGCACGGTGGACTCCGGGCTGCGAATGCACCTCTCCACATCAAATATTTGGTGTGTTCCGCAGACCCTAACAGTGAGTACCATATAATTTTCAGTTTGGTCGGTAATACTGTTATGTTTCGGTAGCTGAGGTGAAATTGCAAAAAAATAGCCAAAGTAGTAATACACCAGAGAGGCTGGAAACTATTGGATTGCAGCACACTAAACTAACCGCCACACTAAAAGTAGCCGTGGAGCGTACCTACGGTGATCCTAGACGCCTCGTCACATCTGGAGAGATAACTACACGTAAAGGCAGAAAGATGTAAGCTATCTGCCCCGGAGCAGAATCCCCAAAGAAATAGGAAGCCCCCAAACATGTAATGGCGGTTAGACAAGAAGAAAACACGGACACAGACAGAAAATAGAATGAGCAAACGCTGGGGTCCAATCTGTCTAGATAGAAAAGTATAGGAAAGAATTCTGACTGCAACCCAAAAAAAACCCGGACAAAAATACCAACACTTCTGATTAACAAAAATCCTGAGATCACACGATCTCTACCACCTAAATCAGATCTCTGATGTAACAAACAACAATTCAGCAAATAAAAAGTGACCAAGGAACAAAGCAAAAGTGCAAACACAAAATGAGCACAATTGCAGCGCCAGACCCCAAAAGGGGACCAGGCCGTAGTCCACTGCAAGCAGCAAACCAGCAGTGAAAATCCAACAGAGGAAAAAAAATACAGCAAAACACTTATCTGAATGAGAGCAGGAAAGCAAACTGTGCTCCAAGCAAGACCAGGAGGAGCAATTGATTACCGGCAAGGCTGATGGGAACTCAGGTCACTTATCTCATACCAGAGCCAGCTGAAGGCCATTCAGTAATTAGTTCATTACCCTCAGCAACCACCGGAGGGAGCCCCAGCTCAGAAGTCGCCTCCAAAGTATTCACAACAGTTAACTAAGCCTAAATATAGAAAGGTGGAAAGCTAACTGCCCCGGAGTAGTGCCCCAAAGGAATAGGTAGCCACCACTCATATAATGCCGGTTAGACAAGATGAAATACAAACGCAGGCAGAAAATAGAGTAAGCAAATGCTGGGGCCCAAAAATGTCTAGATAGGACAGAAAAGAATACTGTCTGCAACCCAACAAAACCCTAGGAAAAATTCCAACACTTCTGATTCCAAAAATGCTGAGACCACACGATCTCGCCCCCGCTAAACTCTGGTGTGAACAAGCAGCTACCCAGCAGCCACTCAAAATAACAGGGACAGAGCAAATGAACAGAAATAAATGATAAGCAGAGACCAGCGCCGGCCCCAGCAAGGGGTCCCGGCTGACCTCACAAAAAAGGGCAGCAAACACAAAGAAAAGTAAAACCACAGAAGCAAGCAGAAAATAACTTATCTGTATTTTCACAGGAGACAGCAGAAAACCAGCTGACTTCCAAACTGGACCAGGAAGAGGATCATGGGACGACAGCTCACTTATATCTGCCCAGTCAGTCCCACTTGATTGCCACTCCTCGCTCCCAGGTGATGGACCTTCGTTATGCAACACATCTTCAATACCATCAGCAACCACCAAAGGGAGCACCAGCTCAGAAGTCATCTCCAAAGTGTTCACAACATACACCCTTTTTTCACAGCTTTGCAGCTGTTTTCTCCAAAGGAGTTCAATGCCACTCACAGCTCTCCCAGAGATTTCACAGCTTCCCATGAGATTTCTGAGTATTAACCTAATTTTCTAAGGCTGTAAGGAGATAAAGAAGAAGATGGACTCGAATGGGTTGCCTTCTCTGCTCCGTGTCCGGAACCACCGACGCATCTTTCAGTGTTCTCGGGGGAAAGCTTATAGTTCCCGGACCAACCATCCCATGTGACAGAAGGGGGCGGGGGTGAGTTAAAAGGCGCTGTGCGCGGGAAGCTGGGGAGAGTCCCAGTGGAGAAGTGCAGAGCACAGGAGAGTGAGCTGCGAGCTGCTGCCCAGGCCCAGAGACTGTGCTTCCTCTACCCATCCAAGCCTGTACCCCTCTGGAAGGAGTTGAAGTACAGATGGAACCCAGCAAGGCTGGCCGGTTTCTGTCAGAAATATTGGCCGAGCGGACATTATCTAGGAGATGGAACTGTCCTTGTGCGTTGTCTGAACTTAGGGGAGGATGACATTACCTTGCCCTAAAAAGTGAAATAGCCCACATCCTGGGCATGCCTGAAGAATTGGTTTCGTCTGAGGTGGTGCAACTGACGGTGAAGCCAGAAAATCCATGGATGGTGACCTTGGATGCAAAAGTGATGCTCGAACCCCGATTTGTGGGGAGGGATGACAGATACTGGGCAAAGCTCACAGAACTGACCCCTCAACAGGTCCAATGGGTGGAATCCCTGCTAGGAAAATACCAAAAGGTGTTCGTAAAGCAGGAAGACGATTTTTACGCACTACCGCCATAACTCACGAGATACCCACCAGCAATACGGCTCCCATTAGAGAGCGTTACCAACAAATCCATCCGCAAATGTACCAGGAGGTGAAGGGAATGCTGTCCCAAATGCTGCAGAAGTGGATAATATGAGAAAGCCAGAGCCCGTGAACTGCCTCCATTGTGCTGGTGCGAAAGAAGGATGGGATGCTACGCTTCTGTGTGGACTACCGTATGCTCAATGCTTGCACGTTACGAGATTCATACCGGCTGCCGAGATTAGAGGAGTCTCTGTCTTTTTTGTCACTTTTCGACACTTGACCTGGCTAGCGGATACTGGCAAGTCCCAATGTCCGAGCAAGTCCGAGCCAAGACAGCTTTTATTCTTCCAATGGGGCTATATGAGTTTGATTGTATGCCGATTCGGTTTCGCCAATGCTCCAGGTACATTCCAGTGCCTGATGGAAAGATGTCTAGGAGACTTAAAATTTTGAAGCTACCCTAATTTACCTGGATGACATTATTGTTTTGCACCCACCTTTGAGGAGCATCTACAGAGGCTGGAGCAGGTCTTGAGCTGACTACAACAGCATGGACTGAAAGTAAAGCCCCAGAAGTGCCATCTTTTCCAGATTCAGATCGAGTATTTGGGACATGTTGTCTCGGCAGAAGGAGTGAGGCCTTCCCCGAAGAATATTGTGCCGTGGGGCGAGTGCCAAGAAGAAGTGTTTCGAATTCTGAAACTGGCCCTGACGGAGGCTCCATTACTGGCTTACGCTGACTTTACTCGGCCGTTTATCTTGCACACCTATGGGAGTCTACATGGACTCGGAGCAGTTTTGTCTCAAGTACAGGATGGAAAAGAACGAGTCATAGCATACGCGAGCCGGTCCTTACATGACTCTGAGAAGAATCCAGATAATTAAGTTCCTTCAAACTGGAGTTGTTAGTAGTGATGAGCCACCCCTGTAGTGTTCAAGTTCAGTTTGGTTCGCCGAACAGCCGTGTGTTCGATGAATTGTTCGTTGAACACCGTTGAACACCGTTAAAACCAATGGCAGGCAAACAAAAACACATAGAAACACATAGAAAACACTTCAAAGGTGTCCAAAAGCTGACAAACTGCTCAGAAGACACAACTAACACTACATAGTATAATAGCCGCTAATTCAATTGCCGTCTTTTGTGAAATTACAGACCCGACATGAAATGACACATGGTTTACATACAGTTAACCATGTCATTTCATGTAGTTTGATATATGGTTTTCACTAACAATTACATGAGTGTATGTATGCAAAATTTCACACATGTAGGGGTTAATTAAAGGTTTAAATTCGTCGAAAAAAAATGCGTGGGCTCCCGCGCTATTTTCTCAACCAGATCGACAAAGCCAGCGAGTGGGGGCAGATAATATTAGCCTAGGGAGGGTACATTTATTTAGTGCCCCCCCTGGCTACTAATATCTGCCCCCAGCCACACCAGAAAAGGCAAATCTATAATTAGATTTGCCCTTTCTGGCACTTTGCCCATCTATTCCCATTGCCCTGTAGCGGTGGCGAATGGGTTAATAATGGGTTAAAGCCACCTTGCTATTAAAAGGTGACTTTAACCCAGGTTAATAATTGAGAGCTGTCAATTAGACAACTATCAATTATTAATCCTATTGTATGAAATAAAAATAAAACACACACACTTTAATTAAAAATCATTTTAATGAAATAAACACACAGTTTTTGACCATCTTTTATTTTACTGCCATTCCTTGCGAAGCCCTTGTTCACCTGTAATAAAAATAAAATAATAAAGCAACATTATTCTTACCTATCCGGTGCTGTCAGGTCCCCCGATGTAATCCTTCTGAAAGGGTTAACGTTTACTGCAGGGACCGCAGCTAATGTTGCCAGCCTCGCAGTAAACCCCGAATGAATCATCTCTTCTCCCAGCTGACAGGAGAGGAAGTGTTTAGTTTTGGAAGCTTAATTGATTGTTTCCCACTTTCACTTCAGGCCAGCCGAGACTCCCTCTGACGTCACTGATGCTGTGCGGTGTCCCCGGCTGACCTGAAGTGAAAGTGGGAAGCAATCAATTAAGCTTCCCACACTAATAACTTCCTCTCCTGTCAGCTGGGTGAAGAGATGATTAATTCGGGGGTTTACTGCGAGGCTGGCAGCATTAGCTGCTGTCCCTGCAGTAAACGTTAACCCTTTCAGAAGGATTACATCGGGGGACCTGACAGCACCGGATAGGTAAGAATAATGTTGCTTTATTATTTTATTTTTATTACAGGTGAACAAGGGCTTCACAAGGAATGTAGTAAAATAAAAGATGGTCAAAAACTGTGTGTTTATTTCATTAAAATGATTTTTAATTAAAGTGTGTGTGTCTTATTTTTATTTCATACAATAGGATTAATAATTGATAGTTGTCTAATTGACAGCTCTCAATTATTAACCTTGCTTAAAGTCACCTTTCAATAGCAAGGTGGCTTTAACCCATTATTAACCCATTAGCCACTGCTACAGGGCAATGGGAATAGACCGGCTAAGTGCCAGAAAGGGTGCATCTCTTTATAGATTTGCTTTTTCTGGGGTGTCTGGGGGCAGATGTTAGTAGGCGGGGGGGCCCAAAAATAATGGTTCCTCCCTGGGCTATTATTATCTGCCCCCACTCGCTGGCTTTCCCTGTCTGGTGGAGAAAATACAGCGGGAGCCCACGCAATTTTTCTCAACGAATTTACACCTTTAATTAACCCCTACATGTATGAAATTTTGCAAACATACACTCATGTAATTGTTAGTGAAAACCATATATCAAACTAAATGAAATGACATGGTTAACTGTATGTAAACCATGTGTCATTTATTTCATGTCGGATTCTGTAATTTCACAAAAGCCGGCAATTGAATTAGCTGCTATTATTCTATGTAGAAGTGTATGAACTATAAATATATATGTATATGTCACAATGACATGTATATACATATATGTATTTTGTGTGTGTATAGCTAGTGTTTTGTGAGCTGTCCGTGTGATTTTACAGTATTGACTATGGATAGCATTAATAATGCTATCCATAGTCAATACTGTAAAATCACACGGACAGCTCACAAAACACTAGCTATACACACACAAAATACATATATGTATATACATGTCATTGTGACACATATATATATATATATTTATAGTTCATACACTTCTACATAGTAAAATAGCCGCTAATTCAATTGCCCGCTTTTCTGAAATTACAGAAGAAATGCTATCCATAGTCAATACTGTAAAATCACACTAACAGCTCACAAAACACTAGATATATACACACAGAATACATATTTATATACAGTCATGGCCAAAAGTTTTGAGAATGACACAAATATTATATTTTCACATGATCTGCTGCCCTCTGGTTTTATGTGTGTTTGACAGATGTTTTTATCACAGACAGAAATATAATAATTGCAAACATATGAGTAACAAAAGCTTATATTGACAGTTAGAATGAGTTAATGCAGCAAGTCAATATTTGCAGTGTTGACCCTTCTTCTTCAGGACCTTTGCAATTCTCCCTGGCATGCTCTCAATCAACTTCTGGACCAAATCCTGACTGATAGCAGTCCATTCTTGCACAATCAATGCTTTCATTTGGTCAGAATTTTTAGGTTTTTGTTTGTCCACCCGTCTCTTGATGATTGACCACAAGTTCTCAATGGGATTAAGATCTGGGGAGTTTCCAGGCCATGGACCCAAAATCTCTATGTTTTGTTCCCTGAGCCATTTAGTTATCATCTTTGCTTTATGGCAAGGTGCTCCATCATGCTGGAAAAGGCATTGTTGATCGCCAAACTGCTCTTAAAGGGTTGGGAGAATTTGCTCTTGGAGGACATTCTGGTACCATTCTTTATTCATGGCTGTGTTTTTAGGCAAGACTGTGAAAGAGCCGATTCCCTTGGCTGAGAAGCAACCCCACACATGAATGGTTTCAGGATGCTTAACAGTTGGCATGAGACAAGACTGGTGGTAGCGCTCACCTTGTCTTCTCCGAATGAGGCGTTTTCCTGATGTGCCAAACAATCGAAAAGGGGATTCATCAGAGAAAATAACTTTACCCCAGTCCTCAGCAGTCCACTGCCTGTACCTTTTGCAGAATATCAGTCTGTCCATGATGTTTTTTCTGGAGAGAAGTGGCTTCCTTGCTGCCCTCCTTGAGACCAGGCCTTGCTCCAAGAGTCTCCGCCTCACAGTGCGTGCAGATGCACTCACACCTGCCTGCTGCCATTCCTGAGCAAGTTCTGCACTGCTGGTAGCCCGATCCCGCAGCTGAAACACTTTTAAGGGACGGTCCTGGCACTTGCTGGTCTTTCTTTGGCGCCCTGAAGCCTTTTTGGCAACAATGGAACCTCTCTCCTTGAAGTTCTTGATGATGCGATAGATTGTTGACTGAGGTGCAATCTTTCTAGCTGTGATACTCTTCCCTGTTAGGCCATTTTTGTGCATTGCAATGATGACTGCACGTGTTTCTTTAGAGATAACCATAGTTAACAGAAGAGAAACAATGATGCCAAGCACCAGCCTCCTTTTAAAGTGTCCAGTGGTGTCATTCTTACTTAATCATGACAGATTGATCTCCAGCCATGTCCTCATCAACACCCACACCTGTGTTAATAGAGCAATCACTGAAAAGAGGTTAGCTGGTCCTTTTAAGGCAGGGCTGCAATGATGTTGAAATGTGTTTTGGGGGATAAAGTTCATTTTCTAGCCAAATATTGACTTTGCAAGTAATTGCTGTTAAGCTGATCACTCTTTAAAACATTCTGGAGTATATTCAAATTGCCATTAGAAAAAGTGAAGCAGTAGACTTTGTAAAAATTAATATTTGTGTCATTCACAAACTTTTGGCCATGACTGTATATATATATATATATATATATATATATATATATATATATGTATTCTATGTGTATATATGTAGTGTTTTGTGATCTGTCAGTGTGATTTTACAGTAGCCCGGGATGAATTGCCGCTTTTCAAAGGACACCAGTGCAAATAAATCGGACAGCACTCGCATGGTGCGAGTGCTGTGCGATTATTTCTCGCACCCATTGACTTGCATTGGCGATTATCATGCCAAAATTGCTGCAAATCGCAGCTTGCTGCGTTTTTTTCTCAGATCGATGTCAGCTGAGAAAAAAATCGCAAATGAGAACACACCTATTGACTAAGATTGGTCAGATTGCAATCCGATTTTTTATCGGCTTGCAATCGTCCGTTTTTGGCTCCAGTGAGTATCAGCCCTAAGGGCCCTGTCTCACATAATGACGCTGCAGCGATCCCGCTAGCGATGCGACCAGATAAGGATCGTTGCTGCGTCGCTATGTGATCGCTGCTGAGCAGCCAAACAGGCAGATCTCAGCAGCGATCAGGACAGCGAGTACGCCGGTAACAAGCGACACGCATCGCTTAGTTACCGGCTGTGTACGTTGGATACCAGCCCGCTGATGCAGGGAGCTGTGTTATGATTTGGTAGCTGAGGAGAGCAGGCAAAAAAAGGAAATACACCAGAGAGGTTGGAATCTATGGGATTGCAGTACCCTGACTAACCACCACAACTAAAGGCAGCCGTGGAGCATACCTACGTTGGTCCTAGACGCCTCGTCACAGCCTGACAAGCTAACTACACCTAAAGACAGAAAGAGGAAAACTATCTGCCCCGGAGCAGATCCCCAAAGAACATAGAAGCCCCAAAATAAGTAATGGCGGTTAGACATGAGGAAATACAGACACAGACAGAAAATAGTATGAGCAAACGTTGGGGCCCAAACTTCCTAAATAGAAAAGGATAGGAAGGACACTTACTGCAATCCCAAAAAACCCTGAAAAGTACCAACTCTACTAATTACAAAAATACCTGAGATCACACGACCTCTACCACCTAAATCAGTTCTCTGGTGTAACAAAAACTAAACAGCAGCCACTGAAAAAACTGGAAAAGGCAAATGAACAAACAACAGTGGCTGAACTAAACTGAGAGGAGCACAAGCCCCCGGAGGGGACCCGGCAGACCCCCACAGAAGTGCAGGACAAAATGCAAAAAGCAAGCACAAAAAAATAAAAGAAGAAAATGTCTTATCTGTTAGCAGAAGATGCAGGCACGAAACAGCAAGCTACAAAGTGAACAGGAATCAAAGATGAGACCAGAACAATTGATCACCGGCAACCCTGATGGGAGGGAACCTCCCTTATATAAGACCAGTCAGTAACACCTGATCGACAATCTTCACAATCTTCATTGGATAGTTCAGTACTGTTTGTAACCACCAGAGGAAGCTTCTGCTCAGAATTCATTTCTAGTACATTCACAACAGTACCCCCCCTTGAGGAGGGGTCACCAAACCCTCATTTGAGCAACCAGGTCGGTCAGGATGAGCTCTGTGATACGCACGGATGAGTCTCCTAGCATGGATGTCCGAAGCAAACACCCAAGAATTGTCCTCCTGACCATAACCTCTCCACTTAACCAAATACTGGAGTTTCCGTCTAGAAAAACGAGAATTCAATATTTTCTTAACCACATACTCCAGATTGCCCTCAAGCAAAACAGGGTCAGGAGGCACAGCCATAGGAACCACTGGCTCAACAAAACCCCTTCAATAAGGACTTGTGGAACACGTTATGGATCTTAAATGTTCCTGGAAGAAGTAAACGAAAGAAAACACGATTAAGAATCTCAATGATCTTATAAGGTCCAATGAACCTAGGCTTAAACTTAGGAGATGCAACTCTCATAGGGAAATTTCTTGAGGACAACCAGACCAAGTCCCCCACTTCAAACCGAGGACCATCAGTCCTATGCCGGTTGGCAAACCGATGGGCCCTCTCCTGAGAGAGGGACAACCTCTCCACTACCTGGTCCCAAATCTGCTGCATACGCTCCACAACAGAGTCAACACCTGGACAGACAGAAGCCTCCGTCTGTCCTGAAGAAAATCGAGGGTGAAACCCAAAATTGCAGAAAAATGGAGACATCAAAGTGGCAGAGCTAGCCCTATTATTAAGAGAAAACTCAGCCAAAGGCAAAAAAGAGACCCAGTCATCCTGATCAGCAGACACAAAGCATCTTAGATAAGTCTCCAATGTCTGGTTTGTTCTCTCAGTTTGTCCATTGGTCTGAGGATGAAAAGCCGAGGAGAAAGACAATTGAACACCAAGTTTAGAACAAAAAGTCCTCCAAAATCTGGAAACAAACTGGACTCCTCTGTCAGACACAATGTTCTCAGGAATGCCGTGTAACCGAACCACGTGCTGAAGGAACAAAGGCACCAATTCAGAGGAGGAAGGCAACTTAGGTAATGGCACAAGATGTATCATTTTGGAAAACCTATCACAAATCACCCAGATAACGGTCATTCTCTGAGAAACAGGGAGGTCGGAAATTAAATCCATAGAGATATGGGTCCATGGTCTCTTGGGCACAGGCAATGGCATCAATAAACCACTAGAGCGAGAGCAAGGCTTGGAGCGAGAGCAAGTCCCGCAGGACTGCACAAATTCCCTGACATCACGAGACAAAGTAGGCCACCAAAAGGACCGACTAACCAAGTCTCTGGTACCAAAAATTCCGGGATGACCGGCCAACGCGGAACAATGAATCTCAGACATCACACTCTTTTTCCACCGGTCTGGGACAAACAATTTCCCAATAGGGCAGCGCTCGGGTTTATCCTCCTGACACCCTTCCAGAGCCAGTCTCAAATTGGGCGAGATGGCGGAAAGAACTACATCCTCTTAAAAAATAACAGCAGAATCAGATAACTCAGGAGAGTCCGCAAGGAAACTCCTCGAGAGAGCATCCGCCTTAACATTCTTAGTGCCAGGAAGAAAGGAAACCACAAAATTAAAACGTGTGAAAAACAAGGCCCACCTGGCCTGTCTAGGATTAAGTCGCTTGGCTGATTCCAGATAAACCAGATTCTTATGGTCCGTGAGGACCACCACCTGATGTTTGGCTCCCTCCAGCCAATGTCTCCACTCTTCAAAAGCCCACTTCATGGCCAATAACTCCCGATTACCCACGTCATAATTACGTTCAGTTGGAGAAAATTTTCGAGAGAAAAAGGCACAAGAGTTACTTTTAGAGGTCTCTGGATCTCTTTGGGACAAAACGCCACCTGCCCCAATTTCAGAGGCATCAACCTCCACCTGAAATGGCAGAGAAACATCAGGCTGCCGTAGAACAGGAGCAGAAGTGAATCTCTGCTTAAGTTCCTGAAACGCAGAGACTGCCTCAGGAGGCCAATTCACCACATCAGAACCCTTTTTGGTCAAATCAGTCAATGGTTTAACAATAACAGAGAAATTACCAATAAATTTACGAAAAAAATTGGCAAAACCCAAGAATCTTTGAAGAGCCTTTAATGAAGTAGGTTGGACCCAATCACAGATGGCCTGAACCTTGACCGGGTCCATTTCAATAACAGATGGGGACAAAATGAATCCAGAAATGAGATCCTCTGTACGCCAAAAAGACACTTTGATCCCTTCACAAACAGAGCATTCTCTCTTAAAATCAGGAACACAGTCCAAACATGTTTCACATGAGAGTCCCAGTCATTGGAAAAAATCAAGATATCATCCAAATAAACAATCAGAAATTTATCCACAAAATCCCTGAAAATGTCATTCATGAAGGACTGGAAGACAGAAGAAGCATTAGTGAGTCCAAAGGGCATCACTAGGTACTCAAAATGCCCTCTGGGGTATTAAATGCCGTCTTCCATTCATCCCCGTGCTTAATGCGAATAAGGTTATATGCCCCCTGAGGTCAAGCTTGGTAAACCAAGTAGCACTTTTCACCCTGGAAAACAGGTCAGAAATCAAGGGTAACGGATATTGATATTTCACAGTGATATTGTTCAAGAGACGATAATCAATACAAGGCCTTAATGAACCATCCTTTTTGGCCACAAAGAAAAAACCGGCACCCAAGGGTGAAGAGGATGGTCTGATATGACCCTTCTCCAATGATTCCTTGATATAAGACCACATAGCGTCATGTTTAGGTACAGACAAGTTAAAAAGGCGACCTTTAGGGAATTTAGTACCAGGCACTAATTCAATAGCGCAGTCATAGCTCCTATAGGGGGGCAAGGATGCAGATTTACTTTCACTAAACACATCAGAAAAATCAGTCAAAAAGTCAGGAACATCCTGAGCCTGGGCGGAGGCAGAAAAAACAGGAGTGTTGGTATTAACACATTGGCAGCCCCAACTGGTTACAGACACAGATTTCCAATCCAAAACAGGATTATGAGACTGTAACCAAGGGAAACCCAGTACGATAATGTCATGCAGATTATACAGCACCAAAAATTTGCAACTCTCCTGATGATCAGGTTCAACCCTCATTATCACCTGAGTAGAGAACTGAGGTTTATTCTCAGCCAAAGGGGTAGAATCGATCCCCAGTAGGGGAATAGACTTCCGTAGGGTATCAAGGGAAACCCACAACGTTTAGCAAAATCAAAATCCATCAGGTTAATAGCTGCTCCCGAATCAACGAAAGCCTTAGCAGAAAATGTGGACAGGAAGCAAATCAGGGTAACAGTCAACAAAAATTTAGTCTGAACACTACCCAAGACAACTGAGCGTGCAAAACGTCTTCCCCGCTTAGGGCAAACTGAAATAGCATGAGAGGCATCACCACAGTAGAAACATAACCCATTGCGTTTTCGAAACTCATGACGCTGTGTCCCAGAAGCCACTCTATCACACTGCATGGGTTCATAAGCTGGTTCACAAGGCAACACTATTCCACGCATACCTCTACGCTCACGCAAACGTCTGTCAATTTGAATCGCTAATGACATAGAATCATTGAGACCAGAGGGGACAGGGAATCCCACCATAACATCCTTTACATTCTCTGACAGACCCTTCCGAAAAAGGGCTGCCAAAGCATCGTCATTCCATTTGGTCAGGACTGCCACCTACGGAATCTCTGACAGTATAACTCAGCGTCCTCAAGCCCCTGATTTAATGCCAACAAGGCTTTTTCAGCTTGATCAGTGACATTAGGCTCATCGTACAATAACCCCAGAGCCTGAAAAAATGCATCAACATTACTCAAAACAGGATCCCCAGGTGTCAGTGAAAAAGCCCAATCCTGAGGATCGCCGCGCAGGAGAGAGATGACAATTTGAACCTGCTGTGCTGCGTTCCCTGAGGACTTAGATTTCAAGGCAAAAAACAACTTACAGTTATTTTTGAAATTCAGAAATTTAGCTCGATCCCCTAAAAACAAATCTGGCATGGGAATCCTAGGTTCCACAACAGGCAACCTCGCAAGATAGGTAGCAATACTCCGAACCTCAGTAGCAAGCTGATCCACACGGCCAGATAACTGTGCAAACTCCATTGAGAGAAAAAAAAATCCTCCTCAGCACCCAGAGATACAGAGGGAAAAAAAAATGCAACAAACAGAAAAAAAAAAAATCTCTGACAACTCTGACATCTTTTTGCCGGTGATACTGTTATGATTTGGTAGCTGAGGAGAGCAGGCAAAAAAGGAAATACACCAGAGAGGTTGGAATCTATGGGTTTGCAGTACCCTGACTAACCACCACAATTAAAGGCAGCCGTGGAGCGTACCTACGTTGGTCCTAGACGCCTCGTCACAGCCTGAGAAGCTAACTACACCTAAAGACAGAAAGAGGAAAACTATCTGCCCTGGAGCAGATCCCCAAAGAACATAGAAAGCCCCCAAACATGTAATGGCGGTTAGACAAGAGGAAATACAGACACAGACAGAAAATAGTATGAGCAAACGTTGGGGCCCAAACTTCCTAAATAGAAAAGGATAGGAAGGACACTTACTGCAATCCCAAAAAACCCTGAAAAGTACCAACTCTACTAATCACAAAAACACCTGAGATCACACGACCTCTACCACCTAAATCAGTTCTCTGGTGAAACCAAAAACTAAACAGCAGCCACTGAAAAAACTGGAAAAGTCAAATGAACAAACAACAGTGGCTGAACTAAACTGAGAGGAGCACAAGCCCCCGGAGGGGACCCGGCAGACCCCCACAGAAGTGCAGGACAAAATGCAAAAAGCAAGCACAAAAAAATAAAAGAAGAAAATGTCTTATCTGTTAGCAGAAGATGCAGGCACGAAACAGCAAGCTACAAAGTGAACAGGAATCAAAGATGAGACCAGAACAATTGATCACCGGCAACCCTGATGGGAGGGAACCTCCCTTATATAAGACCAGTCAGTAACACCTGATCGCCAATCTTCACAATCTTCATTGGATAGTTCAGTACTGTTTGTAACCACCAGAGGGAGCTTCTGCTCAGAATTCATTTCTAGCACATTCACAACAGAGCTGGTAACCAATGTACAGACGCGGTGCCTGGAAACCCGCTGTGTACCTTGGTTACCAGCTTCCCTGCAGCAGCGCGCTGGTATCCAACATACACATCGGGATTCCAGTCACAGCCCCGCACCTGGAAACCCGACGTGTATCTTGGTTACCAGCTGATCGCTGGTCTCCTGCCTGCCACACGCAGCGGTGCGTGCTGGCCAGCGGGAGACCAGTGATCTAAAAAATTTCCATTACTGTGAAAAAATACAGTTACGATTTTGGTGCACGAACAGTATTGAACATAACCTCGAACAGCCGGATTTTTTCCAAATCGTTTGGGTTCGTCGAACGGCTCGAACACTGCCCAAAACAGCTCGAATTTGAGATTGGCGAACAGTTGGATTCGAACACCGCTCATCTCTAGTTGTTAGCGTTCGTGTGGGCTATGACGGAGAAATTTGCGAGTACCTGGCCGTCTCTGAAGTTCACGTGCGCACGGATAACAATCCGTTGGCCCATTTGGAGAAGTCGACGCTCGAGGCATTGGAACAACGCTGGGTAGCACGTATGGCTAAGTTCCGTTACAAGATCACCTATAAGAGAGGAGCAGAGAATACTTATGCTGACGCCCTATCCCGAATAAACTACCACAGGCCAGCACTTAATCGAGATGAAGTGGAGGTCCCTGAATTTGGAGGTACTGCCAAGACGGTGGCAGCAATGAGGGAACAAGTGCAGGAGACGATTCGGGTATGCCTGTTGGACCAACCCCGAGATGAATGGCTCCAAGCACAATAAGAGGATGAGGAAATAGCTTGGCTAAGGCGATGGGTCGCGACCAATCAGATACCCAGTCGCCAGGAAAGGAGCAGTCTGTCCCCCGCCATGCTGCGGATCTTATGGCAATTGGAGAGGTTTCAGCTACGGGACGGCATATTGTATCGAAAAGTATTCCTACAGCCAGAACTCAGTACATGGCAGACGGTGATCCCTTCATCTCTGCTGAATCAGATAGTTACAGAACCTCATGAAAGGGGAGCCCACTTCAGTCCGGAGAAGACTTTTCAATGGTTACAGCGTCTGGCTTATCTTCCAAATCTGAAAGGTGCAGTGGAAGAAGTCTGTCAACGGTGCCAGAGTTGTGAGCTGGTCAAACCACTCGGGCAGAGGGCTCCCACACAGACTGTGAAGTCATCCGTTCTGCTGGAACTGCTAACGATAGATTATCTGACAATTTGGCCCGCTCATCAGGGCTATGAGCACTGTTTAGTGATGGTGGACCACTTCACGAAATTTGCTGGTGTGACCCCAACACGAGATCAGATCTCTGATTCTGCTGCGCATGCATTCTGTAAGAACTTTATTCAAGTGTATGGATGTCCCGAACGTATCCATTCTGACCAGGGTGCCTGTTTTCTCAGTAAAGTGATGGAGGAACTACACCAGTTATACAGGATAGGGAAGTGTCTTACAACACCGTGTCATCCACAGGGAAATGGAGCCTGCGAATGGTTTAACCGTACTCTCATCCAAATGCTGAGAACTCTGGAGGAGGACAAGAAGGCACGATGGCCTGAATACGTTCCCGAGTTAGTGTGGGTGTACAACTATCTAAAGCACAGCACTACTGACTTTACACCCTACTCCCTTCTTTTTGGGTGGCTAGGGAAGGAGCTGACTGAGCTAGAGTTAGAGCCTGAGCAGGACTACCCACGGACGGGGGTGTCTTCGTGGGTTCGAGAATACCGCCATCGACTGCAGACTCTCCATCGTCTGGTGTGGACCCGGTTACAAGAGTTGGAACATGCCCAATTTACTCCTGTGCGCGGGACAGCCTTACAAGCCGGAGACCGAGTTCTAGTAAGGGAGAAGTGCCCCGTGCTAAGCTGGAATACCGATGGGAGAAGAGCCCACATAGGGTAAAATGGTGAGTCAAAGCCAAAGGACCCGTCTATGAGGTCCAGCCAGAAGCAAAGGAGTATGCCGTCACTCATACATTGCATCGGAATATGTTGTGACCTTGTCTGTCTCAGGATCCCGATCGAGAACAAACTGCAACTGATGCCCCTCAGGCAGTTCCATTAGACGTCATTAATTTTGAAGATGAGGAAGACTCACAGCCCCCTCCAAGGGACTCCGAAGAGATATTGGTGCCTGAGACCAAGGGCCCTATGAGAGAGACTGAATCGACTATTCCTTCCGTACGGCCTGACTTGGCTACTCCTACTGATTTACAGAGCTCTGAACGTTCAACGGCTGGCATACCCCCCAACCGATATAACCAAGATCAGTTCGTCTGGCATCAGATTGTTCAGGGGCTGGAAGAATGTCAACAAGAGTTGCAGAAACTCTCGCCCATGGAATGGCGAGCAAAAAGAGTGGCGGAATGTAAGGGGATGAAGAGGAAGATGGACTCGAATGGGGTTGCCCTCTCTGCTTCATGTCTGGAACCACCGACGCTGCTTTCAGTGCTCTCGGGGGAAATCTTATGGTTCCCGGACCAACCTTCCCATGTGACAGAAGGGGGCGGGGGTGAGTTAAAAGGCACTGCGCGGGAAGCTTGGGAGAGTCCCGGCGGCTAAGTGCAGAGTGCAAGAGAGTGAGCTGCGAGCTGCGCCCCAGGTCTTGAGTGTGAGAGTCCCCCGACTTTGTACAGGAGCAGAGAGTCTTGATGCTGTGAGCATCCCCCCGTGACCGGAGGAGAATCCCCGGACAGTTTAAAGGCAGACGCTGATGCGCACAGGCCTGGTGAACTGAGCGGAAGGCCTGAGCCTCAGAGAGGAATAATTGGACTGACCGAGAAACGCAGTATCGTACCTGTGATGACTCGTGCTGGATGGAGCTTTGTAACAAAGACTGGTGGAAGCAGGACCTCGTCTCACCCTACATGCTTCCATTGCCTGCCTTGGAGACCGTGTCTTTTCAGGGAACTGGGATCTAAAAGAGACTTCATGTGCCGCTGTTGACTGTGCCAACGTTGGAGAATTAGACCCTTCAATCAAGCCTTCTACAGATTGATAAGTGTTTTACCGCCTTTGTTCCTTTTCCTGAAAAAAACTGTTTAACCCTTTGCTTGTTGCATTTAACCCCCATATGCTCCTCCTTGCGTGGAGTGTTTTGAACTGTTGAATAAACCTTTAACTCTTGGTCTGCCTCACATCCGTGGCGACATCCTCCGCACCTGCAGTTTATTACAAGGCTACTTTACAAAAGGGGCTATCCAGCATATACTCTGCTATACCTCTGAAATCCTAATATCTGGAACTTTCATCCACTCTCAGAAATAAGGTCTTTGGCCTAATTTTTCCAGTTGTTTAAGCTAGCAACTCATATTTTAACTCAAGAATGTAATTTCACTTACCTAGTTTCGGCACTGTTCTTGAAAAGATTTGCTCATGGGAAAAATATTGTCTTTAATATCAGAAAACTGACTTTACAACCCCACAACTAAAGATTTTATTGCCCTCATTATCTGCTGCCGCCTACTGGGCATTCTGTTCTATAGCATCCTTTTCTGGAAGCTCCACATTAAACCACATGAAATGAGTGGACAAATACTGTATCAATATGATTAAATCACAAAACTTGCCCAAATTCAATAATAATTACCCCTTGGGGTTATTATACCATAGAACAATGAATATCACTTTAGTGAAGACCAAAATCACCACATTAGATCCCACAAAACGGTATAAAAATGACAAAATCTTTATTATATTACATTAGAGAACAATTTTTTCAAAATTCAAACAGGGTACATGAACACAATTAAAAAGGAGGGATACCAATCCATTGGGATATAATCAACAGCAGCCATGAATCAATTTCACCTATATATCCATAGACAAGGGCTCAAAGGGTTAATGCCCAGGAACTATTGTACTCCTATTAGCAGTGATTTATTCCAGTCCAAAGACTATAGTCATTATAAACCTCACTACTGGAGTAATAACATTCCTATAATGTCCCACACGGAAAAGGTATTGGAGGCGTGTCCAAGAAGAAGTAGTGCGAAACGCGCGTCGGGGCAGAGGGACATCCGTGGTAAATCACAGCAGCCTTGCGGTAAGTTTTCAGAGACTACTGTGTAAGGTTTTCTTTCATACCTTTTCCGTGTGAGACATTATAGGAATGTTATTACTCCAGTAGTGAGGTTTATAATGACTATAGTCTTTGGACTGGATTAAATCACTGCTAATAGGAGTACTATAGTTCCTGGATATTAACCCTTTGAGCCCTTGTCTATGGATATATAGGTGAAATTGATTCAGGGCTGCTGTTGATTATATCCCAATGGATTGGTGTCCCTCCTTTTTAATTGTGTTCATGTACCCTGTTTGAATTTTGAAAAAAATTGTTCTCTAATGTAATATAATAAAGATTTTGTCATTTTTATACCATTTTGTGGGATCTAATGTGGTGATTTTGGTCTACAGTAAAGTGATAATCAATATGATTAAGTAGTGATTCTTCCTGGGGCACGCTAACATCGAAATATGTCTAATAAAGAGCGTGCAAAAGTTTCTACAGATACCCCTGCACCTCATAAATGACAGGGTGAACTGGACAAGTTCCTAGGGAAAAAGTTACCTACTCCCCAAAATTCCTTTAATAAACTATCCTCAGACTCCAGTTATTCAGCTCTAATGGAGGACTCAGAGTTAAGCAGCAACGACTCTGAAAGTGAAGCTCTCATCTCGAGATCATTTCTCAAGAAAACTTGCTCAAGTAATGAAACCTTTGCTGCTGGAAATATCAGGCCTTAGATCCAAATAAAACAGGTAGACCACGGAGTGGATTCCCTGGAGACCTCTCACTCAGACTTCCTAGGATTCTCAAATACCCTGAAAGACCTAGTGTCTTATCAACAGTATCAACTTAACACCACTATGCTAGCTCTGTAAGATCAGTAAAATAGCAGCAGACCAAAAATATTCGACTTAAGGGAATCCCAGAATAATTCGCTCCAGAGTCACTATAAAAGGTAATATAGTAACATAGTTATTAAGGTTGATGGAAGACTTTAAGTCCATCTAGTTCAACCAATATCCTATCCTAACCTGCCCTTAACATGTTGATCCAGAGGAAGGCAAAAAAAACCCAAGTGGCAAACAGTAAGCTTCACATTGGGGAAAAAATTCCTTCCCGACTCCACATACGGTAATCAAACTAGCTCCCTGGATCAACGCAATATCTAGGAAACTAGTGAATATAGCCTGTAATATTATACTTTTCAAGAAAGGCATCCAGTCCCTTCTTAAATTTTAGTAGGGAATCACTCATTACAACATTAGACGGCAGAGAGTTCCATAGTCTCACTGCTCTTACAGTAAAGAATCTGCGTCTGTGATTATGGCTAAACCTTCTTTCCTCCAGACGTAGAGGATGCCCCCTTGTCCCCTTCACAGGTCTAACAGTAAAAAGATCATTAGAAAGGTCTTTGTACTGTCCCCTCATATATTTAAACATTGTAATAAGATCACCCCTAAGCCTTCGTTTTTCCAAACTAAATAACCCCAAGTGTAATAACCTGTCTTAGTACTGCAGACCCCCCAGTTCTCTAATAACCTTGGTCGCTCTTCTCTGCACCCGTTCCAGTTCAGCTATGTCTTTCTTATACACCGGAGACCAGAACTGCACACAGTATTCTAAGTGTGGTCGCACCAGTGACTTGTATAGAGGTAAAATTATGTTCTCCTCATGAGCATCTATGCCTCGTCTAATGCATCCCATTATTTTATTTGCCTTGGCAGCAGTGAATGTGCTCACTAAATGTGAGTTTGTCGTCCACGCATACACCCAGGTCTTTTTCAGTGAGAGTTTTGCCCAGTGTTTTACAATTAACCACATAATTATACATCTTGTTTGTTCTACCCAAGTGCATGACCTTACATTTATCCCTATTAAAGCTCTTTTGCCATTTATCAGCCCAAGCTTCTAGTTTACATAAATCCTGTAATATAAAATTGTCCTCCTCTGTATTTATTACCCTGCAGAGTTTAGTGTCATCTGCAAATATTGAAATACTACTCTGTATGCCCACTACAAGGTCATTAATAAACATGTTAAAGAGAAGCGGCCCCAATACTGACCCTGGTGGTACCCCACTGCTAACCGTGACCCAGTCCGAGTGTGCTCCATTAATAACCACCCTTTGTTTCCTATCCATGAGCCAGTTCTTAACCCACTTACACATATTTTCCGCTATCCCCATTGTTCTCATTTTATGTATCAATCTTTGTGTAGCACCGTATCAAAAGCTTTTGAGAAGTCCATGAACACCACGTACACTGCGTTCCCTTGGTCCAGTCCGGAACTTACCCCTTCATAAAAGCTTATCAGATTAGTCTGACAAGAACGGTCCCTCGTAAACCCATGCTGATACTGTGTCATGAGGTTATTCAGCCTCAGATACTCCAATATAGTATCCCTTAAAAAAACCTCAGGATTTTACCCACAGTAGATGTTAAGCTCACTGGCCTATAATTTCCAGGTTCAGTTTTTGCCCCCTTTTTGAATATTGGCACCACATTTGCTATACGCCAGTCCTGTTGTACAGACCTCGTTATTATGGAATCTTTAAAGATTAAAAATAATGGTCTATCTATGACTGTACTTAATTCCTGCAATACTCGGGGGTGTATCCCATCCGGGCCCGGGGATTTGTCAACTTTAGTGATTTTTAGAAGCCGCCATGCTTTCTGCTGAGTTAAGAAGGTGACATTTAATGGAGAATTTTTTTTATCACTGATCATGTTATCTGTCATGGGATTTTCTTGTGTAAATACAGTTGAAAAAAAGTCATTTAGCAGTTCACAGGGCCTATTCAGGATGCTAATAAACGTCTCCCATTTTCTTTGTGTATTTTTATGTCTCAGGATATCGTCCCAGTTTATTGCACTAAGATCATCTCTCATCCATTGGAAATTTGCCTTCCTGAAGTTTAGCGTCCTTGCAACCCCTCGAGTACACATCTTATTAAAGGATACATGAAAGCTTATTAATTTATGATCACTATTACCCAAGTGACCCCCAACCCTTATATTTGATATGCGGTCTGGCCTGTTGGTTAATATTAGGTCTAGCAGTGCGCCCCCTCTTGTTGGGTCCTGAACTAGTTGTGAAAGGTAATTGTCTCTCATAGTTGCCAAAAACCTATTACCTTTGCTGGAACTGCAGGTTTCTTTTCCCCAATGTATTTCAGGGTAGTTGATGTCCCCCATAATAATGACTTCTCCTTGAGTAGCTGCTTCATCTATTTGCTTTACGAGGATATTATCTGTTGCTTCCATTATTTTAGTAGACTTATAACAAACCCCTATCAGTAATTTATTATTTTTCCTCCCTCCCCTAATCTCCACCCACAGAGACTCTACATCTTCATTAGATTCACAGATATCACGCAGGATGGGTTTTAAGGATGATTTTACATATAAACACACACCCCCACCTCGCTTATTTTTACGGTCATTTCTAAACAGACTATAGCCCTGTAAATTAGCCGCCCAGTCGTGGCTCTCATCCAGCCAAGTCTCAGATATCCCCACCATGTCATAATTATGTTCCAACAAAATTAATTCTAATTCCGCCATTTTGTTGGTGAGGTTTCTGGCATTAGTATACATGCACTTTATGTATCTCTCTGTACCTCTATTCTTTCTTAAATTATTAACTGTTCTAACCCCACCCCCATGCCACCCCCAGCCCAAATTTCATTATTTGTGCCCAGGTCTCTATCTGCACTGCCTTCCCCTCCTATAAAATGAATACCCTCCCCCCTAGTCCCTAGTTTAAAGACTCCTCCAACCTTCTAGCCATTTTCTCCCCAGCACAGCTGCACCCTCCCCTTTGAAGTGCAGCCAGTCCCTAGCATAGAACCTGTAGCCAACTGAGAAGTCGGCCCAGTTCTCCAGGAACCCAAACCCCTCCTTCCTACACCAATTCTTGAGCCACTTATTAACCTCCCTAATCTCCCATTGCCTCTCTGGCGTGGCACGTGGTACAGGCAGTATTTCAGAAAATGCCACGTTGGAGGTCCTTGCTTTAAGCTTGCAGCCTAATTACCTAAAATCGTCTTTAAGGACCTTCCACCTACCTCTAACTTTGTCATTTGTGCCAATGTGCACCATGACCGCTGGGTCCTCGCCTGCCCCTCCCAGTAATCTGTCAACCCGATCAGCGATGTGTCGGACTTGAGCGCCAGGTAGGCAGCACACTGTTCGGCGATCCCTGTCTTTGTGACAGATTGCCCTATCTGTTCCCCTAATAATTGAGTCCCCCACTACCAGCACCTGTCTGGCCTGCCCTGCTCTCCTAATTCCCCTCTTACTGGAGCAGACACTCTTCCGGCTTTCAGACGACGTGCCTGGCTGCAGCAGTGCTACCCCTGTACTGACACCCCCCTCATCTGCCAACTTTGCAAACTTATTGGGGTGTGCAGATCAGGACTAGCCTCCCTGGCGCTCTTCCCTCTACCCCGCTTTCTAACTGTCACCCAGCTTCCTACTTCAGTGTCCTGCAGCTCCATCCTAGCATCCCCCCTCATCTATCCCATTGAGCATCAGCTCAGTGAGCAGAAAACTCCTTTCCATATTGTCTATGGATCTCAGTGTTGCCAGCTGCACATTTAGATCCAGTATTTGGGCTTCCAAATGCACAATGTGCTCACATCTCGCACAGCAGTATGCACCCTCGACCTGCTGTTCAAGGACTGTATACATGTGGCAAGATGTACACTGGATGGCATTGGCAATAGTGGAGCACATTTCTAATGGGGATAAGTCACCAAAGAAATCTTCAACTCCATTGTGGGTGCTGAGAGGGCAAATAAGATAGTGATATAGAGAGTACACAGAGCTCTAAAACCAAAACCGAAACCCTCAGACCATCCACGAGACCTAATATGTGGCCTTCTAAGCTTTGTTGACATGTTAGCTATTCTTTCCACAGTGAGAGAGCAAACATCTCTTTCTTACGATGATAAACAAATCCAAATCTTCCAAGACTTTGCACCAGATAGTCCTCAATATAGTATAATGCACCCCCATAGGCAGCCTCTATATTATAATAAACCCCCATAGGCAGAGTCTATAATATAATGCACCACCATAGGCAGCCGCTATATTATAATGCACCCCCATAGGCAGCCTCTGTAGTATAATGCACCCCCCATATACAGCCTCTGTAGTATAATGCACCCCCATTAAAAAAAAAAAAATACTCACCTTCTGGCTCCTGTGCTGCTCACTGTTCTCCCTTTCAGCGTCCGACAGCGGGCGCCGGCAGGTAACGTCATCGCGCCCGCTCTCAGACGCTGAGAGGGGGATTATGGGAGAGAAGGAGCGCTCGCTCCTTCTCTCTCTATGCGGTCAGCTGTATCGGCTGGATGCCGATACAGCTGACCCTCCGATGACGGGTGGGGGGCCCACTGCCTGTTCAGGCCCCATAGCGGCCGGGCGGCAGAGCAGGGAGAGCGATTCTCCCTGCTCTGCCGCAGAATGTAACTGTACACAGCACGCCAATACAGTTACTGTAGCGTAGCTCCGGGTGGGCCCCCTCAGAGCGCGGGGCCCAGGGCCACTGCCCCTCTGCACCGTGACCTATCCTTTCAAATCAGGGCCCACCACGCAGGAGCTGGGGGCGGGGCCCACCGGAGGTTTCTCCGGTGTCCCAGTGGCTCAGTCCGACCTTGCTTGCCAGCCTGATAATACCAGGCAACAGCAGTCTGCTTATCTTGGCTGGTTAACAAAAATAGGGGATCCCCTCGAAAAAAATTGGCATGGGGTCCCCCCTATTTTTGTTAACCAGCCAGATGAAGCAGACTGCTGAGGCCTGGATTTTCAGGCTGTTAAGGAGCCAAGATCCATGAACCTTGCCAGCCTGATAATACCAGGCCACAACAGTCTGCTTATCTTGGCTGGTTAACAAAAATAGGGGATCCCCTCGAAAAAAATTGGCGTGGGGTCCCCCCTATTTTTGTTAACCAGCCAGATGAAGCAGACTGCTGAGGCCTGGTTTTTCAGGCTGGTAAGGATCCAATATCCATGGACCTTGCAAGCCTGATAATACCAGGCCACAGCAGTCTGCTTAGCTTGGCTGGTTAACAAAAATAGGGGATCCCCTCGAAAAAAAATGGCGTGGGGATCCCCCCTATTTTTGTTAACCAGCTAAGTAAAATGCAGACTGCTGCGGCCTGGTATTAAAAGACTGTCAAGGCCCATGGATTTTGGCCCTCAACAGCCTGATAATACCAGGCTACAGCAGCCCCACATTTGGCGCATCAAAAGATGTGCCAATTGTGGCACTTTACCCGGCTCTTCCCACTTGCCCTGTAGCGGTGGCAAGCGGGGTAATAAGGGGTTAATGTCACCGTTGATTGCACGGTGACAATAAGCCCGGTTAATAATGGAGAGGCGTCAATAAGACACCGATCCATTATTAATCCCAAAGTTTTTAAATGTTTAAAAAAAAGACACAACCAGAAAAAAGTATTTTAATGAAATAAGAGACAACACAGTTTTCATTTCTTTTATTACACTCTCATTCCTGCGACGCCATCGATCTCCTGTAAAAAAAGAAAAAAAACCAACAGTATACCACCTGTCTGACGCAGTCCTTAGTAACGAATGTCCCACGACGATCCAGCTCTGCTACATCGGAATGTCAGGCAGGGCCTAACATCCCAACGCAGCACAGCTGATTACCTGCTTCCCCGGCGGTGACGTCATTGGACTGCTTTACGGCCGCGATTACCCGGCAGTCACTGCAGTTATCGTGAGAAACTGCACGTGACCTCCAGGGAGAAGATGATGGCGGCCATCAAGCAGTCCAGGACGTGACCGCCGGAGATCTTCTGCCAGGTAAGTGCCGCTGACTCCTGACAGACCCAACCGACGGACACTGACAGTGACAGGACAATTACAATTCCAGTATCCGATATGACAAAAATATCGGATCTCAGAATCAGAATTCCGATACAGCAAATATCGGCCCATACCCGAAATTTGCAGTATCGGAATGCTCAACACTACCAGCAACATTGATGAAAAGAAGAAAGATGAAGCCTCTCCTAGATGCTATAAGAGCCAACAAGTTAAAATATAGATGGGTCTTTCCCCTTGGTCTAGCTATACTCAAAGACGGTAAGCAAATCTCTTTCCAATCACCAGACGACCTCAAAAAAGCCTGGGATGTCCTACAAATCTCCCCTGTAGAAGTCCCTTCCTGGATGTCACTGGATGTTGGTTTCGAATATCCTCAACTACAAGAAGCTGAAGAATGGTCCATACTCAAGAATTCTTCCTCAACTAAAGCCAGGAACCAAATGAGAAGACACAATCCTCCATGAGACCCTATAAACCTTTCCTTTTTCTCCCTTCTCTAAGATGTCGGTCCTCTGAACACACTGATGCCCTTTACCACTCCCACACCCCTCCTCTTTCCTTCTAAGATTTTTCTCCTCCCTTTAACTCTTTTTCTCTTTTCCGGTCACCTGATCTAGCTGTTTATTGGATGCCTTACTATTGTCTAGATCGGTAGTGTTTTTTTTTCTAAGGTTTCAAGGAAGACTCACCACTTGGACTGTCTTTTCTGTCTTCCACTGGGATGTTACGACCCCCTCCCCCCGCTGCTTATAGGACATTTGTTGTTAATAATTGTTTGTTATTTATGTTTCTTGTTATTTCTAGGTACAAAATTTACTCTTTAATTGCACACACTTCCAACTCTTATGGCTCACACACTCACTCCTGACTCCATTACAGTCTCTTCATTTAACATGAAGGGCATTAACTCCCATACCAAGCGCAACCAGATCATGTCCCTATTGAGGAAAAATAATATAAAAATTGCAGTTCTACTTCCTCTAAATGAATAAGTATTGCTAACCGTAAAGATCTACCCTTTGCGTTTAAGGATTCACTCTTTGACCAGAGGGGAGATACATCTTTGTGAAGGGTTTTATAGCCAATACTCTGGTTACATTTAGTAATATTTATGCCTCAAACCAAGGGCAGGTGACATGGATCACCAAAACTCTCTAATTTTTAGCTCTTTTCAACCCCCCGAGGAAGCTGATGCGAAACGTGCCTCGGGGTTCCCCTTACGCCAGGTATGTGCATTAGCACTTGCTTTTACTTTCTTTTCACAGTTCTCCTTTAGGTAACACTTTGGGCTTATGTGCAATAATACTATTATAGACTCTATATACCTCCTTTAGAGTTCTGTGTATCAGGACAGGCTGTCCCAGGTATGAACAGGCCATCTATCGCTGTTATGTTAGTCACTGGACCTTATCATCTTACTTAGAGATACTATGGCATTGTACTTAGGCATATGATGTCATACAAGATATTAGCCTGTTCTGTTTTAACACTATCTGTCTTTGCCTTGTTAGATTTTTGTAGGATGTCGGGACTGCTTGAGGTGTTTTGAGCTTTTTTTGAGCCATCAATGTTTGACACCTCTCAGTCCTGTCTGATCTGACATTTCTATGCTCCACATACATATTGTATGGGCACAGTTTTATATGCCCTTTATAGAGTCATTTTGCCTCTAAGACTGTATTTTATGACTTTTTTTGTTATGAGCTATGGACACTTGTCCTATTTGTCACATTACAGGCTGTGATATTGAGTCTTTTTTTCTTACATATGTCATTACTATTACAACATATGGGGCAAATGATTAGATTTGTCATTTATTCCTAATCAAGGCATTATTGAACATTTTTTGCACTCCTGGCGTTTTGTATCTTGTGATTTCTCTCCTGTTTGATTGTATGTTATTTAATAAATAATTTTGTATTATTTGCCTAATTCCCTTAGCTTTATTGGTTTTTGATTATTGGGAAGGGCTTTCATGTTTGGACTTTCCTTTTGGTTTTTCCTCTAAAGGAATAAGTATTGCTAGGCGTAAAGATCTACCCTTTGCGTTGAAGGATTCACTCTTTGACCCAGAGGGGAGATACATCTTTGTGAAGGGTTTTATAGCCAATACTCTGGTTACATTTAGTAATATTTATGCCTCAAACCAAGGGCAGGTGACATGGATCACCAAAACTCTCTAATTTTTAGCTCTTTTCAAGTAAGGATTACCCGTAATGGGAAGGGACCTCAACACCCCTCAAAACCCATTCTTAGACACGTCTACAGGACAGTTGACCTTGTCTCAAAAGGCCCTTAGTAAAATCCATCTTGCCCTAAACTCACTACATTTAATTGATCCCTGGAAACTGCATAATTCATCTGTAAAGGACTACACCTTATTTTCCCAAGCACATGCTTCTTGCCATAGATTGGATTACTCCACTTCAATAGGCTCCATCACACTATCAAATCACGCTCCAATTTTTCTACAATTAATCATTGCTTCGTTACCACGACCAACTGTATCTTGGAGACTAAATGAAACCTTACTAGATAGCAAACTACAATCTGGGAAGCGCATAAATCTGTACTAAGAGGAGAATTTATTGCTTTAAGTTCACACTTGAAAAAAGAAAGAGAAAAGGAAATAACCGCCATTCTTCACCAAACAAATGCTTTTGAAAGTATATACAAAAAAATCAGTTGCGAAAGGTGTTCAGAACGATCTTTCCAAGTTGAGAAACAAATTTAAAGACATCCTAAATATTCAATCAGCGAAACTTTATCAGAGGTGTAAACAAAAATTCTATATGCATGGCAACAAGGGAAGTAAGCTTACCTCCTTTCTGTTGAAAAAAAGGTCTGAAAGGTCTTTTATAAAACAAATTTTGACCAATAATCAATAATAAGACATTAACTGAGAAAACAGAAGATATAGCAAACTCCTTTAAACTCTTCTATGAAAATCTCTATAACTTAGAGACCCCATCTGCAATGCAAAATCCAATAGATGCATAATTTAAAATAAAAGACTTCTTAAATAGGGATGGGCGAACCCGAACTGTAAAGTTCGGGACTAGTGAAGGGTGAGCACTAAAATGCTCGGGTGCTTGTTTTTCAGGTCGAGCTAATTGGAATACTCGACCCGAGCAACGAGCCCAATTTAAGTCTAAGGGAAAACTGAGCATTTTTGCTGCGATCCCCCTCGGGGGTCCTTTTAAAGTCTAAAAACGTCTGAAAGTGATGGACACAGTGCTCAAATGACACGGGAATATCATGGGGAATGCCCCTGGAAGCAATTCTGACTCCAAGATCACAGCTGTGATCAATGTTGTCAGAGTCTTATACCATTTTTATAGGTGCACCAAAAAACATACAAAAACGAAACCAAAATGGATTTTACTGGGAAATATGTTAAGGAACATCCTTTCCATGGAAATTACTTTTTAATAAATTAACCCAAAACAAAAAAGTTCCTCCATCACTTGGGCTCTGTTCACTCGTAGCGTTTTTGATAAACTTTAGCATTGCTTTCAACCAATGCAAATGCATTCAATGGGAAATGTAATTTTAACATTTAACAACCTTAGCTTGCCATTTGGTGTGCGATACATCATCAGACACATCCTGTTTCATTTATGAAGGAAGGTCTCTGAAAGTCACAAAGCCTATTTTTATAGAGGCATCAGGCAGCATTAATCTACTTAAAGGGCCATCAGCTGGCTATGCTTAGTTGTTACCATTATTAAACAGTGGGTCTCCTATACTGTTATTGCTTATGCAGTGAGTGGCAGGGCTGCCAAAAATTTGGACGCACCCCCATACACCTTTGACGAGATGTACAGTTGAGCCTCATGAAAAGTGTTCCAACTATAAGAAAATGGATCTCCCATAGTGTTAGCCTATGCATTGAATACAAGGCCTGCCCTGCACCAAAGTGACCCTCACCACAATAACACTTGGAAAAACCATCCTGGATGGCCCCATGAAACCAAAGTTTCCATTGTTTCCATTTGGTGCTGCCATACTGTTAGCCTAGGCATTTAATGCAAGGCCTACCCTGCACCAAAGTTACACAAACCCCAATAAGCCTTTGAATCTACGTACTGGATGGACACATGAAAACCAAGTTCACATTACTCATTTGTGACTCCCATACTGTATTCATACTGAATTCAAGGCCAGCTGTTGTGAATGTGTTAGATAGATGGTTTCTGAGCAGAGGCTCCCTCTGGTGGTTACAGAAAGTACTGAGCCTTTCAGCGAGGAATGGCAATCTGGGATCACGGACTGAACTGATATAAGGGAGGTTCCCTCCCATGATGGGCGCCGGTGATCAATTGTTCTTGTCTCAATTGTGGTTCCTGGTTCATTTGGAAGTTGCTGGAGTCTTGCCTGCACCTGCTGCTTTCAGATAAGATATTTCTGCTTTTCTTATTGTGCTTGCTTTTTTCATAGTTTTCTGCACTTTTCTGGAAGTCAGCCGGGTCCCTCCTGGGGCCTGTGCTCCTCTCAATTTTTCTGTAGCCACTGTTATTTGTTCATTTGCTTTTTCCTGTTTTTTCAGTGGCTGCAGCTTTGTTTTGTTACACTAGAGATCTGATTTAGGTGGTAGAGATCGTGTGATCTCAGGTTTTTTGGCAATCAGAAGTGCTGGTATTTTTTAGGGTTTTTGTTGGATTGCAGTCAGAGTTTGTTCCTGTACTTTTCTGTCTAGACAGATTGGGCCCCAACGTTTGCTCATTCTATTTTCTGTCTGTGTCCGTGCTATCTTCTTGTCTAACCACCATTATATGTTTGGGGGCTTCCTATTTTCTTTGGGGATCTGCTCCGGGGCAGATAGCTTTCATCTTTCTGCCTTTAGGTGTAGTTATCTCTCAGGCTGTTACGAGGCGTCTAGGATCAACGTAGGAACGCTCCACAGCTACCTTTAGTTGTGTGGTTAGTTCAGGTTACTGCAATCCAATAGGTTCCAGCCTCTCTGGTGTATTACCGTTTTTGCTTTTTCTCCTCAGCTACCTAAACATAACTGTATCACCCGCCAAAAACTAAATTTATATGGTACTCACAGAAGGGAAAAATAGTGTGGAAAGAAAAATTTGTCAGAGTTGTCAGAGATTTTTTTTTTCTGTTTCTTGCATTTTTTCCCTCTTATTCTCTGGGTGCTGAGGAGGATTTTTTTTTCTCTCTCAATGGAGCTTGCACAGCTGTCTGGCCGTGTGGATCAGCTTGCCACTGAGATTCGGAATATTGCTGTCTATCTTGCTGGGTTGCCGGTTGTGGAACCTAGGAACCCCATGCCAGATTTGTTACTGTGGGATCGGGCTAAATTTCTGAATTTCAAAAATAACTGTAAGTTGTTTTTTGCCTTGAAGTCTAAGTCCTCAGGGAACGCAGCACAGCAGGTTCAAATTGTCATCTCTCTCCTACCCTCAGGATTGGGCTTTTTCCCTGACACCTGGGAATCCTGTTTTGAATGATGTTGATGTATTTTTTCTGGCTCTGGGGTTATTGTACGATGAACCCAATGTCACTGATCAAGCTGAAAAAACCTTGTTGGCATTAAATCAGGGTCTTGAAGATGCTGAGTTGTACTTTCAGAAAGTCCGAAAGTGGGCAGTCTTGACCAAATGGAATGATGATGCTTGGGCAGCCCTTTTTCGGAAGGGGCTGTCAGAGAATGTAAAAGATGTTATGGTGGGATTCCCTGCACCCTCTGGTCTCAATGATTCTATGTCATTGGCTATTCAAATTGACAGACGTTTGCGTGAGCGCAGAGGTATGCGTGGGATAGTGTTGCCTTGTGAACCAGCTTCTGAGCCCATGCAGTGTGATGGAGTGACTTCTGGGGCACAGAGTCAGGAGTTTCGAAAGCGCAATGGGTTATGTTTCTACTGTGGTGATGCCGCTCATGCTATTTCAGTCTGCCCTAAGTGGGGAAGATGTTTTGCATGCTCAGTTGTCTTGGGTAGTGTTCAGACTAAATTTCTGTTGACTGTTACTCTGATTTGCTCCCTGTCCACATTTTCTGCTCAGGCTTTTGTTGATTCAGGAGCAGCTATTAACCTGATGGATTTTGACTTTGCCAAACGTTGTGGGTTTCCCATGATATCCCTGCGGAAGTCTATTCCCCTACTGGGCATTGATTCTACGCCTTTGGCGGAGCATAAACCCCAGTTTTCTACTCAAGTGATAATGAGGGTTGAACCAGATCATCAGGAGAGTTGCAAATTTCTGGTGCTGCATAATCTGCATGACATTATTGTACTAGGTTTCCCTTGGTTACAGTCTCATAATCCTGTTTTGGATTGGAAATCTGTGTCTGTGACCAGTTGGGGCTGCCAATGTGTTAATGCTGACACTCCTGTTTTTTCTGCCTCTCCCCAGTCTCAGGATGTTCGTGACTTTTTGACTGATTTTTCAGATGTGTTTAGCGAAAGTAAACCCGCATCCTTGCCCCCTCACAGGAGCTATGATTGCGCTATTGAATTAGTGCCTGGTGGTAAATTTCCTAAAGGTCGCCTTTTTAACTTGTCTGTACCTGAACACGATGCTATGCGATCTTATATCAAGGAGTCATTGGAGAAGGGTCATATCAGACCATCCTCTTCACCCTTGGGCGCCGGGTTTTTCTTTGTAGCCAAAAAGGATGGTTCATTGAGGCCGTGTATTGATTATCGTCTCTTGAATAAGATCACTGTGAAGTATCAATATCCGTTACCCTTGATTTCTGACCTGTTTTCCAGAGTGAAAAGTGCTAGTTAGTTTACCAAGCTTCACCTCAGGGGGGCGTATAACCTTATTCGCATTAAGCATGGGGATGAATGGAAGACGGCATTTAATACCCCAAAGGGGCATTTTGAGTACCTAGTGAAAGGGCCGGCGTCAGCACCCGGCACACCCGGGCAAGTTCCGGGGCCCTGAGCAGGCAGGGGGGGCCAATTGCCGTCTGGCACCCCTGTGCCTGTTAGCGGTGTCAGCGCCGCCACTGGGCCCCCCGCTTGCTCAGGCCCCGGCAGCAGCCGGCGCAATGCTCACCTCTCCCCGTGCCTCCGCTGCCGCAGCTCCGGGCTCCAGGGGGCGCCTGCAGGAAGCCGGCGCTTCCTCTCAGCAGAGCCGCTGAATGCCATCATCATTCAGCGGCTGGCCGTACCAGAGAGAGCGCAAACGCTGGACAGGTGAGATGTTTGTGTGTGTGTCTGTGTATGTGTCTCTGTGTGTATCAGTGGTGTGTGTATGTAGTGCGGTGCTTTGTGTGTGTGTGTGTCTGCTGTATGTGTGATGGTGGTGGGGGGGCAGTGATGATGATGATGGGGAGGCAATGATGATTGACGATGATGCCCAGGCATTGATGATGATGGCCAGGCAATGATATTGATGGGGAGGCAATGATGATTATGGGCAGGCATTGATGATTATGGGCAGGCAGTGATGTTGATGGGCAGGCAATGATATTGATGGGGAGACAATAATGATTATGGGCAGGCATGATGATGGGGAGGCAATGATGATTATGGCAGGCATTGATGATGATGGGCAGGCAGTGATGATGATGGGTAGGCAATGATATTGATGGGGAAGCAATGATGATTATGGGCAGGCATTGATGATGATGGGCAGGCAGTGATGATGATGGGCAGGCAATGATATTGATGGGGAGGCAATGATGATTATGGGCAGGCATTGATAATGATGGGCAGGCAATGATGATTATGGGGAGGCGATGATGATGATGGGGAGGCAATGATAATGATGGGGAGGTGATGATAATAATGGGCAGACAGTGATGATGATAATTGGCAGGCAATGATGATGATGGGAGTCTTTCCACGGCGCCCTTTCCTGAGCCGTAACAGTGCAGAACGCAGCACAGCGCAGAGGAGAGCTCCATATTTTGCATGGAGCATTATATGGGGACCAGTATCCTGTATGGAGCATTTTATTGGGTCCAGTATTCTGTATGGAGCATTATATGGGGGATGGAGGGGTGACATCCTGCATGGGGTATTATATGGGTGATGAGGGGGAGACTATGTGGTGCCCATAATATTGTATGGAGGACTGTACTGTCCAGTCTGTACTGTTATGTTTTGGTAGCTGAGGAGAGCAGGCAAAAACGGCAATACACCAGAGAGGTTGGAATCTACTGGATTGCAGTACCCTGACTAACCACCACAACTAAAGGCAGCCGTGGAGCGTTCCTACGTTGGTCCTAGACGCCTCGTCACAGCCTGAGAGGTTAACTACACCTAAAGATAGAAAGAGGAAAGCTATCTGCCCCAGAGCAGATCCCCAAAGAACATAGGAAGCCCCCAAACATGTAATCGCGGTTAGACAAGAGGAAACACAGACACAGACAGAAAATAGTATGAGCAAACGCTGGGGCCCAATCTGCCTAGACAGAAAAGGATAGGAAGGATACCTACTGCAATCCAAAAACCCTAAAAAAAAACCCAACGCTACTAATTGCAAAAACACCTGAGATCACACGACCTCTACCACCTAAATTAGTTCTCTGGTGTAACAAAACTCAGCCGCAGCCACTGAAAAAACTGGAAAAGGCAGATGAACAAACAACAGTGGCTCCAGAGGAACCAAGAGGAGCCCAAGGCCCACGGGGAGGGGAACCTGGCCAACCTCACAGAAATGCAGAGAAATATGCAAATGGCAAGCACAAAAACAAAAAACAGAAAATATCTTATCTGAGAGCAGGAGAAGAGGCAAGACTCAGCAAGCTTCCAAGTGAACCAGGAAACAACGTTGAGACAAGAACAATTGATCACCAGCAACCATGATTGGGGGAAACCTCCCTTATATCCAGCCAGTCTGTGATTCCTGATTGCCAATTCTCTTTGAATGGTTCAGTACTGTTTGTAACCACCAGAGGGAGCTTCTGCTCAGAATTCATTTCTAAAACATTCATAACAGTACCCCCCCTTGAGGAGGGGTCACTGAACCCTCATTTGTGCAACCAGGTCAGTCAGGATGAGTTCTGTGATACGCACGGATTAGTCTCCTAGTATGGATGTCCGAAGCACACACCCAAGAATTGCCCTCCTGACCATAACCTCTCCACTTAACCAAATACTGGAGTTTCCGTCTAGAAAAAAGAGAATCCAATATTTTCTCAACCACATACTTCAGATTGCCTTCAACCAAAACAGTGTCAGGAGGCGCAGCCATAGGAACCACTGGCTCGACAAACCTCTTCAATAAGGACTTGTGGAACAGGTTATGGATCTTAAATGTCCCTGGAAGAAGTAAACGAAAGGAAACAGGATTAAGAATCTCCATGATCTTATAAGGTCCAATGAACCTAGGCTTAAACTTAGGAGATGCAATTCTCATAGGGATATTTCTTGAGGACAACCAGACCAAGTCCCCCACTTTAAACCGAGGACCATCAGTCCTATGCCGGTTGGCAAACCACTGGGCCTTCTCCTGAGAGAGGGGCAACCTCTCCACTACCTGGTCCCAAATCTGCTGCATACGCTCCACAACAGAGTCAACACCCGGACAGACAGAAGCCTCCGTCTGTCCCGAAGAAAATCGAGGGTGAAACCCAAAATTGCAGAAAAATTGAGACATCAAAGTGGCAGAGCTTGCCCTATTATTAAGAGCAAACTCAGCCAAAGGCAAAAAAGAGACCCAGTCATCTTTATCAGCAGACACAAAGCATCTCAGATAAGTCTCCAATGTCTGGTTTGTTCTCTCAGTTTTTCCATTGGTCTGAGGATGAAAAGCAGAGGAGAAGGACAATTGAACACTAAGTTTAGAACAAAAAGTCCTCCAAAATCTGGAGACAAACTGGACTCCTCTGTCAGACACAATGTTCTCAGGAATGCCGTGTAACCGAACCACGTGCTGAAGGAACAAAGGCACCAATTCGGAGGAGGAAGGCAACTTAGGTAATGGCACAAGATGTATTATCTTGGAAAACCTATTACAAATCACCCAGATAACGGTCATTCTCTGAGAAACAGGGAGGTCGGAAATAAAATCTATAGAGATATGGGTCCATGGTCTCTTGGGCACAGGTAATGGCATCAACAAACCACTAGAGCAAGAGCAAGGCTTGGAGCGAGAGCAAGTCCCACAGGACTGAACAAACTCCCTGACGTCACGAGACAAAGTAGGCCACCAAAAGGACCGACTCACCAAGTCTCTGGTACCAAAAATTCCGGGATGACCGGCCAACGCGGAACAATGAATCTCAGATATCACACTCTTCTTCCACTGGTCTGGGACAAACAATTTCCCAACAGGGCAGCGCTCGGGTTTATCCTTCTGACACCCTTCCAGAGCCAGTCTCAAATTGGGCGAGATGGCGGAAAGAACTACACCCTCTTTCAAAATAACAGCAGGATCAGATAACTCAGGAGAGTCTGCAAGGAAACTCCTCGAGAGGGCATCTATCTTAACATTCTTAGTGCCAGGAAGAAAGTAAACCACAAAATTAAAACGTGTGAAAAACAAGGCCCACCTGGCCTGTCTAGGATTAAGTCGCTTGGCTGATTCCAAATAAACCAGATTCTTATGGTCCGTGAGGACCACCAACTGATGTTTAGCTCCCTCCAGCCAATGTCTCCACTCTTCAAAAGCCCACTTCATGGCCAATAACTCCCGATTACCCACGTCATAATTACGTTCAGTTGAAGAAAATTTTCGAGAGAAAAAAGCACAAGGGTTACTATTAGAGGTCTCAGGATCTCTTTGGGACAAAACAGCACCTGCCCCAATTTCAGAGGCATCAACCTCCACCTGAAATGGCAGAGAAACATCAGGCTGCCGTAGAACAGGAGCAGAAATGAATCTCTGTTTAAGTTCCTGAAACGCAGAGACTGCCTCAGGAGGCCAATTCACCACATCAGAACCCTTTTTGGTCAAATCAGTCAATGGTTTAACAATAACAGAGAAATGACCAATAAATTTACGATAAAAATTGGCAAAACCCAAAAATCTCTGAAGAGCCTTTAATGAAGTAGGTTGGACCCAATCACAGATGGCCTGAACCTTGACCGGGTCCATTTCAATAACAGATGGAGACAAAATGAATCCCAGAAATGAGATCCTCTGTACGCCAAAAAGACACTTTGATCCCTTCACATACAGAGCATTCTCTCTCAAAATCTGGAACACAGTCCGAACATGTTTCACATGAGAGTCCCAGTCATTGGAAGAAAACAAGATATCATCCAAATAAACAATCAGAAATTTATCCATAAAATCCCTGAAAATATCATTCATGAAGGACTGGACGACGGAAGGAGCATTAGTGAGCCCAAAGGGCATCACTAGGTACTCAAAATGCCCCTCTGGGGTATTAAACGCCGTCTTCCATTCATCCCCGGGCTTAATGCGAATAAGGTTATACGCCCCCCTGAGGTCAAGCTTGGTAAACCAAGTAGCACTTTTCACCCTGGAAAACAGGTCAGAAATCAAGGGTAATGGATATTGATATTTCACAGTTCAAGAGACGATAATCAATACACGGCCTTAATGAACCATCCTTTTTGGCCACAAAGAAAAAAAACGGCACCCAAGGGTGAAGAGGATGGTCTGATATGACCCTTCTCCAATGACACCTTGATATAAGGACGCTTAGCATCATGTTCAGGTACAGACAAGTTAAAAAGGCGACCTTTAGGGAATTTACTACCAGGCACTAATTCAATAGCGCAGTCATAGCTCCTATGGGGGGGCAAGGATGCAGATTTACTTTCGCTAAACACATCAGAAAAATCAGTCAAAAAGTCAGGAACATCTTGAGCCTGGGGAGAGGCAGAAAAAACAGGAGTGTTGGCATTAACACATTGGCAGCCCCAACTGGTTACAGTTGGATTTCCAATCCAAAACAGGATTATGAGACTGTAACCAAGGGAAACCTAGTACAATAATGTCATGCAGATTATACAGCACCAAAAATTTGCAACTGTCCTGATGATCAGGTTCAACCCTCATTATCACCTGAGTAGAGAACTGGAGTTTATTCTCAGCCAAAGGGGTAGAATCAATCCCCAGTAGGGGAATAGATTTCCGTAGGGGCATCAAGGGAAACCCACAACGTTTAGCAAAATCAAATTCCATCAGGTTAATAGCTGCTCCCGAATCAACAAAATCCTGAGCAGAAAATGTGGACAGGGAGCAAATCAGGGTAACAGTCAACAGAAATTTAGGCTGAACACTACCCAAGACAACTGAGCGTGCAAAACGTCTTCCCCACTTAGGGCAGACTTAAATAGCATGAGAGGCATCACCACAGTAGAAACATAACCCATTGCGTTTTCGAAACTCATGACGCTGTGCCCCAGAAGCCACTCTATCACACTGCATGGGTTCAGAAGCTGGTTCACAAGGCAACACTATTCCACGCATACTTCTACGGTCACGCAAACGTCTGTCAATTTGAATCGCTAATGACATAGAATCATTGAGACCACAGGGAGCAGGGAAACCCACCATAACATCTTTTACATTCTCTGACAGACCCTTCCGAAAAAGGGCTGCCAAGCATCATCATTCCATTTGGTCAGGACTGCCCACTTTCAGAATTTCTGACAGTACAACTTAACGTCCTCAATCCCCTGATTTAATGCCAACAAGGCTTTTTCAGCTTGATCAGTGACATTAGGTTCATCGTACAATATCCCCAGAGCCAGAAAAAATGCATCAACATTACTCAAAACAGGGTCCCCAGGTGTCAGGGAAAAAGCCCAATCCTGAGGATCGCCGTGCAGGAGAGAGATGACAATTTGAACATGCTGTGCTGCGTTCCCTGAGGACTTATGTTTTAAGGCAAAAGACAACTTACAATTATTTTTGAAATTCAGAAATTTAGCTTGATCCCTCAAAAGCAAATCTGGCATGGGGATCCTGGGTTCCACAACTGGCAACCTAGCAAGATAGGTAGCAATACTCCGAACCTCAGTGGCAAGCTGATCCACACGGCCAGACAACTGTGCAAACTCCATTGAGAAAAAAAAAATCCTTCTCAGCACCCAGAGAAAAAGAGGGAAAAAATGCAACAAACAGAAAAAAAAAATCTCTGACAACTCTGACAACCTTTTTTGTTTCCACACTATTTTTCCCTTCTGTGAGTACCATATAATTTTCAGTTGGGCCGGTGATACTGTTATGTTTTGGCAGCTGAGGAGAGCAGGCAAAAACGGCAATACACCAGAGAGGTTGGAATCTACTGGATTGCAGTACCCTGACTAACCACCACAACTAAAGGCAGCCGTGGAGCGTTCCTACGTTGGTCCTAGACGCCTCGTCACAGCCTGAGAGGTTTACTACACCTAAAGATAGAAAGAGGAAAGCTATCTGCCCCGGAGCAGATCCCCAAAGAACATAGGAAGCCCCCAAACATGTAATGGCGGTTAGACAAGAGGAAATACAGACACAGACAAAAAATAGTATGAGCAAACGCTGGGGCCCAATCTGCCTAGACAGAAAAGGATAGGAAGGATACTTACTGCAATCAAAAAAAAACCTAAAAAAAAGCAACGCTACTAATTGCAAATAAACCTGAGATCACACGACCTCTACCATCTAAATTAGTTCTCTGGTGTAACAAAACTCAGCCGCAGCCACTGAAAAAACTGGAAAAGGCAGATGAACAAACAACAGTGGCTCCAGAGGAACCGAGAGGAGCCCAAGCCCCCCGGGGAGGGGAGCCTGGCCAACATCACAGAAATGCAGAGAAATATGCAAATGGAAAGCACAAAAACAAAAAACAGAAAATATCTTATCTTAGAGCAGGAGAAGAGGCAAGACTCAGCATGCTTCCAAGTGAACCAGGAAACAACATTGAGATAAGAACAATTGATCACCGGCAACCATGATGGGGGGAAACCTCCCTTATATCCAGCCAGTCTATGATTCCTGCCAATCCTCATTGAATGGTTCAGTACTGTTTGTAACCACCAGAGGGAACTTCTGCTCAGAATACATTTCTAAAACATTCATAACACTGTACTGTGCGCTGTGAGGATTTGGCGGTTTTTGTGCTATTGTACAATTTACAATAGATATCAGTCATAAAATGGAAGAAGTGAAGTATTTGGCATTGTACTATACCTATATTTCTCTGCAGTATCTGTGCATCATGAATCGTGGTCTGTGTTAAAGGGGCCCACTGAGACTCTTTCGCCCGGGGCCCATAAAAACCTGGAGCCGGCCCTGCCTAGTGATGCCCTTTGGGCTCACTAATGCTCCTTCCGTCTTCCAATCCTTCATGAATGATATTTTCAGGGATTTTGTGGATAAATTTCTGATTGTTTATTTGGATGATATCTTGATTTTTTCCAATGACTGGGACTCTCATGTGAAACATGTTCGGACTGTGTTCCAGATTTTGAGAGAGAATGCTCTGTATGTGAAGGGATCAAAGTGTCTTTTTGGCGTACAGAGGATCTCATTTCTGGGATTCATTTTGTCTCCATCTGTTATTGAAATGGACCCGGTCAAGGTTCAGGCCATCTGTGATTGGGTCCAACCTACTTCATTAAAGGCTCTTCAGAGATTCTTGGGTTTTGCCAATTTTCATCGTAAATTTGTTATTGTTAAACCATTGACTGATTTGACCAAAAAGGGTTCTGATGTGGTGAATTGGCCTCCTAAGGCAGTCTCTGCATTTCAGGAACTTAAGCAGAGATTCACTTCTGCTCCTGTTCTACGGCAGCCTGATGTTTCTCTGCCGTTTCAGGTGGAGGTTGATGCCTCTGAAATTGGGGCAGGTGCCATTTTGTCCCAAAGAGATCCAGAGACCTCTAAGAGTAACCCTTGTGCCTTTTTCTCTCGAAAATTTTCTCCAACTGAACGTAATTATGACGTGGGTAATCGGGAGTTATTGGCCATGAAGTGGGCCTTTGAAGAGTGGAGACATTGGCTGGAAGGAGCCAAACATCAGGTAGTGGTCTTCACGGACCATAAGAACCTGGTTTATCTTGAATCAGCTAAGCGACTTTATCCTAGACAGGCCAGGTGGGCCTTGTTTTTCCCACGTTTTAATTTTGTGGTTTCTTTTCTTCCTGGCACTAAGAATGTTAAGGCGGATGCCTTCTCGAGGAGTTTCTTTGCGGACTCTCCTGAGTTATCTGATCATACTCCAATAGGGAAGGTCTCATGCACACTATAGTTTAGGTGCTACTGAGGAAACAATGAGTGTCAAATATTAAAGAGAGACACCTCGAGCACACTCAAGGACGAGAGAAAATCCAGGGCAAATATGGCATTCGTTGAAAATCTTTATTAAAGCATTCTGATAAAGCTCCAGGATTAGAAAAAAAGGAGTTCACAACCCCAACATTTCGGCCTATTTTTGGCCTTCATCAAGGGGAATTTTGTCTGTGATGACTTGCAGAACGTGCGCGGTAAAGTCCGGTGGAGCAGCGGTTAGTGGTTGGTGCTAACATGAGCCCAGAGGGGAGAGACATGGTTACCTTATGTGACCGTAATAGCGATGAGGGATCTCAGTATAATGCAAGTCCGAAAAGATGGAGGCATGATATAAAGAATCGCATAGCCAGTCATAAATCGACTATCAGATGTAAAAAGGACTGGCTTCCTCTACCTGATCATTTCTCTAAATTTAGGCATTCTGTTGCACAATTGAAATTCCAAGTTATTGAAAGAGTTCCTCGTCCCAGAAGGGGTGGTGACCATATTAGGCTCCTTAACCCCTTAATGTCCAATGACGTGCACAGTCCGTCAGGGCAAGGTGTCAGCTTTGGCACCTTGACGGACTGTGCACGTCATGCCTTTGAACACGCAGTGGTAGTTCAGTGCCGACAGCTGTCACAGCACCTACAGCGCTGTGATTGGTCTGTCAATGTGACTGACCAAACACAGCAGCGATCAGGCAGAAGAGGCTGAAATTTCAGCCTCTTCTGCCCGTTCAGTGCAGGAGCTCAGCGCTGCAGTGGCCGAGCTTCCTGCACTGACAGCCAGGAGCGGCGCCCCCGCCGCCCCTGGCTGTTAACCCCCTGACTGCTGCGATCGAGCGCGATCGCAGCGCGCAGGGGGGAGGCAGAGGGTCGGGAGCTCCCTCTGCCTCAGATCGGCGCCCTGCAATGTATTTGCAGGGCCCGATCTCTGCCTTGATGACCCTTGATGACCCGGGGGTTGTCATGTCGGGGTCATCTAGCTACGGAAAGCTGCTGTGATCATGGTCACAGCAGCTTTCACTATAGGTACAATGCATTGCAATGCTGTCCCATAAAGGGACAAGTTAAAAAAAAGCATTTTTTAAAAAAAATTGTAAAAAAAATAATAAAAAATAATTTAAAAAAATTCCCCTAAAAAATACACATTTTTATGTAATAAAAAAAAACAAAAAACAAAAAATACACATGTTTGGTATCGCCGCGTCCATAAAAATCCCATCTATAAAAGCGTAACCCTAGTTAACCCCTACAGTGAAATCCGTAAAAAAAAACACAAAAAAGTAGTAAATTATACTTTTTCCAAGCGGTATCATCATAACGCAATAACTCGCGATCAAAAAGTCGCATATAAATAATCATGGTACCGCTGAAAACGTCATCTTGTCCCGCAAAAAACAAACTGCTATACAGCAATATCAGCGAAAAAATAAAAAAGTTATAGCTCGCGGAATAAACTGATGCAAAAATAATTATTTTTTCTATAGGAAAGATGTGTATCTTCGTACCGTGTTAGCCAGTAGATAGAAAAATATTTAGACTTGAGAGTCCTCAGTGGTTGATACCTTTTAATGGCTAACTGAAAAGATGGTAACAAATTGCAAGCTTTCGAGACTACGCAGGTCTCTTCATCAGCCTGATGAAGAGACCTGCGTAGTCTCGAAAGCTTGCAATTTGTTACCATCTTTTCAGTTAGCCATTAAAAGGTATCAACCACTGAGGACTCTCAAGTATAAATATTTTTCTATTTTTTCTATAAAATTTTTTATTGTGTAAAAAACGCCAAAACATAAAAAAAATATAAATGAGGTATCGCTGTAATCGTAGCGACCCAAAGAATAAAGCCGCTTTATCAATTTTACCACACGCAGAACGGAGGGAAAAAAAAACAAACATTTCCTGAATTGCTGGCTTTTGTTCATTCTGCTTCCACAAAATCGGAATAGGAAACGATCAAAAACGTTCTGTGCCCGAATATGGAATCATTAAAAACGTCAGCTTGTACCGCAAAAAATAAGCCCGCAGATATCTCTATCGGATGAAATATGGAAAAATTATAGCTCTCAATATACGACGATGCAAAAATTTCTTACAAAAAATTCTTCCCAAAAAAAGCGTCTTTTAGAGTGTGACAGAAGCTAAACATGAAAAAAGGGTATAAATCTGGTATCGCTGTAATCACACCGATCCCAAGAATAAAGGCGCCTAATCACTAATACCGCACGAGGAACGGCGTAAAAAGAAAACCAATTCTTCACCTTTTGTGGATTTGTTCATTCTGCCTCCCAAAGATCGCAGTAAGGCGATCACAGTGGTTCCCCCCCACATATGGAATATCAGCGTACTCAGGACAAAATGCACATCAACTTTTGGGGTCCTATTTCTCCTGTTACCCTTATAAAAATAAAAATTTGGGGGCAAAAAGGTCATTTTTGTAGAAAAAAATATGATTTTTTTATTTTCACGGCTCTACGTTATAAACTTCTGTGAAGCACTTGGGGGTTCAAAGTGCTCACCACACATCTAGATAAGTTCCTTGGGGGGTCTAGTTTCCAAACTGGAGTCACTTGTGGGGGGTTCTACTGTTTAGGCACATCAGGGGCTCTCTACACATGACATGACACCTGCAGACCATTCCATCAAAGTCTGCATTTGAAAAAGGCGCTCCTTCCCTTTCGAGCTCTGCCATGCATCAAAATAGTGGGTCTAGTTTTCAAAATGGGGTCACAAGTAGGGGGTTTCCTCTGTTTAGGCACATCAGGGACTCTCCAAATGCGACATGGCGTCCAATCTCAATTTCAGCCAAAAAAGTCAAATGGCGCTGCTTCCCTTCCGAGCTCTGCCATGCGCCCAAATAGTGGTTTACCCCCACATATGGGGTATCAGCATACTCAAGATAAATTGCATAATAACTTTTGGGATCCTTTTATCCTTTGAAAAATAAAAATTGGGGGTGAAAAGATCATTTTTTTTGGAAAAAATATGATTTTAAATTTTACGGCTCTACGTTATAACCTTCTGTGAAGCCCTTGGGGGTTCATAGTGCTCACCACAGATCTAGATAAGTTCCTTGGGGGGTCTAGTTTCCAAAATGGGGTCACTTATGGGGGTTTCCACTGTTTAGGTACATCAAAGACTCTCCAAACGCGACATGGTGTCCGCTCTCGATTCAAAATCTCAAATGATGCTCCTTCCATTCTGAGCACTGCCATGCGCCTAAAGATTGGTTTTCCCCCACACATGGGGTATCGGTGTACTCAGGAGAAATTGTACAACAAATATTGTGGTTCATTTTCTACTGATACCCTTGACAAAATTTAAAAAATTGTGTAGAAAGAAAAATTTGGGGAAAAAAGTTAAATGTTAATTTTTTCCTTCCACATTGCTTCAATTCTTGTGAAGTACATAAAGGCTTAATAAACTTCTTGAATGTGGCTTTGAACACATTGAGGGGTGCAGTTTTTAGAATGGTGTCACTTTTGGGTATTTTCTGTCATATTGACCTCTCAAATTCACTTCAAATGTGAGGTGGTCCCTAAAAAAAATGGTTTTGTAAATTTTGTTGGAAAAATGAGAAATTGCTGGTCAACTTTTAACACTTATAACTTCCTAACAAAAAAAATTGTTGGTTCCAAAATGTGCTGATGTAAAGTAGACATGTAGGAAATGTTATTTATTAACTATTTTTTGTGACATATCTCTCTGATTTAATGGCATAAAAATTAAAAGTTTGAAAATTTCAAAATTTTCAAAATTTTTGCCATATTTCTGTTTTTTCATAAATAAACGCAAGTTATATTGAAGAAATTTTACCACTATCATGAAGTACAATCTCAGAATCGCCAAGATCCGTTGAAATGATCCAGAGTTATAAGCACATAAATTGACAGTGGTCAGAATTGTAAAATTTGGCCTGGTCTTTAACCTACAAAATGGCTTGGTTGTTAAGGGGTTAAACAAAGGGAGACCAATTGGATCCACAAATTTGACACTTTGGCCCTAAGGGGCTGAATAGAGTGATAGACTGGCTGTTATGAACTTTATACTAATGACTTTTATTGTCTTGCAGACTCGCTAATTCACCTCTACCATAGGTGAGTTTACCCTGACCCCTGGTTTCTGTCTATGACCATGTCCCTAATATTTTATTACTTTAATATTTTTATGTCTTTCTTAGCCCATGTCATATCTATAATTACAACTTAACTTTATCTCCACCGTTTCTCTCTATATATAAAGGTGCCACCTTAATAATAATGCTGCTACTTTAATCAGAAATATAGCTGTCCCAGCTAAAATATTACCCTGGCAACATGATACAATACCCCATGTGACCGCCTAATTACTGCACAAGCTCTTTACCATTATACCTAACAGCGTTACATCACTTCCTGTTCTGACATCACACTTCCGGCCGGGCACGCTTAAGCTATAAATACGCCTCTGACAGACACAGGGTACACGCTGCCCCTGGAGCTAGGCGCGGGAGCGCCGCTGTACTTGGCTTACATACAAGGTAACTACTTCTCCACTCTCAGGACTCATGCTAGCGCTCATTACTAATCACTGCTGTGCAGCGATTTCTGTTACAATGTGTCAGCAACTTTATATCATGCCTCCATCTTTTCAGACTTGCATTATACTGAGATCCCTCATCGCTATTACGGTCACATAAGGTAACCATGTCTCTCCCCTCTGGGCTCATGTTAGCACCAACCACTAACCACTGCTGTGCAGCGATTTTCGTTACAATGTGTCAGCAATTTTATAATAAGCCTCCATTTTTCAGACCTACACAAAACTGGGACCTCATTGCTACTAAGGTCACAGGACTTGATTTTTAGGTACCACTCTTGTCATTCTTTATATATTGCTCTTATGGGTGCACCTATTACCGTATTTTTCGGACTATAAGACGCACCGGACCATAAGACGCACCCCAAATTTTCAGAAGGAAAATTGGGAAAAAAAATAATGTGTCAAATGGGGGTCCGTCTTACAGTCCGAATTTAGCTTACCACTGTGTGGGGTGGTTGGGCACTGTGGGGTGGTTGGGCACTGTGGGGTGGCTGTGTTATGTGGGGTGACTGTGTTATGTGGGGTGGCTGTGTTATGTGGGGTGGCCAGGGTGGCCATATACTCACAAATCCGGGGCGGCGGCGCTCCCAATGCAGCTTGGCTGCGATGCGGTGGTGGTGTCCGAGCAGCAGCGGGCCTCTGGGCTGCGTGGGGGGCTCCGCCGGCATCTCGTCCCAGCCGGAAAGCCCCCCCGCAGCTGCGACGCGGTGCCGGTGCCTCCGGTGGCGGTTCCGATCCAATGTGTGGTGCGGTGGTGGTGTTCGGGCAGCAAGCGGGCCTCTGGGCTGCGTGGGGGGCTCCGCCGGCATCTCGTCCCAGCCGGAAAGCCCCCCCCGCAGCTGCGACGTGGTGCCGGCATGAGGAATGGCCGCCTGGGGCCTCCGGCAAGATGGCCGCCGCATATGCTCGTTCAAATCTCGGCAACGAGATCTCTTCCCTAAGGACAAGATCTCGTTGCCGAGATTTGAACGAGAGTATGCGGCGGCCATCTTGAATGTGCTTCTGCATCCCCGCCGACGGGACCTGCTTTACCGCTGGCGGCTCGTGCTCCACCGCCGGTGGCTCCCACAGCCCTGCGTCCCCGCCGGTGGCTTCTGATTCACCGCCGGCGGCTTCTGCGTCCCCGCCGGCGGCTTCTGTGTCCCCGCTGGCGGCTCCTGCTTCACCGCCGGCAGCTTGTGCTCCACCGCCGGCAGCTCCCATAGCTCCACTTCACCGCCGGCGGCTTGTGCTCCACCGCCGGCGGCTCCCACAGCTCCACTTCACCGCCGGCGGCTTGTGCTCCACCGCCGGCGGCTCCCACAGCTCCACTTCACCGCCGGCGGCTTGTGCTCCACCGCCGGCGGCTCCCACAGCCTCACTTCACCGCCGGCGGCTTTCACTTCACCGCCGGCAGCTCCTGCTCCACCGCCGGCGGCTTCTGCTCCACCGCCGATGGTCCCGCCATGCTGCATCAACGTTGGAGCCTCCCGCAGTGCCGCCCCACCGCCGGCTCCGAGCTCCTGTGATGCCGCTGAACCCCATTTACAGGTACGTTCCGATCATAAGACGCACCCTCATTTTCCCCCCGATTTTGGGAGGAAAAAAGTGGGTCTTATAGTCAGAAAAATACGGTAATGGTTTCACTATTCTTGCAGCATTCTTGGGGATCTATTCTTCTACCTATGCACATATGACTATTTTCTGGAATAAGGTAATAATTATCCATTATGATTTATTCATGGTATGCATTATTTTGCCCTTTTATATATGGATATTTTCTGGGCTTGTATATTAATTATGACTCTTGTTGCTGTCACTTTATTCATGATTGTCCATTTGTATATATTTTATTTCTATTTTGCTTATACCATTGTATATATTTCATATTGTTCCCCGGAGGTCCCCAATTTCTCTATTATTTTGTACTTTTTTCCATGATACTTATTTGTTCCTTTTATTTCACAGCGATACAATGATTAAGGCTCTGGCTGAGCCGAAACGTCGGATTAAATTATTTCTTCTACCTTATACTCCTGTTTTGCTCCCACACAGTTGTACATAATAAATTTTCACTTTTTGCATCCAAACCTGAGCTAGTGTGCGGTGCATTTCATATAACTAGTATTTGGACCAATAGGTCCTTTCCACCAGCACCTTAATTGATCTAGACACGAGTGCATGCCAATACTCTCTTTATCTTTAATACTGTTAAACTATGCATTGAATGCCAGGCCTGCCCTGCACCAAATTCAAATGCACCTCAATAAGCCTTTGAACCGACGTACTGGATGGTCACAGGAAAATCAAGTTCACATTATTCATTTTGTCCTGCTATACTGTTAGCCTATGCATTGAATGCCAGGCCTGCCCTGCAGCAAATTCAGAAACACCCTAATAAGCCTTTGAACCGACGTACTGGATGGACACTGGAAAACCAAGTTCACATTATTAATTTTGTTCTACCATAGTGTTAGTCTATGCACTGAATACAAGGGCCGCCCTGCAACAAAGTCACATGCACCCAAATTAGCCATTGAAACCAGGTACTGGATGGTTACCTGAAACAAAAGTTCAGATTATTATTTATTTATTTTTTTACTACCATAAAGTTTTCCCATGAAGTGAATGCAAGGCCTGGCCCAAATTTGCAGGCTGCCCAATCAGCCTTGGAAGAAACATGGAGTTGGGCCTCATAAAAAATTTTTCCCATTACAAAGGACCTGGTCTCCTATACTTGGAATGGCCATACAATAAGTGTATGGGCTGACAAATATTTCCCCCTGGGGGGTACACATCAGCATAGAGTGTAACCTTTTTTTTTTTTTACGGGCATCATAAACAACCTGGAAAATAGTAACGTGTTTTCCTATATTTCTGATGGGAAGGTGCAGGTTTTTAGCAAAAATATGGCAGACGAGTCGTTGGATGAAGTGATCAGGTAAAGTGACATGGTAATGGCAGATACAGTAAAGATGTATATCTTAGTACCGTGTTAGCCAGTAGATAGAAAAATATTTAGAGTTGAGAGTCCTCAGGGCTACCATCCAAGAACAATTGAAAACCAAATTACAAGAGCCACCAGAATATCAAGGGATCACCTGCTACATTACAAAGCTAAAGAAGAAAATAACCGGGTGCCTTTAGTGGTCACCTACAATCCAAATCTGGAGGTGCTAAGGGGAGCTGCACGGAAACTACAACCTTTACTACAAAAAGATGCCCGGTTACAATCCATATTTCCAGACCCCCACTACTGTGTTTTAGGCAGCCCCCAAATCTAAGAAGCATCATTGTCAGAAGTTCCCTGTCCTCCCCAACAGCTGCAGGAACCTTGCCTTGCAATCAGAAGAAATGCAAAACCTGTCCATTTACAATGACCACGGACAAGATAAAGATCCCCAACTCACATCAGGACTACAAGATACCAGGTACTTTCAGCTGCATCACATCTAATGTTGTGTACCTAATTATATGTACTAAATGTCCAACTGGGGGTCTGTATGTGGGGGAGACCGGGCAAAAACTGAGAACAAGGATGAATTCTCATCGCCACGCAATAAGAGAAAAAAGAATGGATCTACCTGTGGCAAAACATTTTTGCTCCCCTGATTCATAGCATGTCAGATGTGAAAATACTGGTACTAAGAAGCAGATTCACATCTCAAAGGCAGAGAAGAATTTGCGAATACAAATTGATGGTGACCTTTGACACTCTTAATGCTGGAATGAACCTGTCACATGGTTTTATGGCCTATTACATCAATTAAGGAATTTACTCCAAATACCCTGTGAAAACATCACAAAACATTACCAGACCCCAATCAGAGGGTAATAAAACTTTCTCTCCTTATCTATGAATTGTTCCAATATTATGCTCATTCCTCTGCCATAATGACTATTCTGCTTCACGTCACTTGTCTTACCTATTGCATTTTTTCTGTGTTTTTGTGTATAAATATGTGATTCTTCAGATTTTGTGTTAGTTCAGCCTGATGAAGAGACCTGAGTAGTCTCGAAAGCTTGCAATTTGTTACCATCTTTTCAGTTAGCCATTAAAAGGTATCAACCACTGAGGACTCTCAACTCTAAATATTTTTCTATGGTAATGGCAGGAAAGGGAACGTACAAGATGAATAACAGCGGTGGATATGGGAGGTATGAGATCCAGGATACAGCCTACAATGATTAGTCGTTTATCGGCCCACCAACACAAATTACCAGAATGCGTTTCATGCCTGTCTGAAGATCGGTGTAACAGATGCGCGTCTGAAGCTCTGCATAAAAGATGCCCATAAGAAATATGTTGCCAAAGACACGTGTCCGAATAAAGGGCAAAATGCAACATGCTCGTGTGATGCTGAATAATACCCCTTTCACACGTCCGTGTCTCCGGTACTTTTGACAGTATTCACTTGTACCGGAGACACATACCCACGTAGACCCATTCAAATTAATGGGTCTGTGCACATGTCAGTGTGTTTCCACGGACCATGGGCAAAACACGCTGACATGTCCATTTTTTGCCGCCATCATGAACGGCAAAATGTCCCGCACTGGTGCACACGGAGAGCATACTTTAATGTCCTCCATGTGCACGGACGGCCACCGGAGAAGAAGCGCCTACTGTAAGCCGCTGTCCCCCTGAGGCTGGTGCTGAAGGACGGCGGCTGGTGCTGAAGCTGTCAGTCATCATTCTCCCTGCTCTGCCTGCAAACAGGAGAACGATGAGCCGTATATATTAATATACGGCTCATCGTTCTCCTCTGCTCGCTGGCAGAGCAGGGAGAATGATGACTGCCAGCTTCAGCACCAGCCACCGGGGACAGCGGCTTACAGTAGCACTATTTCCCTGGTGGCCATCCGTGTGTCCGTGTGGTACTGATGCAGCTTACGGGTGGCACACGGTTGCACACACGGACACACGGACTGTTATGTTTTGGTAGCTGAGGAGAGCAGGCAAAAACGGCAATACACCAGAGAGGTTGGAATCTATTGGATTGCAGTACCCTGACTAACCACCACAACTAAAGGCAGCCGTGGAGCGTTCCTACGTTGGTCCTAGACGCCTCTTCACAGCCTGAGAGATTAACTACACCAAAAGATAGAAAGAGGAAAGCTATCTGCCCCGGAGCAGATCCCCAAAGAACATAGGAAGCCCCCAAACATGTAATGGCGGTTAGACAAGAGGAAACACAGACACAGACAGAAAATAGTATGAGCAAACGCTGGGGCCCAATATGCCTAGACAGAAAAGGATAGAAAGGATACTCACTGCAATCCAAAAAAACCCTAAAAAATGCCAATGCTACTGACTGCAAAAACACCTGAGATCACACGACCTCTACCACCTAAATCAGTTCTCTGGTGTAACAAAACTAAGCCGCAGCCACTGAAAAAACTGGAAAAGGCAAATGAACAAATAACAGTGGCTCCAGCGGAACTGAGAGGAGCCCAAGCCCCCCGGGATGGGGGCCTGGCAAACCTCATAGAAATGCAGAGAAATATGCAAATGGTAAGCACAAAAACAAAAACAGAAAATATCTTATCTGAAAGCAGAAGAAGAGGCAAGACTCAGCAAGCTTCCAAGTGAACCAGGAACCACAGTTGAGACAAGAACAATTGATCACCGGCAACCATGATGGGATGGAACCTCCCTTATATCAAGCCAGTCTGTGACTCCTGATTGCCAATCCTCATTGAATGGTTCAGTACTGTTTGTAACCACCAGAGAGAGCTTCTGCTCAGAATTCATTTCCAAAACATTCACAACAGTATCCCCCTCCTTGAGGAGGGGTCACCGAACCCTGATTTGTGCAACCAGGTCGGTCAGGATGAGCTCGGTGATACGCACGGATCAGTCTCCTAGCATGGATGTCCGAAGCAAACACCCAAGAATTGTCCTCCTGACCATAACCTCTCCACTTAACCAAATACTGGAGTTTACGTCTAGAAAAACGAGAATCCAATATTTTCTCAACCACATACTCCAGATTGCCCTCAACCAAAACAGGGGCAGGATGCACAGCCATAGGACCCACTGGCTCGACAAACCTCTTCAATAAGGACTTGTGGAACACGTTATGGATCTTAAATGTCCCTGGAAGAAGTAAACGAAAGGAAACAGGATTAAGAATCTCCATGATCTTATAAGGTCCAATGAACCTAGGCTTAAACTTAGGAGATGCAACTCTCATAGGGATATTTCTTGAGGACAACCAGACCAAGTCCCCCACTTTAAACCGAGGACTATCAGTCCTATGCCGGTTGGCAAACCGCTGGGCCTTCTCCTGAGAGAGGGACAACCTCTCCACTACCTGGTCCCAAATCTGCTGCATACACTCCACAACAAAGTCAACACCCGGACAGACAGAAGCCTCTGTCTGTCCCGAAGAAAATCGAGGGTGAAACCCAAAATTGCAGAAAAATGGAGACATCAAAGTGGCAGAGCTTGCCCTATTATTAAGAGCAAACTCAGCCAAAGGCAAAAAAGAGACCCAGTCATCTTGATCAGCAGACACAAAGCATCTCAGATAAGTCTCCAATGTCTGGTTTGTTCTCTCAGTTTGTCCATTGGTCTGAGGATGAAAAGCCGAGGAGAAAGACAATTGAACACCAAGTTTAGAACAAAAAGTCCTCCAAAATCTGGAAACAAACAGGACTCCTCTGTCAGACACAATGTTCTCAGGAATGCCGTGTAACCGAACCACGTGCTGAAGGATCAAAGGCACCAATTCGGAGGAGGATGGCAACTTAGGTAATGGCACAAGATGTATCATCTTGGAAAACCTATCACAAATCTCCCAGATAACGGTCATTCTCTGAGAAACAGGGAGGTCGGAAATAAGATCCATAGAGATATGGGTCCATGGTCTCTTGGGCACAGGCAATGGCATCAACAAACCACTAGAGCGAGAGCAAGGCTTGGAGCGAGAGCAAGTCCCACTGGACTGCACAAATTCCCTGACGTCACGAGACAAAGTAGGCCACCAAAAGGACCGACTCACCAAGTCTCTGGTACCAAAAATTACGGGATGACCGGCCAACACGGAACAATGAATCTCAGACATCACACTCTTTTTCCACCGGTCTTTGACAAACAATTTCCCAATAGGGCAGCACTCGGGTTTATCCTCCTGACACCCTTCCAGAGCCAGTCTCAAATTGGGCGAGATGGCGGAAAGAACTACACCCTCTTTCAAAATAACAGCAGGATCAGATAACTCAGGAGAGTCCGCAAGGAAACTCCTCGAGAGGGCATCCGCCTTAACTTTCTTAGTGCCAGGAAGAAAGGAAACCACAAAATTAAAACGTGTGAAAAACAAGGCCCACCTGGCCTGTCTAGGATTAAGTCGCTTGGCAGATTCCAGATAAACCAGATTCTTATGGTCCGTGAGGACCACCACCTGATGTTTGGCTCCCTCCAGCCAATGTCTCCACTCTTCAAAAGCCCACTTCATGGCCAATAACTCCCGATTACCCACGTCATAATTACGTTCAGTTGAAGAAAATTTTCGAGAGAAAAAGGCACAAGGGTTACTTTTAGAGGTCTCAAGATCTCTTTGGGACAAAACGGCACCTGCCCCAATTCCAGAGGCATCAACCTCCACCTGAAATGGCAGAGAAACATCAGGCTGCCGTAGAACAGGAGCAGAAGTGAATCTCTGCTTAAGTTCCTGAAACGCAGAGACTACCTCAGGAGGCCAATTCACCACATCAGAACCCTTTTTGGTCAAATCAGTCAATGGTTTAACAATAACAGAGAAATTACCAATAAATTTATGATAAAAATTGGCAAAACCCAAGAATCTCTGAAGAGCCTTTAATGAAGTAGGTTGGACCCAATCATAGATGGCCTGAACCTTGACCGGGTCCATTTCAATAACAGATGGAGACAAAATGAATCCCAGAAATGAGATCCTCTGTACGCCAAAAAGACACTTTGATCCCTTCACATACAGTGCATTCTCTCTCAAAATTTGGAACACAGTCCGAACATGTTTCACATGAGAGTCCCAGTCATTGGAAAAAATCAAGATATCATCCAAATAAACAATCAGAAATTTATCCACAAAATCCCTGAAAATGTCATTCATGAAGGACTGGAAGATGGAAGGAGCATTAGTGAGCCCAAAGGGCATCACTAGGTACTCAAAATGCCCCTCTGGTGTATTAAACGCCGTCTTCCATTCATCCCCGTGCTTAATGCGAATAAGGTTATACGCCCCCCTGAGGTCAAGCTTGGTAAACCAAGTAGCACTTTTCACCCTGGAAAACAGGTCAGAAATCAAGGGTAACGGATATTGATATCTCACAGTAATCTTGTTCAAGAGACGATAATCAATACAGGGCCTTAATGAACCATCCTTTTTGGCCACAAAGAAAAAACCGGCACCCAAGGGTGAAGAGGATGGTCTGATATGACCCTTCTCCAATGACTCCTTGATATAAACCGCATAGCGTCATGTTCAGGTACAGACAAGTTAAAATGGCGACCTTTAGGGAATTTACTACCAGGCACTAATTCAATAGCGCAGTCATAGCTCCTATGGGGGGGCAAGGATGCAGATTTACTTTCGCTAAACACATCAGAAAAATCAGTCAAAAAGTCAGGAACATCCTGAGACTGGGGAGAGGCAGAAAAAACAGGAGTGTTGGCATTAACACATTGGCAGCCCCAACTGGTTACAGACACAGATTTCCAATCCAAAACAGGATTATGAGACTGTAACCAAGGGAAACCTAGCACAATAATGTCATGCAGATTGTACAGTACCAAAAATTTGCAACTCTCCTGATGATCTGGTTCAACCCTCATTATCACCTGAGTAGAAAACTGGGGTTTATTCTCAGCCAAATGGGTAGAATCAATTCCCAGTAAGGGAATAGACTTCCGTAGGGGTATCAAGGGAAACCCACAACTTTTGGCATAATCAAAATCCATTAGGTTAGTCTGAACACTACCCAAGACAACTGAGCGTGCAAAACGTCTTCCCCGCTTAGGACAGACTGAAATAGCATGAGAGGCGTCACCACAATAGAAACATAACCCATTGCGTTTTCGAAACTCATGACGCTGTGCCCCAGAAGCCACTCTATCACACTGCATGGGTTCAGAAGCTGGCTCACAAGGCAACACTATTCCACGCATACCTCTACGCTCACGCAAACGTCTGTTAATTTGAATCGCTAATGACATAGAATCATCGAGACAAGAGGGAGCAGGGAAACCCACTATAACATCCTTTACATTCTCTGACAGCCCCTTCCGAAAAAGGGCTGCCAAAGCATGATCATTCCATTTGGTTAGGACTGCCCATTTTTGGAATTTCTGACAGTACAACTCAGCGTCCTCAAACCATTGATTTAATGCCAACAAGGTTCTTTCAGCTTGATCAGTGACATTAGTCTCATTGTACAATAACCCCAGAGCCAGAAAAAATGCATCAACATCACTTAAAACAGGGTCCCCAGGTGTCAGGGAAAAAGCCCAATCCTGAGGATCGCCGCGCAGGAGAGAGATGACAATTTGAACCTGCTGTGCTTCGTTCCCTGAGGACTTAGGTTTTAAGGCAAAAAACAACTTACAGTTATTTTTGAAATTCAGAAATTTTGCCCGATCTCCCAAAAACAAATCTGGCATGGGAATCCTAGGTTCCACAACCGGCAACCCAGCAAGATAGACAGCAATACTCTGAACCTCAGTGGCAAGCTGATCTACACGGCCAGACAGCTGTGCAAGCTCCATTGAGAGAGAAAAAAAAATCCTCCTCAGCACCCAGAGAATAAGAGGGAAAAAATGCAAGAAACAGAAAAAAAAAATCTCTGACAACTCTGACAACTTTTTTCTTTCCACACTATTTTTCCCTTCTGTGAGTACCATACAATTTTCAGTTTGGCCGGTGATACTGTTATGTTTTGGTAGCTGAGGAGAGCAGGCAAAAATGGCAATATACCAGAGAGGTTGGAATCTATTGGATTGCAGTACCCTGACTAACCACCACAACTAAAGGCAGCCGTGGAGCGTTCCTACGTTGGTCCTAGACGCCTCTTCACAGCGTGAGAGATTAACTACACCAAAAGATAGAAAGAGGAAAGCTATCTGCCCCGGAGCAGATCCCCAAAGAACATAGGAAGCCCCCAAACATGTAATGGCGGTTAGACAAGAGGAAGCACAGACACAAACAGAAAATAGTATGAGCAAACGCTGGGGCCCAATCTGCCTAGACAGAAAAGGATAGAAAGGATACTCATTGCAATCCAAAAAATCCCTAAAAAATGCCAACGCTACTGACTGCAAAAACACCTGAGATCACACGACCTCTACCACCTAAATCAGTTCTCTGGTGTAACAAAACTAAGCCGCAGCCACTGAAAAAACTGGAAAAGGCAAATGAACAAATAACAGTGGCTCCAGCGGAACTGAGAGGAGCCCAAGCCCCCCGGGGGGGGGGGGACCTGGCTAACCTCACAGAAATGCAGAGAAATATGCAAATGGTAAGCACAAAAACAAAAACAAAAAATATCTTATCTGAAAGCAGAAGAAGAGGCAAGACTCAGCAAGCTTCCAAGTGAACCAGGAACCACAGTTGAGACAAGAACAATTGATCACCGGCAACCATGATAGGAGGGAACCTCCCTTATATCAAGCCAGTCTGTGACTCCTGATTGCCAATCCTCATTGAATGGTTCAGTACTGTTTGTAACCACCAGAGGGAGCTTCTGCTCAGAATTCATTTCCAAAACATTCACAACAACGGACACTGATATCTCCGGTACCGTTTTTTCCAGTACTGGATATATCAGCACGTATGAAAGGAGCCTAATACAAAGCAGATCATTGTTGGAGGAAAACCAAACAAACTGTGGATGCTTCTATCTTCATCTATTGTTCACCCATACAGATATTACCAATAATATCCAAATTTCACAGCCGAGAAATATTTCTTCCAGTGCAACAAACAAAAACAAAAGGAATGCCAATAAACTTAACCATGAACCTGGGAAACAACTGATTTCCTCTTTACAAGATATGGATGAATATGGTATTGATGACAGCTTTGAACTTTAACACAACCCCACAAGAAGATGAAGATCACAACTGCAAACAATGTGCCAAAAAGGCGTGATTGTCTGGATTTTCATTTTCTCTGGGCAAACTTTACCTCTTACTAAAGTGTTACAGAATGATGCATACAGAGCTCCCATGTCTACTCAGCAAGACACTTTGCCAATCGCCACCTTTATTGCACACAAAGGCTCTAACCAACGTGTCATGGACACTTGTCACAAAGGAGGGCAGCTCATTAGTAGGGCCCACTCATAAAGAGTCTGTCTTTAGCTCTTTAGAATGCACTAAAATGACCATTAATAATTTGCCTCCAGAGGAAGATATCGTGGAGCTTTTCTGTGTATGTGGTGCCTTGAAGCGCACCTGCTTGTTGAGTTCCTGAGTTGCAGAGGTTGTGTTTGTAAGAAAGGAAGATGCAGTAGGTGCCTAAAAAAATACAACAGAAATCTAGATGGACAACCAATGAAATGCAATCTTCCTTTCAATGGTAGTGTGATCACTGATAACTTCAGACCAGTCCATACTTCTAAGATTAAGTGACACCCCATCAAAGAAGGAAGGTTAATATCGAAGAAGCACAAACTCCTCCTCCAGTGTTGCTTAAAATCCTACAGCTGAAGTTGATCCTGACACTATCGTAAAAGCAAAAAAAGGAGCAGCATCCATCCAGGTGAAAGAAAGTAGAAAAGCTTTATTCTGCCATCACAGATAACAACCACGACGTTTCGGCCATTCAGTGGCCTTTTTCAAGTGTACATAGAGAGACATAGGCAGCCTTTAAATAGTGTGGAGGAGCCAATCACTTTCAAAGCACACGCCCACATATTAAAATACAATAAAAACAATACATTGCAAAACAGTGATCAAACAACAGATATGTATATACTCCCATATACCTACTATCTAGTACAGTCAGCAACCTATATACCTAAATAACGGAAAACATAAACAATATTGAAAACTAAATTCACCAATCACCACCTGGCTATATGTGTCCAAGGAGACCCTAGACTAATCAGGTAAGGCAAAACATTAGTCTAATATCCACCAATCACATGCGATAAGCTACCTTTGCCGCCGTCTCAGTGAACCCATCAGCGGTCAGATAAGATTCCTCATCTCACAGCACATCATGTACTGACACTGCAGCTGCGCCACGGAATGACGTATGAGGCCGCGCCGAGGATATATCCAATCAAACTCGGCACTGTCCCGTGTTCTTCATCACGTGAACTAAGGTCACATGCTCAGTTCCGTCATAGATCCGCGCATGAGCAGAACATAACTGGAATGAAATCTCGTAAGGCAGACTTCCAGGACTTGTGTCCACTATAGAGGATATATAATATCGCGATACTTCTGATGTGATCTTGGATAAAAGGAAACATGATCATCTACGATAAATCATAATAGATATTATTCACAGGACACTATTAAATTAACCACAATAAAGATAAACGGGAGACAACAGAATTTCTTCGTGCGGAGGTTGGAACTTTGAATAAGAAGATTTCTGAGTTAGAGCATCAATTGCTAACTCTGTTGAATGTACAAGATCTTGATATGTTCAAATCTCAATTGGATGAAAAGCTATTGAAATTCCGCATAGACATTGAAAAAACCAAAAGAACCAAGTGGTTCCGTGACGCGGATGACTATGGCTCAGGTCGAGTCTTTTCCTGGCAGGGTGACACACGTTCATTTCCATCTAAAAGGAACAATAGAGCTCCATCTCAGAGAAGGAGATGGAGACCCCCAGGAAGGAACCTCAACAGTTTGGGTTCACAACTGGTGAATCTGATTCAACAGATGACTCTAATGTGGGAGCACAGGCTTCTTCTTCTGTTTTTTTAGGCAAAGGCATGACGGAGACTACGGTGGCAAGAAAAGGATCCGGAGGGGCGGCAGGAAGCATCGGAGAAGGAAGAACAGAGATCCAGTCGACAGGCTCTACACGCACTCCAGCAATGAGAACACGGAATGTGGAATCGAAGAGGAGAGCAATATAGACCAGTTGAAACTGGTGGTAAATATCTCCTCTTTCGTGTTGTCTGATATTGACTGTAAAGTACTGTCAAAGGGCCTTTCCTGTTGCCCGACCAATTATCCGGACTGGTTCAATATTGATTGTGATCTTTTTTCTTTCTTTTTTTAGGAGACTGAGATTAACATCTTTTTTCTGTAATCAGGAGACTGCAGGTGTTAATGTTGATAATGGTGATGTTGGTGGGTTCACACTGCAGGAATTTGGTCTATACAATAAGAGTAGCTTTCAACCCCCGGTTAAAAATAACTTTGTGGAATCCTACATTGAATTGGTTGAAAAAGATGTGAGTAAGCTTAAACGTGCGTTTACATCTAACAACAGGAGGGGTAACTTAACGCATATTGAGAGACAGACATTAGATAAGCTGTCTGGTAACCGGGCCATCACCATCAAGGCGGCCGACAAAGGCAGAGCTTTGGTGGTGATGGATACATGTAACTATGTGGCTGAAATCCGCAGTCAGCTGGCGGATGAAGTGGTATATACTAAGTTGACGGCGGATCCCACCATACTTTTTCTCACAGAATTGCGGCTTCTGGTTAGTGATGCCCTCAATGATGGCCTCATTGACCATAAACTTTCTCAGTTCCTCATAGTGGACTCTCCAGTGACTCCATTATTGTATACATTACCAAAGATCCACAAAAATTTAATGAACCCACCTGGACGTCCGATTGTGTCGGGTAGGGGGTCCCTTTGCAATAAAGTTTCGGTCTTTCTTGATAAAGTATTGAGATGCCATGCTGTTGCTGCGGGTTCCTATATTAGAGACACAAATGATTTTCTAAACAAAATTGAAATGCTTACTGTGACCCCAGAGACCATATTGGTATCGTTTGATGTCACATCCCTTTATACCATCATTGAACATGATAGAGGCTTGGAGGCCGTCGATGTGGTGCTGTCGGGCTCAGACATGGCTCCGGAGTGTGCACGGTTGATCCTGGCACTGCTTGGTTTCGTCCTCAAGAGGAATTTTTTCCTTTTTGGTGACGATTTTTACCTGCAGTTGCGCGGTACCGCCATGGGGTCCAACGTGGCGCCCACCTATGCAAACATCTTCATGGCGGTATTCGAGGACCAACACGTGTACACTTCCAGCCACTGGAGCCATGTCCGGGCCTGGTGGCGCTACATCGATGACATCTTTTGTGTTTGGGATGGCGATGCGGAATCACTATCCGCTTTTCATGAATATCTAAATGGAGTCTATGCCGAATTGAAGTTTACAATCACTTATTCGAAAGAAAAAATTCAATTTCTAGACACGATGGTGTATAAAAAAGATGGAGTATTGAAAACTGATCTCTTCACGAAAGAGACAGACAGGAATAGCCTTTTACTCTTTGACAGTAATCACCCACGTAAGATGGTGGAGTCTCTTCCCTGGAGTCAAATGTTAAGGGTGAGGCGTATCGTTAAGGAGGATGACAAGCTTGATTTGAGACTTAGTGAGATGTGTAACAAATTTGTCAGGAGAGGTTATCCAGTGAGGAGCGTATGTCGTTACAAACAGGATGCCATGGCTTTGACACCGGATAGTGTCAATCAAGTAAGAAAGAATACCTCCAAACGTGTGCCGTTTGTTTCCACGTTCTGTCCTGTTAGTGGTAAAATAGGTGGCATCCTTAATAAACATTGGAATCTTCTACGGTCAGGACTTCCGCATGTTGCGGAATTTATTGATAGACCACTACTTTCATACAGACGTGGGCGCAACCTTAAGGACATACTGGTTAAATCTGACATTGGCACAAGTAAACAGCTTAGACAAACCACACTATGCCCACCCAGGGTTGGTAATTTTCCTTGCCTGGGTTGTGCCTGTTGTGGGAATATGTTGCGAGGCGACAGTTTCAATCATCCCCAAACAGGGAAAAGATTCTCTATTAAAGAACGCTATACGTGCTCCTCTAGTTTTGTAGTGTACGTCCTCACCTGCCCATGTGGGTTGATGTATGTGGTGGAGACCACGATGGAGGTGAGGGCACGTATCAGCAAACACAAGAGCACCATCAGGACTAAATTATTAGACTTACCTGTTTCGAAACATTTTGTGGATTGCAGACACTCAGTGAATCAGCTTAGATTCAGGGTAATTGATGGGGTCCCTATTTTGAGACGGGGTGGTGACAGGTCCAAGTTATTAAAGATAAAGGAATTGCGTTGGATTTCAATTCTTGAAACATTACACCCAAAGGGTCTTAATTTGGACTACAATTTGAACATCTGTATATAATTTCCCCCCCCTTTAATTTGAGCTTCTTTCTCTGTATTGCTTTTAATTTTCTAATAATTTTTCTAAAAAATTTTTTTTTAATTTTTTCTTTTGGTAAATAAGTCAGTGACCATTTGACTGTATCATGGGTTAAATTTGTTGTCTCCGTTTATCTTTATTGTGGTTAATTTAATAGTGTCCTGTGAATAATATCTATTATGATTTATCCTAGATGATCATGTTTCCTTTTATCCAAGATCATGTCAGAAGTATCGCGATATTATATATCCTCTATAGTGGACACAAGTCCTGGAAGTCTGCCTTACGAGATTTCATTCCAGTTATGTTCTGCGCATGCGCGGATCTATGACGGAACTGAGCATGTGACCTTAGTTCACGTGATGAAGAACACGGGACAGTGCCGAGTTTGATTGGATATATCCTCGGCGCGGCCTCATACGTCATTCCGTGGCGCAGCTGCAGTGTCAGTACATGATGTGCTGTGAGATGAGGAATCTTATCTGACCGCTGATGGGTTCACTGAGACGGCGGCAAAGGTAGCTTATCGCATGTGATTGGTGGATATTAGACTAATGTTTTGCCTTACCTGATTAGTCTAGGGTCTCCTTGGACACATATAGCCAGGTGGTGATTGGTGAATTTAGTTTTCAATATTGTTTATGTTTTCCGTTATTTAGGTATATAGGTTGCTGACTGTACTAGATAGTAGGTATATGGGAGTATATACATATCTGTTGTTTGATCACTGTTTTGCAATGTATTGTTTTTATTGTATTTTAATATGTGGGCGTGTGCTTTGAAAGTGATTGGCTCCTCCACACTATTTAAAGGCTGCCTATGTCTCTCTATGTACACTTGAAAAAGGCCACTGAATGGCCAAAATGTCGTGGTTGTTATCTGTGATGGCAGAATAAAGCTTTTCTACTTTCTTTCACCTGGATGGGTGCTGCTCCTTTTTTTACTTTGTGGACATTGTTGGCCCATTGGGATCCGTGGACCCGAGCGTGCATCCCCAATGCAATGAGTGCTGTCTACTAACTACTATTTCTACTATCGTAAAAGCACTCTTTAAGGCTAAGTTCACATTAGCGTTCGGGAGCTTTGTGGAGGGCTGCGTACTTTTTCCGTTAAGCCCGGCCTACTTCCGAATGCGTCCTGCGTACCTATCTTTAACATTGGGTACAAAGGACATGCAAATGATTGCAACAATAAGTGTTTTGCGTGGATGGCGGGTGCAAAAAAATGGCGCCTCCGCATATATCCGCTTGTCCTGCGTACCTAATTTTAAAGATAGGTACGCAGGACGCATTCAGAAGTAGACGGGACTTAACGGAGAAAGTACGCAGCCCTCCGCAAAGCCCCCGAACACTAATGTGAAAGTAGCCTAAATCCTCAGGGTCATCAGCAATCATCCAACCACCTGCATTTAAAGGGAATCTGTCACCCTAAATTGGCGGGATATTTAAATGATTGCAGTCAGGTCAGATTGGCGGTGTTTTGGGTACTTGCCTTAACATGTTGTTCGCCGCTGTCTCCATTATTTCTGGGAATTGTAGTCGTTGCCCTCCATATAACGCACCTGCGCATTGCAATCTTGAATTGCGCACAAGCAGTATGCTTTGCCCGCAGATTGCAATGCGCAGGCGCGTTATATGGAGGGCAACGACTACAATTCCCAGAAATAATGGAGACAGACAACATGTTAAGGCAAGTACCCAAAACACCGCCCATCTGACCTGACTGCCATCATTTAAATATCCCGCCAATTTAGGGTGACAGATTCCCTTTAAATGCAGGTGGTTGGATGATTGCTGATGACCCTGAGGATTTAGGCTACTTTCACAGATTCCCTTTAAGATTTAGCTCTGATGGCACCTACACAATTTGGAGACTGTAATAACAAAGATTCAAAATTCACATATGGGTCCACTCCAAAAACTTTTTTAAAAAAAAAAAATAATTTTTGTTTTTTGTTTAAAGCTGGTGAGTAGTGGTGAGCGAGCAATAAAATGCTCGGGTGCTCGTTGTTCGGGTCGAGCTGATTGTAAAACTCGGGTACTCAGACAGAGCAACAAGCCCAATGTAAGTCTATGGGAGACCCGAGTATTTTTGCCACGATCCCCCCCCCGGGATGCTCAAATGTCATGGGGACATCATGGGGATCCCCCCTGGAAGCATTTCTGACTCCTAGTTCACAGCTGTAAACAATGTTGTCAGAGTTTCATGCCATTTTTTCCGATGCACCCAAAAACATCAAAGCGAAATCTAAACTGATTTTGCTGCGAAATATGTTAAGGCACATCCTTTCCATGTTAATGACTTGTATATAAGGCAAAATAATTAACCCCAGAGAAAAATGTTCCTCCACCACTTGTGATATGTTCCGATGCAGCGTTTTAGAAGCATTTTTGCTATGTTAATATTGATTTCAACCAAAACAAATGCATTTACTGGCAAATGTCATTGTAACATTTCACAACCCTAGCTGGCCATGTGGTGTGAGACACATAAGCAGACCCATTTTGTTTCATTTATGAAGGACGGACTCTTAAAGTCACAGAGTCTATTTTTACTGATGCATCAGGAGGAATTAATCTTCTTAAAGGGCCATTATAAAACAGTGCGTCTCCTAAACTGTTGCAGCCTATGCTGTGAGTGGATGGTTTGCCAAGAATTACGACGCACCCAAATACCCCTTTCATAAGATGTCCAGGAGGGCCTCCATAAAAAATGTTGCATTGAATGCAAGGCCTGCCCTGCTACCAATTCATATGCACCCCAATAAGCCTTGGAACCCACATGCTGGATGGGCCCTGTAAAATCCACTTCACAATATTCATTTTGCATTCCTGTCCTCTTTTGTTTACACAGTGACAGCAATGTCTGCCCTGCTGAATAGCCATATGCACCCCATTACGCCTTGGAACCCACATACTGGATGGGCCCCGTAAAATCAACTTCACCATATTCATTTTGTACTCCCGTACTCTTTATTTTTTTAAACATTGGCAGCAAGGCCACCCCTGCTGCATAGCCATATGCTCCCCATTACACCTTCGAACCCATATACTGGATGGGCCCCATGAAATCCACGTCACCATATTCCTTTTGTACACCAGTACTCTTTTGTTCACACAGTGACAGCAATGTCTGCCCTGCTGCAAAGTCATATGCACCCCATTACACCTTGGAACCCACATACTGGATGGGCACCGTAAAATCAACTTCACCATATTCATTTTGTACTCCCGTACTCTTATGTTTATGTGGTAATCGCAGGTACGCGGGATGCAGTGATGAGTCGGAGACGAAGCAAGCTTAAATGGAACCTTTATATGAGGGTTATGGGAGTCACTGGAAAATTAACAGTAATTCTCCTCGCAGGGAAAATATACAATACTTAAACAACACAGCAAATGGTAGTTAGGCAGGTGTCAACGACTATAGGGCCGCAAAAGGGCCGTCTGAATGTCCTAGGACTATTACTAACAGTTAACAAAGTGTCACTTATCCTTCTCTAACGTCCTGCAGAGCTGTTGTCCGGAAGGTGTCCGTTCGGCGTCTCAGCCGCTGGGCCCAGCAGACGAGGAGTTGTTGTAGCCCTCGGGCGTTCTTACACCCAGGTGCAGATGGGGCGCAACAGGTCCTGAAGGAATCCCTCGGCGTAGAGACCGCCCCTCTCAGAGGTGAGATGGCGATTGCAGGCTGGAACGGTACAGTGGCGGCTGCGACTGGAGATGTACAGACCGCAACAGCGGGCTGGGGTGAGGCAGCGGCGGTTGCGGCTGGAGGCGTACAGGCCGCAACCGCGGGCTGGAGTAATGCAGTGGCGGTCGCGGCTGGAGATGTACAGGCCACAACTGCAGGCTGGAATGGGGCAGTGGCAGCCACTGCTGGAGTCGTACAGGCCACAACCGCGGACTGAATTGGGGCAGTGACTGTTGTGGGTGACAGAGCTTTCCGGCCTCTTAGCTCCGCTCGGGTTCATCCTCTCACCGAGCCACGTGAGGCCCTGTGTTTCCCCACACGTGACTGCCAGCCTCGTCTGGTTCTGCAATCTGTCAGTTATCCCCTTCTGGCCTCTCGTCTCCCTCTGCGTCGAGTCTCCTCTGCTATTCTCCTGGGCACCTTTTATAGTCGCACTGCCCTCTTTCCTTCCAGAACAATCTACCAGCAGTCCTGCCGTTTCTTCCCCGGGAATCCTCCCCCTAGGAACTTAAGTGGCAGCCCCCTTGGTTCTGGCCCAGGCACACAGCGGGGGGTTTTGGGTGTTTTGCGCTAATATGTTGGCACTGAAGTTGTCTCTATCACACGAATTGATCCTGTTCATATCGCTCAGGGGGTTTGCCTGCTGTAGACCGCTCAGAGCTTTGCAGTTCAATGGTCGGGATGAAGTCCCCTGGGGTGGTGGCAGATGGCTGAGCAACTGAAGTTGCTGGGGCACAGGCTGTGGAAGTGTCCGCTGGTCTCGCGGGAAAGTCCTCTTTGTCTTCATAGTCCCAGATGACTGCTGGAGAGGTTGTGGCCTGTGCTGAAGGATCCGGGTCTGCAGAGAAGCCTCGCCCTGCACGGGATCTGCGGACATACAGGGTCGTAACATATTGCAGTGCACAATCCGGGTGAGTTGGTTCTCTCCTTTTTCTGATTGTATCTCATATATTGGTCCGTCTGGACTTGCTCGGCGTAGAATTTTGTAGGGGCTTTCCTCTCATCGGTGGCTCGATTTGCTTTGGGGCCATTGATCTCGTACAAGCACGCGATCTCCTTTTTGAAATTCAGTGGACTGTGACGTGGTATTTTCAGGGTGTTCCAGATCTTGGAGCTTAGTCTGCACTAGTCTGTGTAGGGTCTGCAGATGATACCAGTGGTCCCGGGCCCAAGAGGGAACCCCCCCGCCCATGACTGTTCTTCCTCGGTGTCCAGCTCTACCTCAGTAATCCCCTTGCCTTCAAGACCAAAGAGCAGCGTGTATGGGGTGTACCCAGTGACCCGATGTACCCGGTTGTTATATACACAGACCAGTTCGGGAACGTATTCAGGCCAACGGGCTCTCTGATAGTCTTCCAGGGTCCATAACATTTGAATTAGAGTCCGGTTGAACCGTTCGCAGGCCCCATTCCCTTGAGGGTGATATGGTGTGGTCCAGGATTTGTCAATGCCGTACAGGCAGTGCAGTTCCTCCATTACTTTCCCCAGGAAGCAGGCCCCTTGGTCTGAGTGGATGCGTTGCAGGCAGCCATACACCTGAATAAAGTTTTTACAGATAGCATAAACTGCTATTTGATCTCGGGTGGGGGTCACCACGGCAAACTTGGTAAAATGGTCCACCATGACTAAACAGTGCTGATATCCCTGGTGTGCTGGACGATGGTTAAGTAATCTACCATTAGCAGTTCGAGGGAAGTGGTGGTTACAATTGTTTGTTTGGGCGCTCGTTCCTCTGGTGGTTTAGTCAGCTCACATAGGCAACGCTTCTATTATGGTTTGTAACCGGAAATGGTAGACTATTCGCTGTAGCCACTGGAAAGTCTTTTGTACCCCAAAATGAGCCCCTTTTTCATGAGCCTCCCGAGCAATGTCAGTCAGTAGGACTCCCGGCACCACCACTTGCCAGGTTGCAGTGGGTTCGGCGTGTAGGGTTGTTTTGCGATACAATAGTCCTTTTTGATCACCAGTCTTTCCCATTGTCGGAGCATTAGCACAGTGTCTTTAGAAAGAGTTTTTCTTTGAGCATCATTGGGGAGTTGTCCTTGGGAGACCCACTTGAGGAGGGTGCTGATTTCGCTATCTCTTTGTTGCTGGCATATCCATTCATCCCGGGATTGATCGAGAATGCTCCCAGTGGGTTTTGTAAGTTACTGCTCTCTTGCCACTGCTGTGGTCTCGTCAGGTTTTAAGAAATACTGCGTTTCTTCCTCCTCTAGCTCTTCATCCCCGCTCCGTCCTGGGACGTTGTGCCGGATCCAGAATAAGGCGTCGGCATGGACATTCTCTGCCCATCTCTTGTAAATGATTTTGTATTTGAACTTGGCCATCCTGGCCACCCACCGCTGCTCCAGGGCCCCCAGTTTGGCATTTTTGAGGTGGGCCAAGGGGTTGTTGTCGGTTCGTACCACCACCTCAGATCCAGCTAAGTACTCTGCGAATCGCTCCATCATGGCCCACACCACCGCCAGGAGCTCGAGCTTGAAAGAGCTGTAGTTGTTAGGATTGCGTTCGGAGTCGTGCAGTGATCGGCTGCCAAAGGCGATCACCTTCTCTCGGCCGTCCTGCATCTGCGACAACACAGCCCCCAACCCGTGCAAGCTCCTGTCAGTGTGTAGAATGAACGGTTGCATGAAATCCGCGTAGGTTAACACCGGGCTTCTGAGAGTGCTGGCCTTAAGGTCTCAGAAAGCTTCTTCGTGTGGTTCTCGCCACTGTACCTTACAGTTGTTAGCACCAGCTGGGACTCCTCTTAACAGGTCTTGCAGAGCTTGAGCTCGGCGGGCAAAATTTTTCACAAAGCGACGGTAGTATCCAGCCAGCCCCAAGAAGGCCCGCACACCCTTCACCGTCTCGGGGCTAGGTCACTTCTGTATCACAGCGACTTTCTCCGGAGACGGCCTCAGGCCCTCGGCGGAGACCACATGCCCCAGGTATTCTATTTGTGTGCGAAACAGGTGGCATTTTTTGGGGCTTCACCTTCAACCCGTATTTTTACAGCCGGCCGAGCACCTGGCCCAAACGATGCAGGTGGTCCTCAAACATGGCGGCATAGATGATAATGTCGTCCAAGTATATCAGGGTAGTTTTGAAGTTGAGATCACCTACAGTCATGGACAAAAGTTTTGAGAATGACACAAATATTAATTTTTACAAAGTCTACTGCTTCACTTTTTCTAATGGCAATTTGCATATACTCCAGAATGTTATAAAGAGTGATCAGCTTAACAGCAATTACTTGCAAAGTCAATATTTGGCTAGAAAATGAACTTTATCCCCCAAAACACATTTCAACATCATTGCAGCCCTGCCTTAAAAGGACCAGCTAACCTCTTTTCAGTGATTGCTCCATTAACACAGGTGTGGGTGTTGATGAGGACATGGCTGGAGATCAATCTGTCATGATTAAGTAAGAATGACACCACTGGACACTTTAAAAGGAGGCTGGTGCTTGGCATCATTGTTTCTCTTCTGTTAACCATGGTTATCTCTAAAGAAACACGTGCAGTCATCATTGCAATGCACAAAAATGGGTTAACAGGGAAAAGTATCGCAGCTAGAAAGATTGCACCTCAGTCAACAATCTATCGCATCATCAAGAACTTCAAGGAGAGAGGTTCCATTGTTGCCAAAAAGGCTCCAGGGCGCCCAAGAAAGACCAGCAAGCACCAGGACCGTCTCTTAAAAGTGTTTCAGCTGCGGGATCGGGCTACCAGCAGTGCAGGGCTTGCTAAGGAATGGCAGCAGGCAGGTGTGAGTGCATCTGCACGCACTGTGAGGCAGAGACTCCTGAAGCAAGGCCTGGTCTCAAGGAGAGCAGCAAAGAAGCCACTTCTCTCCAGAAAAAACATCATGGACAGACTGATATTCTGGAAAAGGTACAGGCAGTGACATGCTGAGGACTGGGGTAAAGTTATTTTCTCTGATGAATCCCTTTTTCGATTGTTTGGGACATCAGGAAAACGCCTCATTCAGAGAAGACAAGGTGAGCGCTACTACCAGTCTTGTCTCATGCCAACTGTTAAGCATCCTGAAACCATTCATGTGTGGGGTTGCTTCTCAGCCAAGGGAATCGGCTCTCTCACAGTCTTGCCTAAAAACACAGCCATAAATAAAGAATGGTACCAGAATGTCCTCCAAGAGCAACTTCTCCCAACCCTCCAGGAGCAGTTTGGCGATCAACAATACCTTTTCCAGCATGATGGAGCACCTTGCCATAAAGCAAAGGTGATAACTAAATGGCTCAGGGAACAAAACATAGAGATTTTGGGTCCATGGCCTGGAAACTCCCCAGATCTTAATCCCATTGAGAACTTGTGGTCAATCATCAAGAGACGGGTGGAGAAACAAAAACCTAAAAATTCTGACAAAATGAAAGCATTGATTGTGCAAGAATGGACTGCTATCAGTCAGGATTTGGTCCAGAAGTTGATTGAGAGCATGCCAGGGAGAATTGGAGAGGTCCTGAAGAAGAAGGGTCAACACTGCAAATATTGACTTGCTGCATTAACTCATTCTAACTGTCAATATAAGCTTTTGTTACTCATATGTTTGCAATTATATTTCTGTCTGTGATAAAAACATCTGTCAAACACACATAAAAACCAGAGGGCAGCAGATCATGTGAAAATATAATATTTGTGTCATTCTCAAAACTTTTGGCCATGACTGTAGGCACCGCTCCATCAGGCGCTGAAAAGTTCTAGGGGCGTTGGCCAGTCCAAACGGCATCCGGTTGAATTCAAACAGTTCCATGGGCAGAATGAAGGCGGTTTTTGCCCGGTCTTCTTTGGACATTGGTACCTGCTAGTATCTGCTGGCCAAGTCTAAGGTAGAAAAATATTTTGCCTGTCCCAGGGCTGACAGAGACTCCTCTATACGAGGGAGCGGGTATGAGTCTTTGATGGTGCAGGCATTCAACTTTCGGTAATCCACACAGAACCGCAGGGTGCCATCGTTTTTCCGCACCAACACTATGGGGGCTGCCCAGGGGCTTTGACTTTCCCGGATAACCCCTTTTCAAATCATTTGATTCAACAGCGTTTTCACTTCTTGGTACAACTGCGGCGGAATCTGCTGATATCGCTCCCTGATTGGGGCCGTCCCTCCAGTGGGAATGTCGTGTGTAATGGCTGTGGTGCAACCAAAATCGTCCTCATGGCTGGTGAACACTTTTTGGTAATAGCCCAGGAGAGCTTCCACCTGGTGAATTTGGGCAGGGTTGAGGTCAGAGAGTTCAGCTCGCATTTTCTCCAGGATGGCTCGCCCCGCCTGCTCAGGCAGGGGCTCTGCGGTCCAGAAGGCATGCACAGTTACTGCCCAGGGGTCCCCTGGATTCACCCCCATCTGCAATGCTGGGGGTAGGAGCATCTCTTCCATTGGTTTTACCACTTTTGCTATTTCCATGCGGGGCTTCAGGAGAATGTCCTGGTCCTCCAGATTGACACACCACACGAGGACGGTTCACTTTAATACGGTAGCCAGGGTGCAAGCCACCAGGAGCTCAGAGGGTAGATGCTCAAGGAAAAATGGTTCCACCTGCACCTCTACCCCTTCCAGCGGTACATGGGCCTGGACGGGCAGTGCAGCAACTGTCTGTCCTGGCGGTAGCATGAGCTGAGGAGCCACAGGCGCATTCACTCTCCCCAGCACCTCTCCCTCCTGGCAAGCCTCTTAGACTCGCGCATCCTGCACCAGCTGCTGGAACACCTGCCCTTGCAGAGTGCGTGGGCTCCATTGTTTCAAAGTCTCTTGAGCAGGTTCATGGAGAAGGAGACTGCCGAATTCTTTTAGTACATTCATGCCCAAGGTGACGACGTATCCTTCAGCCTCGCCTCCCTGAGTCAGGACCATGCCCTCGCCGGCCCTATGGCTTGCCACACATCGAGATTTGCATCCATGCTACTCCAGCGACAGGAATAGGCAATTGATTGGCAGCCACCAGCTTTATCACGGACCCCCACTGGGGTCGTCTTGTGGCTTCTGGAAAATGTTGTCGGAAGTATGTCTCAGGCATAGTGGTCACTTGTGACCCCGTGTCTGCCATGCATCGCACGGCCTTCAATTTTCACCCAAACCAGTGGACACTTCGCGACCAGGTCCTCGGGACTTCCACCACCACCCCGTGAGGTGCGTTCTGGCTCTGAGCGGCATCCCCCCGGCTCAGAGCCCTCTAGTTTAAACGGCTGCCGGGGTGGGTTCTTTCCCCGCCAAGGGCACTCTCAGGCGAAGTGGACCACCGCTCCACAGTTAAAACAAGCGGCGAGCCACAGAGGTCATTAAACTAGAGGGCTCTGAGCCGAGAGGACGTCACTCGGAGCCAGAATGCACCTCATGGGGTGGTGGAAGTCCCGAGGACCTGGTCGTGAAGTGGGCGGAAATTGAAGACCGTGCCGTGCGTCACTGCATCCTGCCGACTACGCCAAATGTGGTAATCGCAGGTACGCGGGATGCAGTGATGAGTCGGAGATGGAGCAAGCTTAAATGTAACCTTTATATGAGGGTTATGGGAGTCACTGGAAAATTAACAGTAATTCTCCTCGCAGGGAAAATATAGAACAACTTAAACAACACAGCAAAAGGTAATTAGGCAGGTGTCAACGACTATAGGGCCGCGAAAGGGCCGTCTGAATGTCCTAGAACTATTACTAACAGTTAACAAAGTGTCACTTATCCTTCTCTGAGCTGTTGTCTGGAAGGTGTCTGTTCGGCGTCTCAGCCGCTGGGCCCAGCAGACAAGAAGTTGTTGTAGACCTCGGGCGATCATACACCAGGTGCAGATGGGGCGTAAGAGGCCCTGAAGGAATCCCTCGGAGTAGAGACCGCCCCTCTCAGAGGTGAGATGGCGATGGCTGTGGACCCTGCTGTGCAGGCCACAACCGTGGGCTGGAGTGGGACAGTAGCGGCCGCGGATTGCAGCGTACAAGCTGCGACCGCAGGCTGGAGCGGGGCAGTGGCGGCCGCAGGTGGCAAAGCACAGGCCGCAACCGCGGACTGGAACGGGAGAGTGGTGGCCGTGACTGGAGATGTACAGGCCGCAACTGCGGGCTGGGGTGAGGCAGCGGCGGTTGCAGCTGGAGGTGTACAGGCCGCAGCCGCGAGCTGAAGTAATGCAGTGGCGGTCGCGGCTGAAGATGTACAGGCCGAAACCGCAGGCTGGAATGGGGCAGTGGCAGCCACTGCTGGAGACGTACAGGCCGCAACAGTGTGGGTGTCGTGGGTGACAGAGCTTTCTGGCCTCTTAGCTCTGCTCGGGTTCGTCCTCTCACCGAGCCACGTGTGGCCCTGTGTTTCCTCACGTGTGACTGCCGGCCTCGTCTGGTTCTGCAATCTGTCAGGTATCCCCTTCTGGCCTCTCGTTTCCCTCTGCGTCGAGTTTCCTCTGCACATCTTCTAGGGACCTTTTTTAGTCGCCCCGCCCCTTTCCTTGCAGAGCAATCTACCAGCCGTCCTGCCATTTCTTCCCCCCCGTAACCTTCCCACTAGGAACCTAAGTGACAGCCCCCTTGGTTCTGTCTCAGGCACACAGCGGGGGCCTCTCTCCCCTACATTTACACCGTGACAGCAAAGTCTGCCCTGCTGCAAAGTCATATGCACCCCATTACACCTTGGAACCCACATACTGGATGGGCCCATGAAAATCCACTTCACAATATTTATTTTGTTCATCCAGAAGTCGCCAATGATAGACATAAAAGTTTTAGTTACCGTATTTTTCGGACCATAAGACGCACTTTTTTTCCTCCAAATTTGGGAGGAAAGTGTGGGTGCGTCTTATGGTCGGAATGTAACATGTGGGGAGGGGGCAGGGGGCAGCGGTGGAGTGGGATCTCAGGAGGCAGGAAAATATCCCCTCCGCTGCAGGAATCCAGCGCTGGGGAAACCATTGGTCCCGATACTTAATTGCAGTGAATATTAATTAGCCGCTTCCCCGCCCACCTATCAGCTGAGCAGTGAGCCAGGAGCAGCAAATGACAGAGCCACATGGTTCCCCAGTGCCTGATTCCTGCAGCAGCTGGGGATCTGTGTGGGAAATAGAAGGAGGCGGCAGGAGCAGAGTGCAGCAGGAGGCATCGCATACCTGACAGCACAGGGGCTGTGCTGATGCCATGCTGAATGCTCCTGTGGAGGACCTGTGATGAGGTCATGAAGAGGGCGGGCAGGAGCATCACATGACCACACAAAGCCCTGCCTCTTCATGATGTCATCACAGGTCCTTCAGACACACTGTACAAGAAAAAAATAATTAAAAGGTTAGTAAATACAGCACATTAAAAAGCACTCTGCCATCCTGTGGCGGACTATAACTCCCAGCATGCCATAGGATCTGCAGGACATGCTGGGAGTTATAGTTCTCCCATGGGATCTTAAAGCAGCACTCCAGTGTTATCAGTGCTGGAGTGTGGCTTTAAATATAAGCCCTATGCCCCCATTCTTAAGCTGTAGTCACACATGGGAGAAATTTGCACGATTTTTGTGCAAATCTCTCGCATGAACACCCGGTACTGCCACCAGCACTCGGACCGGAGCGTGCGGCTGCATGTATTTCTATGCAGCATGTATTTCTATGCAGCCGCATGTTCCAGTCTGAGTGCCAGCGGCAGTGCCGGGTGTTCACGAGAGAGATTCGCACAAAAATCATGCAAATTTCTCGCATGTGTGACCCCGGCCTTATACTCACCCTCCAGTGTCTTAACATAGTAGTTTACAGACACCACACTGGTCCCGCAGCACCATCTTCTACCTGTAGCTTCCTACATGATAACATGCTATTATATATATAATAACACCACATATAATAGTATGTTATTTATGTTATTAAATATTTTACCACATTTTTTGCTTCAAATATATTTTCCCTATTTTCCACCTCTAAAACCTGAGTGCGTCTTATAGTCCGGTGCGTCTTATAGTCTGAAAAATACGGTAATCTACCCAAGTGATGAATAATGGGGCTTCTGTGCAAGATTTTCAACATATCAAAGTAAATGGCATTTGCATGCTAAAAAAAATAATTACACATCCATGCAAAGTGTTCATTTTCTGAACAGAAACACTTGAAGATTAGTGTTGAGCATTCCGATACCGCAAGTATCGGGTATCGGCCGATATTCGCTGTATCGGAATTCCGATACTTAGTTCCGATATTTTTCCTATATCGTATACCGGAATCGGAAGTTCCCATAATTCTTTGAGAGGCAATGTGATTTTAGTCAGCCAATGAGGAATCTTATGAAGTGTGGGCACATCCTGTAATGCTGCGGTCATCTTAACTAATGGCATGGCTGTGATTGGCTGCTGAAATGATGTCAGAATGCACTATAAAAGGCGCCGCCGCCATTTTAGCGTCACTGTGCTGTGAACTCAGTTAGGGACAGAACGCTGTTCTGCTGACTTTGAGGGACAGTTAGATATTGCGATTTTGTGTACTGGGCTTTAGGCAGGCTAGTTTACCAACCGCTCTGTAAAGCTTCCTTTTGCCAGTGTTGTTTTAACAGCACTGTGCAAGGTGTGTGTGAGAGTGCAGGTGACGCTGCAGTTTGCTCTGCATGCAACGCTGTCTGTAGGCATCTGCACGTGTCACTCACTGACTCTTTTTTTTCTTCAGTGTAATTCTTGCTGCTCCATGCAATTTAACTATTAGTGTGACGCGCTTCCATCCGTATCCAATACATTGGTTGCAAACACTATAGAAGTAGACAAAGGAGTAGCCTTTCACAGATTGTGAACAGTTGTGTTTCAGTGTTCACTTCAGTCTGTGTTTTTTATTTTTTGAGTGCACATCACGCTCCAGTTACTTGTTCAAGCACTGCTGCTTGTACTCTGCTGAGCGTGTCTCAGTGCCTCATCCTTTTCATTTCTCTCCAATTGGTTCTGCTCCAATCCATTTAAAATAAATATAATCTATTAGTGTGACGCGCTTCCATCCGTATCCAATACATTGGTTGCAAACACTATAGAAGTAGACAAAGGAGTAGCCTTTCACAGATTGTGAACAGTTGTGTTTCAGTGTTCACTTCAGTCTGTGTTTTTTATTTTTTGAGTGCACATCACGCTCCAGTTACTTGTTCAAGCACTGCTGCTTGTACTCTGCTGAGCGTGTCTCAGTGCCTCATCCTTTTCATTTTTCTCCAATTGGTGCTGCTCCATTATATTTGAAAAAAATATAATCTATTAGTGTGACGCGCTTCCATCCGTATCCAATACATTGGTTGCAAACACTATAGAAGTAGACAAAGGAGTAGCCTTTCACAGATTGTGAACAGTTGTGTTTCAGTGTTCACTTCAGTCTGTGTTTTTTATTTTTTGAGTGCACATCACGCTCCAGTTACTTGTTCAAGCACTGCTGCTTGTACTCTGCTGAGCGTGTCTCAGTGCCTCATCCTTTTCATTTTTCTCCAATTGGTGCTGCTCCATTATATTTGAAAAAAATATAATCTATTAGTGTGACGCGCTTCCATCCGTATCCAATACATTGGTTGCAAACACTATAGAAGTAGACAAAGGAGTAGCCTTTCACAGATTGTGAACAGTTGTGTTTCAGTGTTCACTTCAGTCTGTGTTTTTTATTTTTTGAGTGCACATCACGCTCCAGTTACTTGTTCAAGCACTGCTGCTTGTACTCTGCTGAGCGTGTCTCAGTGCCTCATCCTTTTCATTTCTCTCCAATTGGTTCTGCTCCATTCCATTTAAAATAAATATAATCTATTAGTGTGACGCGCTTCCATCCGTATCCAATACATTGGTTGCAAACACTATAGAAGTAGACAAAGGAGTAGCCTTTCACAGATTGTGAACAGTTGTGTTTCAGTGTTCACTTCAGTCTGTGCTTTTTTATTTTTTGAGTGCACATCACGCTCCAGTTACTTGTTCAAGCACTGCTGCTTGTACTCTGCTGAGCGTGTCTCAGTGCCTCATCCTTTTCATTTTTCTCCAATTGGTGCTGCTCCATTATATTTGAAAAAAATATAATCCTATTAGTGTGACGCGCTTCCATCCGTATCCAATACATTGGTTGCAAACACTATAGAAGTAGACAAAGGAGTAGCCTTTCACAGATTGTGAACAGTTGTGTTTCAGTGTTCACTTCAGTCTGTGTTTTTTATTTTTTGAGTGCACATCACGCTCCAGTTACTTGTTCAAGCACTGCTGCTTGTACTCTGCTGAGCGTGTCTCAGTGCCTCATCCTTTTCATTTCTCTCCAATTGGTTCTGCTCCATTCCATTTAAAATAAATATAATCTATTAGTGTGACGCGCTTCCATCCGTATCCAATACATTGGTTGCAAACACTATAGAAGTAGACAAAGGAGTAGCCTTTCACAGATTGTGAACAGTTGTGTTTCAGTGTTCACTTCAGTCTGTGCTTTTTATTTTTTGAGTGCACATCACGCTCCAGTTACTTGTTCAAGCACTGCTGCTTGTACTCTGCTGAGCGTGTCTCAGTGCCTCATCCTTTTCATTTTTCTCCAATTGGTGCTGCTCCATTATATTTGAAAAAAATATAATCTATTAGTGTGACTCGCTTCCATCCGTATCCAATACATTGGTTGCAAACACTATAGAAGTAGACAAAGGAGTAGCCTTTCACAGATTGTGAACAGTTGTGTTTCAGTGTTCACTTCAGTCTGTGTTTTTTATTTTTTGAGTGCACATCACGCTCCAGTTACTTGTTCAAGCACTGCTGCTTGTACTCTGCTGAGCGTGTCTCAGTGCCTCATCCTTTTCATTTTTCTCCAATTGGTGCTGCTCCATTATATTTGAAAAAAATATAATCTATTAGTGTGACGCGCTTCCATCCGTATCCAATACATTGGTTGCAAACACTATAGAAGTAGACAAAGGAGTAGCCTTTCACAGATTGTGAACAGTTGTGTTTCAGTGTTCACTTCAGTCTGTGTTTTTATTTTTTGAGTGCACATCACGCTCCAGTTACTTGTTCAAGCACTGCTGCTTGTACTCTGCTGAGCGTGTCTCAGTGCCTCATCCTTTTCATTTTTCTCCAATTGGTGCTGCTCCATTATATTTGAAAAAAATATAATCTATTAGTGTGACGCGCTTCCATCCGTATCCAATACATTGGTTGCAAACACTATAGAAGTAGACAAAGGAGTAGCCTTTCACAGATTGTGAACAGTTGTGTTTCAGTGTTCACTTCAGTCTGTGTTTTTTATTTTTTGAGTGCACATCACGCTCCAGTTACTTGTTCAAGCACTGCTGCTTGTACTCTGCTGAGCGTGTCTCAGTGCCTCATCCTTTTCATTTCTCTCCAATTGGTTCTGCTCCATTCCATTTAAATAAATATAATCTATTAGTGTGACGCGCTTCCATCCGTATCCAATACATTGGTTGCAAACACTATAGAAGTAGACAAAGGAGTAGCCTTTCACAGATTGTGAACAGTTGTGTTTCAGTGTTCACTTCAGTCTGTGTTTTTATTTTTTGAGTGCACATCACGCTCCAGTTACTTGTTCAAGCACTGCTGCTTGTACTCTGCTGAGCGTGTCTCAGTGCCTCATCCTTTTCATTTTTCTCCAATTGGTGCTGCTCCATTATATTTGAAAAAAATATAATCTATTAGTGTGACGCGCTTCCATCCGTATCCAATACATTGGTTGCAAACACTATAGAAGTAGACAAAGGAGTAGCCTTTCACAGATTGTGAACAGTTGTGTTTCAGTGTTCACTTCAGTCTGTGTTTTTTATTTTTTGAGTGCACATCACGCTCCAGTTACTTGTTCAAGCACTGCTGCTTGTACTCTGCTGAGCGTGTCTCAGTGCCTCATCCTTTTCATTTCTCTCCAATTGGTTCTGCTCCATTCCATTTAAAATAAATATAATCTATTAGTGTGACGCGCTTCCATCCGTATCCAATACATTGGTTGCAAACACTATAGAAGTAGACAAAGGAGTAGCCTTTCACAGATTGTGAACAGTTGTGTTTCAGTGTTCACTTCAGTCTGTGCTTTTTATTTTTTGAGTGCACATCACGCTCCAGTTACTTGTTCAAGCACTGCTGCTTGTACTCTGCTGAGCGTGTCTCAGTGCCTCATCCTTTTCATTTTCTCCAATTGGTGCTGCTCCATTATATTTGAAAAAAATATAATCTATTAGTGTGACGCGCTTCCATCCGTATCCAATACATTGGTTGCAAACACTATAGAAGTAGACAAAGGAGTAGCCTTTCACAGATTGTGAACAGTTGTGTTTCAGTGTTCACTTCAGTCTGTGTTTTTTATTTTTTGAGTGCACATCACGCTCCAGTTACTTGTTCAAGCACTGCTGCTTGTACTCTGCTGAGCGTGTCTCAGTGCCTCATCCTTTTCATTTCTCTCCAATTGGTGTCTGCTCCATTACATTTAAAAAAATATAATCTATTAGTGTGACGCGCTTCCATCCGTATCCAATACATTGGTTGCAAACACTATAGAAGTAGACAAAGGAGTAGCCTTTCATAGATTGTGAACAGTTGTATTTCAGTGTTCACTTCAGTCTGTGTTTTTTATTTTTTGAGTGCACATCACGCTCCAGTTACTTGTTCAAGCACTGCTGCTTGTACTCTGCTGAGCGTGTCTCAGTGCCTCATCCTTTTCATTTTTCTCCAATTGGTGCTGCTCCATTATATTTGAAAAAAATATAATCTATTAGTGTGACGCGCTTCCATCCGTATACAATACATTGGTTGCAAACACTATAGAAGTACAGAAAGGAGCCTTTCACAGATAGTGAACAGTTGTCTGCAGTGTTCACTGCAGTCTCTGAGGAATAACCACACTTAGGCCTTATAACTTTTCTGACTTTCTTTATCAATCTACCAAGATGAAGAAGGCAGGGAGTAATGCACGTGGTCGTGGCCGTGGAGTTTCAGCAGGGAGAGGACGTGGGGATTCTGTGGCTGCTGCCGCACCCAGTGACACAGCATCCACCAGTTTTCCCCGTGAGCGTTCCTTTATGCACACTTTTGTAGGAGCTCAGCATACCCCCCTGCTGCGGGAAGAACAAATTGAAGCCGTTGTTGGTTGGATGGCAGCCAATGCATCGACTTCAATTCCTTCCACCTCCTCTCAGGACCACAGCACTGTTGAACAACCATCTGTCTCTTCACCGCCTGCCAAATTGCCCAGGCAGTCAGAGAGTTCTGAACTGGAGCCAGCTGAGTCTCTGCTTCTGTTCTCAGAATCTGTTGGCTTGCAAACAGGGGCCCAGCCAAGCAGCATTCTGGAATGTGAAGAAGAGGCAGTATGCAGTGATGCGCAACAGCTGTGTCTCTCTGAATGTGAAGAGGCGGGTGAGCCAGTGCCGATGGTCAGCACACCACAGAACGCATCTGATGATGATGAGACTCAGGTGCCATTTTCTGTTGAGCATGGTGCTGGCCAGACCACCCAACAGCAGCAGGTGTTGGAAGAGGGTAGTGGAGATGATGAGGTCCAAGACCCAACATGGCGTGAGGAACAGGATGGTGGTGGTAGCAGCTCTGAGGAAGAGATTGCCCCAACGGTCCAAACAGTAGGGAGAGGTAGGCTGCAGACTCGGTTGCCTGTAGCCTCCAGTTTGGCACCCGTTTGTAGCAGTTCTCTTCCAACAGCCAAAACGGGTGCTCCCAGGACTTGCACTGCGTGGTCCTTTTTTGACACACTTGCAGATGATATTTGCTATGTCAAATGCAAGCTGTGTAATCAAAAAGTAAAAAGAGGTAAAAATGTCAGTAACCTTAATACCACAAATATGTGGAAACATGTGCGGTCAAAGCACGTGGTTGAGTTACAAAGACACACTGGAGATGTAGGCCAACCTACAGCAGCACCTACATCTTCAGCTCGTGTTGGAGCCTCTTCCTCCAGCTCACACACAGCTGGTTCGGCTTCCTCACAGGATCGCCATGGAAGAACCTCTGTCACTGTTGTCCAGAGACCCAGTGTTATTCCACCCACAGCTGCAAGTTCCCTGTCATCCTCACAGTCCCAGGCCACAAAACAGCCATCGGTAGCACAGGCATGGGATAAAAGACGGCCATACTCGGCAAACCATCCACGAGCACAGGCTCTGAATGCTGGCATTGCAAAACTCCTGTCCCTTGAAATGCTGTCATTCAGGCTGGTGGAGACTGACAGTTTCCGTAACTTAATGGCATTGGCAGTCCCACAATACAATGTGCCCAGCCGATTTTATTTCAGCAGGCAAGCCGTCCCTGCTCTGAAAACGCATGTTGAGGGAAAAATTAAACATGCGCTACTAAACGCCGTCAGTAGCAAGGTCCACCTGACCACCGATGCGTGGACCAGTACCCATGGCCAGGGACGATACCTTTCCCTCACTGCCCATTGGGTCAATGTTGTGGAGCCGGGTACAGATCTTGCGAGTGGCGCTGTACGTGTTCTGCCAACTCCAAGGATTGCAGGAATCAAGTCTGTCCACATTGACTCCTCCTCCTACTCCAGTTCCTCAGAATCATCGCTGCAGGAGCCGTCACGGTCTACCTCCACATGGACCCGTGAACGCTTACCTGATGCGACCGATATGAGCACAGCCGTGGCCAAACGTCAACAGGCCGTCCTGAAATTAATTTCCATGGGGAATCGGAGCCACACAGCGCAGGAGCTCTGGAATGCCATCAAGCAGGAGAGCGACGTGTGGTTTTTGCCAGCGAATCTCCAGCCAGGCTTGGTAGTGTGTGACAATGGCCGAAATCTGGTGGCAGCTCTGGGCCTTGGCAACCTCACTCACATACCATGTCTGGCACATGTGCTCAACTTGGTCGTGCAGAGTTTTTTGAGGGACTATCCGGATCTTGATGCACTGCTGCACAAGGTCCGCCTAGAGTGCGCTCACTTGCGACGTTCCAGCATGGCCAGATCGCGCATTGCAACTCTGCAACGCAGATTTCGCCTTCCTGAACATCGCATCATATGTGACGTACCCACCAGGTGGAATTCCACGTTACATATGTTGGAGCGGTTGTGTGAGCAGCAGCCAGCAGTAATGGAGTATCAGCTGCATCAGGCGCAATCAACTCGCAATTTGCGCCGTTCACACTTCACCACTACTGAGTGGGCCTCTATGAAGGACATCTGCCACGTTTTGCGTGCGTTTGATGAGTCAACGCAGATGGTGAGTGCAGATGATGCATTAGTCAGCCTGACTGTCCCCCTTATCTGCCTGCTTCAAAAAACACTGCAAGCACTAAGGGATGAGGTTTTGGAAGAGGTGGAGGATGAGGAGTCACAAATTCCATCACCTTCTGGACAGTCAGCGCAACGTGGTTCCTCACAAAGGGCTGGGCAGGGCTCACTTTGTGAGGAGGATGAGGAGGAGTCAATGGAGGAGGAAGACATCACTCCAGAGGGAGGTACACAACGCTCTAGTCAGTATGTAGAGCGAGGGTGGGGTGATGCAGAGCAGGCAGAGATGACGCCTCTTGCAGGGGACAGCGTTTGTTGGCCAGTTGGGAGTCTGCAGCACATGGTTGATTTCATGCTGCAGTGCCTGAGAAACGACCGCCGCATCGCCCACATTCTCACCACGTCTGATTATTGGGTGTACACCCTCCTAGACCCTCGCTACCGGGACAACTTACAAAGCCTCATCACACCGTTGAACCGGGAGCGTAAAATGCGGGAGTACCAAGACACACTGGTGCAATCCATAATGTTCTCCATTCCAGCCGAGAGCACTGCTGCTGCTACTGCTTTACAAAGCAGCTCTGTGCGTCGAGGCAGTGGAGACAGCTCTGCAACAAGAGGGAGCACAAGCAGCGCCTCTGCACAGGGCAAGACCAGTATGTTCCAAATGTTGCGAAGTTTTGTGGCAGCGCCACAAATGTCTACACCATCCGAGACGGCTCCAGTCAGCAGGAGGCAACGTTTCCGTAAGATGGTGACAGACTACATGTCTTTCCCTCTCAGTGTACTCCCAGATGGCTCTTCCCCATTCAAGTTTTGGGTCTCTAAGCTGGATACATGGCCAGAGCTTAGCCAGTATGCATTGGAGGTGCTGGCTTGCCCTGCTGCCAGTGTATTATCGGAGCGCGTCTTTAGTGCTGCAGGTGGTGTACTAACAGACCGTCGCATGCGACTATCCTCCGATAATGTAGACCGGCTTACTTTTCTGAAAATGAACAAGGCATGGATCTCGCCAGAATTTGTCTGTCCGTTTTCAGATTAAATAACTGGTTTGCAACGTTATCCATGTCTCCTGTTATGTTCATCTTTCTACCACCTGAACTCTACTCCCTGGGCTACAACACTGGCAGTTGCTGCTCAGAAGTGTCGTGTCCACAGACCAATACACAAGCTATAGTGTTACTGGGGTTCAGTAATGTCAGCTGTTCCCCTGCTGTGTGAACGGCAAAAAGTCATGCTGCCTCCACCCTGTTGTCTTCTCATCCCTGGGCTTCAACACCGCCAGTTGTTGCTCGGAAGTGTCATTGGCACGGGTACTCACTCCTGCCCAGACTGGTTACAGCACGCCATCTGTTTCCTGTCAGTGTAAACGTCACTTAGCCTCCAATAAGTTGTCCTGTCGTATTGCGGTCGGGTTAGCCGACTCTATGGTGCTTGGGGTTTAGGTGCTTCCTATGTGTGCTGCGGGATATGCAAATAAAGGCTGTTTCCGTTGTGACAATAGGACAATCACCCACTGTAGTACTGTGGGATTCGGTAACTGCGGCCGGCTCGCGGCCTGTCAACTTAAATTTCCATGGGTACCTTCTGCTACCCGTCCGGGTTCCAGTACCGTCAGCTGGTTCTCCGCAGTGCCTTTGGCCTAGGTGCCTCCATCTCGGTATCCAAGTTCCTGCAATGTCTGCTGGTCCTTGGTAGTGCTTTGGAGCACAGGTACCTCCTGCTTAGTAACCGTGTCCCAGTAACATCAGCTGGTACAAGGTTGTGCTACAAATACAAGATACAGAACAAGAGACACAAGAACAATAAGCAGAAGATCTAAAAGCAGAAGAACATGAAGTATAAGACCAAAATGAAGAGCAAAATATATGCTCTAAATTATAAGCAGAAGAAGACTAAGCAGTGTATGGGGGTGGGTCCGTTCCTCCTCGTGGTGCCCCTGGAAAATGCCTGCTGCTGCAGGCTAAACTGAACACGGACAAATACTGTTGTAATTTAAATCTTTTGTGACAGCAAGAACGGAAGAATGAAAAATTCATACTTTGACAGATTACAAGTACAGGATTCTCTGTCACAAATAAGAATATGATGAAGAAGATGAAGTACAATATGAATAAGAATAATAGTTTAATAAGAAGAATATGAGTAATGTTAACAAAAAGATGAATAGCAAGAAGTTTAGGAAGATAAAGAAGGTGAAGATGAAGAATAATTTGATGAAAAAGATGATGCTGCTGAAGATTATGAAGGAGAAAGTGTGTCAAAAGTTAAAAAGGTGAAGAGCATGGAAGTTGTGAAATATACATATTTGCCAAAATAGAAAAAACGTGAACAACATTGTCAATTTCTTCGTCAATCCGAACATCTTTAAAAAAAAAAATATTTATGCTATTCCATTTGATTGGGTTAAACATCTATGCCTTTAATGTCTCCTCAACCTTCCCCAATACATTCTACATTACTCTTTGTTGTTTTCCTTCATGTACAATTAACCAACAAGGCAAGAATGGGGTTTTTTAATTCCGATATTTTGTTCCCATAGACTTACATTGGATTTCCGGTATCGGTATCGGGTATCGCCGATATTTTTTGGGTATCGGCGATACCATTCCGATTCCGATACTTTTGGATATCGGAAAGTATCGCTCAACTCTATTGAAGATCTTTTTTTTTTCGAATGTTAGTGAATAAGATAAAGAAAATAATGTGGCTTCACTGAAATCGTCTTTTGATGGCAAAGAAAAGCATTCAGTGAACTGTGAAACTGTAGGCAAAAATCCTACATTGCAAGATGGTGGACGTTACACAAGGCATGGTTCCAAAAGATTGTTTTCAAATGTCAGAAAAGTGCGTTCTGCCCCTACCAAATACATTTCTCAATGTTCAAATAAGAAAATCACATAGAAAATCACACAGAGTTAAGGAGAACTGACTGCAATGAAAAAAAAGGAAAGAATCAGCATCTCTTCCACCAAAACTTGATAACACTTCAGAGTTGTGGCCGATAAAAATCTCACCAATTAGTCCAAAAGCGAGTGAAACAGATTACTTTAAATCCTTGCAAGACAATAAAGTTTACTAATGTGACACAAAATCATGTATGTTTTCAGTTAAGCTTTTGAGAATAACCAACAATGCAGTCTGAAAGACGTGATTGGAGACATGAGACTGTTAGTTTAAAAAAAAAAGGAGTGTACCATGAAACCTCAAGCTGTCAAACCATTTCTTAGTTTTCAAATTGTAATGGAATCCCGACAATATGTTGAGAGCAAGATGCACTACATTGAAGGACTATCAACTTTTCGTATTTTCTAATGGTATGATGGGTCCCTCTTTGCAGAATTATTTAATAGATAATTTGGCTATTTTATTTGCCAAGTTTTTTAACACTAAGGTTCAGATACGGCTTTAAAGATGGCTAATGCTTGCAATGGAACGCAATTTTATTTCAAAGTACAAAATTAAAGGAATAGTATGATTGAATAGTATGAGTGTGTACACTTTTGTATATTTTAATATACAAAGGTTAAGTACATATAGGGATTAAATACATATAATGATTAAGTATATATAAAGATTAACTACATACAGTATACTTACATCATCACCAAGAGGCTTTTAAACATCATCCATCTGGAATATCAGAGAAGCAACACCAAGACAGAGAACCCCTGGGAGATTCAATACACTGCATGGGCATCCCCAATTATGCAGGTATGAACACACTGTACATGTACAGGTACCCCAGTTTTTCCATCTGTCTTAGTCATGTTTCTCTGGTCTTATATAGTGATTTACACTATGTAATAACTCAAGTTTCACCCAGCCATTCAAGTGGCCAGCTTTCAAGGTCGGATGAAACTGAGATATCATGGAGTTGTGAGACAAAGGGCCATAAACCCTTAAGGCTGGTTCTCACCTAGCGATACACCAGCGATCCCGACAATGATCAGGATCGCTGGTGTATCGCTACATTATCGCTGCTGAGTTGCCAAACAGGCAGCTCAGGCAGCGATCAGTACAAGCCCCGCGCCTGGAAACCCGCTGTGTACCTTGGTTACCAGCGGATCGCTGGTCTCCCGCCTGTCACACGCAGCAATGTGTGCCTGTCAGCGGGAGACCAGCGATCAAAAAAATGTCCTGACATTTCAGCGACGATCAGCGATACCTGATGACCTGAATGTCACATACCGCGATATCGCTGGTGAGCTCGCTGCTGCGTCACAAACTAGCAAGATCGTTGTGTGAGACGGGCCCTTTAGAATATAAAAGCCACAAGGATTTAGATAGTACCATCACAGACAGAGGTTAAGTAAACCGTAAAGTTTTACAATCACAAACCTCAAACATATGGAAGCTTAGAACTGTTTGTGAAGTCAATAAACAAACAGTTCTCCAGATTGTGGCAGGATGAGCATTTTCTTTCACATCTGTAAATCTTCTACCAGAAATGCAGCTATGTAATTGTCTGATTGCATTCTGTTTATTTCAATATGGATTCAAAAGAGCCATTTGTATATTCACACTACACTATTAACAGCAATCATATCTATATTCAGCCGCTCTTGAAAAACTTAAGCTTAACCTATAGACTACTCTGGATAATCATGACAATCTTCTTGACCAGTATCTATAGGTAAGTAATGTTAAAACTAGCCGCTAGTATGTATTCTGGAAAGAAAAGAGACAACTGCAAGAATGTGAAGATGTTTATTCAGCGTTTCCAGAAAAACAAAAGCTTAACCCATTGAGTACTGGGGAGAATCATTACAATCAACTTTCCCAGGATTTACAGGCAAATAATGTACAAAACAGCTGCTACTATGTATTCCTGAAATACAAGAGAGAAGTTTACTAATGTGAAGATGTTCAGAAAAAGAACTGTGACCATGGCAAATTTTCCCTAACTGTTCCTTTCAGCTGTGGAGTAAATATTGGAGACACCATAGATGATCACAGGGGTTTCAACAAAGTAATTTACAAATAATAAGATCATTTTTTTTATTTTCCGGTTTATAATCCAGTAAAGACCATGCAGTCTCAGTAATAGAAGTTATCTCTTCAAAAATTGAATAAGTCCTCAGCATCTACAAGCATTCAGCCATCACTGTTTTGTATTGAACTCTTACCATTTGATGCAGTCAAAGTTATGGCTCTCAAGGAGATAAACAAATATAGTGGACAAAGAAATATTTCTAATGAAATACTGAGCCTACGTAACGGCATTGCTTTATCAAATTTATATGAAGTGTATTGTGTCCAATGTGAGCAACCAGGCAACAAAAAAAGGAGCTTTTCAAGTGAGCTCTTTAAGGTACATAAATGTTATGAAGGAACGTGACAAGACTGGCCTATGCCGAGGAGTGAACACGAGGAGGGGGACGTTAGTACCGGGCCGGTCGGCACTGTTGGGGTTCCTGTTCTAGTACATGGGCAGACCACCATAAGCTCCTCTTACTGGCAGACCAAGAAAGCTACAACATGGATACACAGCTTAGTGTGAAGCCATTAGAGCCATATGATCGTTATTGTCACAGTCCACTGGGCGTGTTTGAGAAATTCATGGTGGAAATCCCTCCCAGATCCTGCATCTTTTCCTGATCCTGATGTACCAAGAGTTTCAGAATCTCCTTCCACATGGGAGTCGAAACATTCCATGGTCACCCCAAATTCTCAAGACGTCAGTGCACCCACCAGGGATAAAAGTGGCTTATTAAAGAGAACGTGTGGCGCCACTGAGGGTTCAGTCGCCACAGAGGTATTGCACCTCATCCAGAGGTGTGATACCCCACTCTCAGGTAAGGAGGGAGCAACACCCAGGCCTCTAACACCTGCACCCAATACAGACTATAGCAGCCGGCACCCTGGACGTACCCCACGGGAGGATGGTCTCATCCCAGGCTGGGAAGTAAAGAGTGAATGGGTGGGTGGAGCTAGCAAGTAGGAGCGGGAGTGAAGCTTTAGGAAGCAAGGAACAGAGCCTAGAGAGACGTGAGTAGGAAGTGGAAAGAGACAGACGTATGGTGAAGCAGCTCCCTGTCAGGAGGAGCTGCAGAGGAAAGGAGAATAGAGACAGACTCAGAGGGGACCTTGAGCTGGGAAGAGCTCGGTCCCAGACGTGGAAAGTGAAGAAGAGAGAAGCAGAAAAGCAGAGAAGCTTCTGGAGGGAGAGAAGGGGTCCTAGGGACAAGGAGAGAGCGAGATCCATTCGTGGGGCCTGATCTGTTTGCAGAGGGACCAGGCCGCAGAGGGGACTCGGCCCCTTAGCCTAGTGGAGAACTTTAGGACTCAGCTAGCAAGCCGACTGCTGTGGTAACTTTAGGGATCACAGACAACAACCACATTCATCTTCGCCGGAGAGGTAGCTATATAGAATCAAGGAAACGCAGAGATAAGACGTTATCCGACAGGATTCACAGCCGCTGATCTGGGACACTGTTTGTGAAGGTGCTGAAAAGGTAGAAGGCGGGAAAATCAACACAGTGAGACGGCCAGTGAAAGGAACACACATTTAGAAAGGAGTCTTGGAAAGGTGTTTCCCAAACTACCTGGGAGTTTGCTGAGCCCCTCACCTGGAAGACACGGTACCAAACGGGCATCTATACTGCCGGCATCTGAACTGTGAGTAAAGCCTTGGAAACTGCATCTGACTGTGTCCTCTCAAGTTCTTCCTGCGGCACACATTCCACTCTGCTACATCTCCCAGCATCATTACCATCTATTACATGTTCCTGCCCTGGGACAACATAGCCTCACCTGTGGGAGACTTTACCAACTCTGCTGCATCTCACCATCTGTCCCAGAGGATCTGCACCGCAGCACTGTTCATCTCTGACCAGAAACCACAGGTGGCATCACGAATACTATACTACAAACTCTATCATCCCCTGTAAATATTCCCATTTTATTGGACGCCCAGGGCCACGGACCGGTCACTGCTGCCGTGACATACCCCTTTAATACACCGGCCCAGGACCGAGTATCCTACTGCCTTGGCGGGCAATCCATTTTGGCATCACGAACAGGATTACGAAGCCCGATATCACCGGGTCCTGTGTGCCTATGCTGCATTGTCTTTTGTGCAAGAAGAATTACGTAAAGCGCTAGAAACTTTGTTGGAGATTGTGAAAGACTATCTGTCATGATCCACATTTGGATCTGTGGCATGGCTCTCTCTGCATGTTGAAACCGTGTTTCTGTCTGGCCAATGGGGGTTAATCCCTGAATTTGCCCCTGGTGGCCGCTGGTGGAATTGCATGTCTGATTGCTTGTCAGGAGTAGGTGGGACCACTCCCACTTCCTTTATAAGGTCACCTGAGTTGTCAGCTGGTGTTGGTGATATTACTTCTCTTGAAACCAACCTTGCTGGAGCCAGAAGCTGCTGAGCGCAGTGGTGCTTCTTCTGTTCCCCAATTGTGGTGCCTTACTTTGCTGTACGGAGCTAACAGCAGAGAGAGCTAAGTGTTTGCTGTTTTGTTGTTTTACCCTTAAGTGTCTGTCTTTCCTTTTAGTTGTGTTTGGTGTTTCTCACATTATTCCCTGTCTCACCACCGGGGGAGGGGGTTGGTGGGTTTAGCTCAGGGCTAAACAGGAGACAGGGACAGGTCGGGGGACTTGGGCCTTGCTACCATTAAGCATACCCCCAAGTTATGGAAAGACAGGTTCTCCCTTAGCTTTAGGGGCAGTTCAGGGGCCCAGGTTCCTTGTTCTGGACCTCGGCTTAGATGCAGGTTCAACCATCACCTAAGATATCTCTCCCTGACAAGTTTTCTGAAGGGAGAGATACATTTCTGGTTTTTCAGGAGGCCTGTAAATTATATTTCAGGCTCCACCCCTGTTCATCAGAGAGTGAGGAACAGCGTGTTGGGATTATTGTCTCCCTTCTTAGGACCTTCTCCCTGCCGACCGATTCACCATCTTTTCGGTCGGTGGACGGGTTTTTCGCGGCTCTGGAGCTGGTGTATGGAGATCCTGATGGCGTCTCCCTGGCGGAATCTCGACTCCGTAAGATCAAGCAGGGGGACCGGCCGGCTGAGGAGTACTGCTCAGAGTTCAGGAGATGGGCCACTGACACACAGTGGAATGATACTGCCCTTAGGAGTCATTTTGTGCAGGGTCTGTCCCCAAGGTTGCAGGATACTCTGGTGCAGTACGCCGCCCCCAGGTCATTGGAGGCCGCCATGTCCCTTGCCATCCGGGTGGATAGATGCCTCAGGGAGAGGCATACACCAAAACTGCCCCCTGTTCTCCTGGTTAGGGAGGAAGACACAGTTGTGCAGTCGGACGACCCTATGCAGGTGGGAGCAGTTGGTTCGCAAACGGGTTTGCCTGCAGTTCGACGTGGTGAGGGGGCATGTTTTTTCTGTGGGCAGACTGGTCATTTTATTGGGGTCTGCCCAGCTCGCGCCAAAACATCTGTACCATCTAAGAAGCCACAGCAGGAGTTAATTTGGTGGATGCTCCCTTTGTCCAGACCAATTGCATGATGTGTAAGACGCTAGCAAATCCACTAGGCGTCCAGACCATTGACTCTGTCCCACTCAGCCAGGGACCACTCCCACTTCCTATATTAGGTCAACTGAGTTGTCAGCTGGTGTTGGTGATATTGCTTGTCTTGAAACCAACCTTGCTGGAGCCAGGAGCTGCTGAGCACAGTGGTGCTTCTTCTGTTCCCCAATTGTGGTGCCTTACTTTGCTGTGCGGAGCTAACAGCAGAGAGAGCTAAGTGTTTGTTGTTTTGTTGTTTTACCCTTAAGTGTCTGTCTTTCCTTTTAGTTGTGTTTGGTCTTTCTCACATTATTCCCTGTCTCACCTCCGGGGGAGGGGGTTGGTGGGTTTAGCTCAGGGCTAAACTGGAGACAGGGACAGGTGTTGTGAATGGACTTGAAATGAGTTCTGAGCAGAGGCTCCCTCTGGTGGTTACAAACGGTACTGGACTGTCCAGTGAAGATTGTGAGGATTGGGAATCAGGTGTTACTGACTGGTCTTATATAAGGGAGTCACCTTCCCATCAGGGTTGCCGGTGATCAATTGTTCTGGTCTTAATCCTTGATTCCTGTTTCCTTTGTAGCCTGCTGTGTCGTGTCTGCATCTCCTGCTAACAGATAAGACATTTTCTTCTTTTTGCTTTTGTGCTTGATTTTTGCATTTTGTCCTGCACTTCTGTGGGGGCCTTCAGGGTCCCCTCCGGGGGCTTTTGCCCTCTCAGTTTTGTTCAGCCACTGATGTTTGTACATTTGCTTTTTCCAGTTTTTTCAGTGGCTGCTGTTTTGATTTTGTTACACCAGAGAACTAATTTAGGTGGTAGAGGTCGTGTGATCTCAGGTGTTTTTGAAATTAGTAAAGTTGGTGCTTTTCAGGGTTTTTTGGCATTGCAGTAAGTGCCCTTCCTATCCTTTTCTATTTAGATAGTTTGGGCCCCAACGTTTGCTCATACTATTTTCTGTCTGTGTCAGTATTTCCTCTTGTCTAACTGCCATTACATGTTTGGGGGCTTTCTATGTTCTTTGGGGATCTGCTCCGGGGCAGATAGCTTTCCTCTTTCTATCTTTAGGTATAGTTAGTTTCTCAGGCTGTGACGAGGCGTCTAGGACCAACATAGGAACGCTCCACGGCTGCCTCTAGTTGTGGTGGTTAGTCAGGGTACTGCAATCTCATAGATTCCAACTGCTCTGGTGTATTGCCTTTTTTACCTGCACTCCTCAGCTACCAAATCATAACAGACAGGTTTGCTGACTTGGGCCTTGCTACCATTAAGCATACACCCAAGTTAAGGAAAAACAGGTCCTCCCTTAGCTTTAGGGGCAGTTCAGGGGCCCAGGTTCCTTGTCCCCTGCATTTCTACAACTGCCCCGCTACACTATCGCCATATTTGCACCATGAGGCGTGCAAGAAGAAGGGCGTATCATCTTGGGCGGGGACACACCAAGTGGCACAAAAGATATGGCTGGCCAGTCTAAATTTTACTGCGCCATAAGAACCTGCCAGTCAGCAAGAGAAATCCGCCAACTGATCATAGATGGCAGGAAAAGAAGGAAGAAGAAGGTCCACCCCCAGAAGAAAACGCGGGAACTCATGCATGCTGCGACACTAGAGCTAATCAGCAAGATGGCGGCTGGTGGTGACCAGGGATGCGGAGGAGCAGAGGAGAGCTCCTTCCCCAGGCTAGAGGAAGAGGAACCACCAGTGGCCATGGAGCAAGTGCTGCCAGACCAAGAAGTACCAGAGTTAACCCGGCAGCAGGAAGAAGCAGAGGCGATGGCTCAGAGCTGGTGGAAGACCACGCTGGGCCAGAGACAACCACTGGAGCCGAAATGACCGCTCTGGCACCCCAACACTCCTGTCCCGGAGGAGGAAGGAGAATCAGGCCCCGGAGAAGCCAGCGAGGCCGAGGACCGGGCCTCAGCGGACGACGATTCACTATTAGGCCCGTGTCCCACCGCGTGCTTCCCTGGACTGGGATCGGCTATGCGGGTTATAGGACAGATTTGGGCCCGTGCTGCAACCAACCCCGGCGGAGACCGAGGTACATGCTAAGCGAGTGGTGTACCGCTGGACAACTAAAGGGACTGAGCTCATCGGATTCCCGGACCAGCAGACCGACGGAGAAGAACTGGAAGTACTCAACTGGGACGCTTATGACAAAAAGTTTACCGACCACTGGGAGCAGCAGGACCGGGTGGAGCAGGCCCGGCACCAGGAGCAGACGGAGCGCGACCTGGCAGAAAAGCAGCGGACCCGGCAGGAGAGAGGTACGGGTCAGGGACCGCTGTGGCAGGGCGCTGTGGTGGAGTTCCGTTTAAAGGGAGCATGGGGGTTCATTAAGGAACCACAACTGCTGGTGGAGGTCTTCGTGAATCGGCGGGACGTGGAGGCCCACCTGAGGGAGGGACACCCAGACCCGGACCTCTACCCTGGAGACATAGTCACCTACACTCGGCACTGGGGCCTCAAGGGCTGGTACGCCCTAAACGTCCGCAAGCACCATGCAGCCGTCACCGAGCAGGGAGCTGCCGGTGGAACCCCGCAAAGCCAGCCAGACCCGGTCAGGCTGCAACCCCTCCTCCTCCCTCATCCAGGCCGAGTACTGTAAGTACTCAAAATGTGTCCATCCAAACTGATATAGTCGGACACGACATTACCATACACGCCACCAGGAGGCATCACGTCATGGTAGCACCAGGAGTGGCAACGGTATATGAATTCCCAGAAGAGGAATCAGTGGCACCAGGTGCTGCTGCTAAGATAGATTAAACAGTGACAGAGTATAATTGTAAATAGTGTTATGCACAGTTCCTACAAGTTGACCGGGTAGGGTTCTGCACAAGTTCATATGTTTTAACCTTCCAAGAACTGAGAGGCCATGAACTATGGTTTGTCCGAACTTCCTTTTAAATAGTTATGCACCTATTTTGATGCTCCATCTTGGTTTTACTTGAAGCCTGTAGGGTGCGCTGACACCCTATACTACTGCTCTACTGACCGCAGAACGAAAACCCGTTTGGCACGGCCAAAGATGTGCTCCAAAGAGGAGGCCAGTTGTTGCCTTGCAGCCCGCCCAAGGCCTATGTGGAGGGTTTGTGACGGGTCCCTCAAAGCTGCACTAAGAGAAAGAAGAAAGAAAAGTTTTACTGAACTTGAATGAAAATGTTTTATTGCACTTAATTTGAAAAATGGTTAAGAGCACTTGAAGATACCCCGGCTGGGAGAGTATCTGCCACCTACCTCATTTGATGACAGTTATGATTGTGTATTAATAAAAGTGTTATTATATTTGTACATTATGCTTAGATTAAAGTCAGAATTGTTTTATATTGCAGACTTGTTTTATATTGTAGAAGTCATGGAAGAGCACTTGTAGATAATATGTGTGATAGTTATTGGTCACAGGTACCACTTAGTGTAAATATGTACAGACAGCCGTTTGAGGACTGAAAGCACCTTTTGCAGAGTGTGTTTTAGGAAGAGAGAAGAATAAGTAGGGAGAGGCATTATCTGAATCTGACAGAGCCTTAAGGGTATGCCACACTAAACAACATCGCTAACGGGATCGCTAAAAAACGTCACTATTTGGCGATCCCGTTAGCGATGTTGTTGTGTGCGGCATCTGTCAGCGACGTGGCCCCTGCTGAGATCCTGCTGTGATCTCGCTCGTCGCTGGAATCGTTCCGGACCCTATTTTATCGTCGGCGCTCCCGCTGGGTAAGTATTATCTCTGAGTGTGGCACCTTTTCTTAGCGATTTAGCGGTACTTTTGTACCGCTAAAGTCGTTAAGGAGATCGCTAACCGCGATAGCGTCCTTAACGACATCGCTAAATGTGGCCGACACTAGCGATATTGTAAACGATCCCGCTAGCAATCTCATTAGTATGCGACGCTAACGAGATCGTTAGCGGGATCGTGTAGTGTGGCAGTACCTTTAATGTAGTGACAGTACTTTTGTGGAAAGAGAAGCAAATGTAAATAGTATTTTTGTAGGAAGAATTATGCTCTATCCTGGTAGCGAAGTTGAAAGTTTAACGGTTGCTGCCAGTAGCACTTTTACAATAGATAATGTAGGTTAATGTTATTATGCAACGTTTAAGAACAAGTGCCTCCCATAAAGGGAAGTTGCGTTTTCATATTGTTGTACCTGTTGAGATCTCAGCATAAAATTTTGTATGTTTCCAGTAACACCTGTTTTACTCTGCTTCAGCCCGCGGACGTGCTGTGTTTAACAGGGGGTATGCGGCGCCCCTGAGGGTTCTGTCGCCACAGAGGTATTGCACCCCATCCAGAGGTGTGATACCCCACTCTCAGGTAAGGAGGGAGCACCACCCAGGACTATAACACCTGCACCCAACACAGACTACAGCAGCCGGGCAGGGCACCCTGGACATACCCTATGGGAGGATGGTCTCATCCCAGGCTGGGTAGTAAAGAGTGAATGGGTGGGTGGAGCTAGCTAGTAGGAGGGGGAGTGAAGCTTTAGGAAGCAAGGAACAGAGCCTAGAGAGACGTGAGGAGGAAGTGGAAAGAGACAGACGTATGGTGAAGCAGCTCACTGTCAGGGGGAGCTGCAGAGGAAAGGAGTATAGAGACAGACTCAGAGGGGACGTTGAGCTGGGAAAAGCTCGGTCCGAGACATGGAAAGTGGAGGAGAGAGAAGCAGAAAATGAGGGAAGCTTCTGGAGGGAGAGAAGGGGGCCCTAGGGACACGAAGAGAGCGAGAACCATTCATGGGGCACAATCTGTTTGCAGAGGGACCAGGTCGCAGAGGGACTGGGCCCCTTAGCCTAGTGTGTTGTGAACGTATTGGAGACGACTTCGGAGCTGAGGCTCCCTCTGGTGGTTGCTGAGGGTATTGAATCTATGTGGAACACCAAGAGTCCTACACCTGCAGCTGACGAGTGGTTGTCAGGTGATACTGACTGGCCTGATTTAAGTGAGCTGACCTCCCATGATCCTTGCCGGTGATCAATTGTTCTTCCTGGTCTAGGTTGGAATTCAGCTTGCTATTCTGCTGTCTCCTGCTTGCATTCTGATAAGTCTCTTCCAGTTTTTTTTAATGTGGTTTGAATTCCTTGCTGTTGTGAATGTGTTAGAAATGAATTCTGAGCGAGAGCTCCCTCTGGTGGTTACAAACAGTACTGAACCATTCAATGACGATTGTGAAGATTGGCGATCAGGAGTTACAGACTGGTCTTATATAAGGGAGGTTCCCTCCCATCAGGGTTGCCGGTGATCAATTGTTCTTGTCTCAACTTTGGTTCCTGGTTCACTTGGAAGCTTGCTGTGTTTTGCCTGCATCTTCTGCTAACAGATAAGATTTTTTCTGCTTGTATTTTTGTGCTTGCTTTTTGCATTGTTTCCTGCACTCTTGTGGAGGTCAGCCAGGTCCCCTCCGGGGGCTTGTGCTCCTCTCAGTTTATCTGAGCCTCTGTTATTTGTTCTTTTGCCTTTTCCAGTTTTTTTCAGTGGCTGCGGCTTAGTTTTGTGACACCAGAGAACTAATTTAGGTGGTAGAGGTCGTGTGATCTCAGGTGTTTTTGTAATTAGTAGAGTTGGTACTTTCTAGGGTTTTTTGGGATTGCAGTAAGTGTCCTTCCTATCCTTTTCTTTCTAGGAAGATTTGGCCCCGTTTGCTCATACTATTTTCTGTCTGTGTCTGTATTTCCTCTTGTCTAACCGCCATTACATGTTTGGGGGCTTCCTATGTTCTTTGGGGATCTGCTCCGGGGCAGATAGTTTTCCTCTTTCTATCTTTAGGTGTAGTTAGCTTCTCAGGCTGTGACGAGGCGTTTAGGACCAACATAGGTACGCCCCACGGCTGCCTTTAGTTGTGGTGGTTAGTCAGGGTACTGCAATCCAGTAGATTCCAACCTCTCTGGTGTATTGCCGTTTTTGCCTGCTCTCCTCAGCTACCAAAACATAACAGTATCACCGGCCAAACTGAAAATTATATTGTACACACAGAAGGGAAAAATAGTGTGGAAAAAAAAAAGGGATTGTCAGAGTTGTCAGAGATTTTTTTTTTCCCTCTGTTTCTCTGAGTGCTGAGGAGGATTTTTTTTTCTCTCAATGGAGCTTGCACAGTTGTCTGGCCGTGTGGATCAGCTTGCCACTGAAGTTCGGAGTATTGCTATCTATCTTGCAGGGTTGCCTGTTGTGGAACCTAGGATTCCCATGCCAGATTTGTTTTTAGGGGATCGAGCTAAATTTCTGAATTTCAAAAATAACTGTAAGTTGTTTTTTGCCTTAAAACCTAAGTCCTCAGGGAACGCAGCACAGCAGGTTCAAATTGTCATCTCTCTCCTGCGCGGCGATCCTCAGGATTGGGCTTTTTCCCTGACACCTGGGAACCGTGTTTTGAGTAATGTCGATGCATTTTTTCTGGCTCTGGGGTTATTGTACGATGAACCTAATGTCACTGATCAAGCTGAAAAAACCTTGTTGGCATTAAATCAGGGGCTTGAGGACGCTGAGTTATACTGTCAGAAATTTCGTAAGTGGGCAGTCCTGACCAAATGGAATGGTGATGCTTTGGCAGCCCTTTTTCAGAAGGGTCTGTCAGAGAATGTAAAAGATGTTATGGTGGGTTTCCCTGCTCCCTCTGGTCTCAATGATTCTATGTCATTAGCGATTCAAATTGACAGACGTTTGCGTGAGCGTAGAGGTATGCGTGGAATAGTGTTGCCTTGTGAACCAGCTTCTGAGCCCATGCAGTGTGATAGAGTGGATTCTGGGGCACAGCGTCATGAGTTTCGAAAACGCAATAGGTTATGTTTCTACTGTGGTGACGCCTCTCATGCTATTTCAGTCTGCCCTAAGCGGGGAAGACGTTTTGCATGCTCAGTTGTCTTGGGTAGTGTTCAGAATAAATTTCTGTTGACTGTTACCCTGATTTGCTCCCTGTCCACATTTTCTGCTCAGGCTTTTGTTGATTCGGGAGCAGCTATTAATCTGATGGATTTTGATTTTGCTAAACGTTGTGGGTTTCCCTTGATACCACTACGGAAGTCTATTCCCCTAATGGGGATTGATTCTACCCCTTTGGCTGAGAATAAACCCCAGTTCTCTACTCAGGTGATAATGAGGGTTGAACCTGATCATCAGGAGAGTTGCAAATTTTTGGTGCTGTATAATCTGCATGACATAATTGTACTAGGTTTCCCTTGGTTACAGTCTCATAATCCTGTTTTGGATTGGAAATCTGTGTCTGTAACCAGTTGGGGCTGCCAATGTGTTAATGCCAACACTCCTGTTTTTTCTGCCTCTCCTCAGGCTCAGGATGTTCCTGACTTTTTGACTGATTTTTCTGCTGTGTTTAGCGAAAGTATATCTGCATCCTTGCCCCCTCATAGGAGCTATGACTGCGCTATTGAATTAGTGCCTGGTAGTAAATTCCCTAAAGGTCGCCTTTTTAACTTGTCTGTACCTGAACATGACGCTATGCGGTCTTATATCAAGGAGTCATTGGAGAAGGGTCATATCAGACCATCCTCTTCACCCTTGGGTGCTGGTTTTTTCTTTGTGGCCAAAAAGGATGGTTCATTAAGGCCGTGTATTGATTATCATCTCTTGAACAATATCACTGTGAAATATCAATATCTGTTACCCTTGATTTCTGACCTGTTTTCCAGGGTGAAAAGTGCTACTTGGTTTACCAAGCTTGACCTCAGGGGGCGTATAACCTTATTTGCATTAAGCACGGGGATGAATGGTAGACGACATTCAATACCCAGAGGGGCATTTTGAGTACCTAGTGATGCCCTTTGGGCTCACTAATGCTCCTTCTGTCTTACAGTCCTTCATGAATGACATTTTCAGGGATTTTGTGGATAAATTTCTGATTGTCTATTTGGATGATATCTTGATTTTTTCCAATGACTGGGACTCTCATGTGAAACATGTTCGGACTGTGTTCCAGATTTTGAGAGAGAATGCTCTGTATGTGAAGGGATCAAAGTGTCTTTTTGGCGTACAGAGGATCTCATTTCTGGGATTCATTTTGTCCCCATCTGTTATTGAAATGGACCCGGTCAAAGTTCAGGCCATCTGTGATTGGGTCCAACCTACTTCATTAAAGGCTCTTCAGAGATTCTTGGGTTTTGCCAATTTTTATCGTAAATTTATTGGTAATTTCTCTGTTATTGTTTAACCATTGACTGATTTGACAAAAAAGGGTTCTGATGTGGTGAATTGGGGCAGTCTCTGCGTTTCAGGAACTTAAACAGAGATTCACTTCTGCTCCTGTTCTACGGCAGCCTGATGTTTCTCTGCCATTTCAGGTGGAGGTTGATGCCTCTGAAATTGGGGCAGGTGCCGTTTTGTCCCAAAGAGATCCAGAGACCTCTAAAAGTAACCCTTTTGCCTTTTTCTCTCGAAAATTTTCTCCAACTGAACGTAATTATGACGTGGGTAATCGGGAGTTATTGGCCATGAAGTGGGCTTTTGAAGAGTGGAGACATTGGCTGGAGGGAGCCAAACATCAGGTGGTGGTCCTCATGGATCATAAGAATCTGGTTTATCTGGAATCAGCCAAGCGACTTAATCCTAGACAGGCCAGGTGGGCCTTGTTTTTCACACGTTTTAATTTTGTGGTTTCCTTTCTTCCTGGCACTAAGAATGTTAA
>JARQOD010000002.1:417280532-417323683 GCA_033576555.1 Oophaga sylvatica
AAACAGGATTAAGAATCTCCATGATCTATAAAGGTCCAATGAACCTGGGCTTAAATTTAGGAGATGCCACTCTCATAGGAATATTTCTTGGGGAAACAACCAGACCAAGTCCCCCACTTTAAACCAAGGACCATCAGCCCCCCCCTATGCCCGGTTACAAACCGCTGGGCCCTCTCCTGAGAGAGGGAAACCTCTCCACTACCTGGCCCCAAAAATCTGTTGCATACGCTCCACAACAGAGTCAACACGGGACAGACAGAAGCCCCGTCGTCCTGAAAAAATCGAGGGTGAAACCCAGAATTACAAAAAAAAGGAACATCAAAGTGGCAAAAGCTAGCCCAATTATTAAGAGCAAACTCACCCAAAAGGGCAAAAAGAGACCCAGTCATCCTATCACCCAACACAAAGCATCTAGATAAGTCTCCAATGTCTGGTTTGTTCTCCAGTTTAAACCATTGTCTGAGATGAAACGCCGAGGAGAAAGACAATTGAACACAAGTTTAGAACAAAAGTCCTCCAAAATCTGGAAACAAACTGGACTCCTCTGTCAGACACAAGTTCTCAGGAATGCCGTGTAAACGAACCAACGTGCTAAAGGGAACAAAGGCACCAATTCAGAGGAGAAAGGGCAACTTAGTAAGGGCACAAGATGTACATTTTGGGAAAACCTATCACAAATCCCCCAGATGACGGTCATTCTCTGAAAACATGGAGGTCGGAAATGAAATCCATAGAGAAAAGGGGTCCATGGTCTCTTTGGGCAAAAGGCAATGGCATCAACAAACCACTAGACGAGAGCAAGGCTTGGAGCGAGAGCAAGTCCCGCGGGACTGCACAAATTCCCTGACATCACGAGACAAGGTAGGCCAACCAAAAGGACCGACTAACCAAGTCTCTGGTACCAAAAATTCCGGGATGCCCAGCCAACGCGGAACAATGAATCTCAACATCACACTCTTTTCCACTGGTCCCCCCACAAACAATTTCAACAGGGCAGCGCTCGGGCCTATCCTCCTGACACCCCTCCAAGCAAGTCTCAAATTGGGTGAGATGGCGGAAAGAACTACACCCTCTTTCAAAATAACAGAAGGATCAGATAACTCAGGAGAGTCCGCAAGGAAACTCCTCGAGAGGGCATCCGCCTTAACATTCTTAGTGCCAGGAAGAAAGGAAACCACAAAATTAAAACGTGTGAAAAACAAGGCCCACCTGGCCTGTCTAGGATTGAGTCGCTTGGCAGATTCCAGATAAACCAGATTCTTATGGTCCGTAAGGACCACCACCTGATGTTTGGCTCCCTCCAGCCAATGTCTCCACTCTTCAAAAGCCCACTTCATTGCCAGTAACTCCCGATTACCCACGTCATAATTACGTTCAGTTGGAGAAAATTTTCGAGAGAAAAAGGCACAAGGGTTACTTTTAGAGGTCTCTGGATCTTTTTGGGACAAAACGGCACCTGCCCCAATTTCAGAGGCATCAACCTCCACTGAAATGGCAGAGAAACATCAGGCTGCCGTAGAACAGGAGCAGAAGTGAATCTCTGCTTAAGTTCCTCAAATGCAGAGACTGCCTCAGGAGGCCAATTCACCACATCAGAACCCTTTCTGGTCAAATCAGTTAATGGTTTAACAATAACCGAGAAATTACCAATAAATTTACGATAAAAATTGGCAAAACCCAAAAATCTTTGAAGAGCCTTTAATGAAGTAGGTTGGACCCAATCACAGATGGCCTGAACCTTGACTGGGTCCATTTCAATAACAGATGGGGACAAAATGAATCCCAGAAATGAGATCCTCTGTACGCCAAAAAGACACTTTGATCCCTTCACATACAGAGCATTCTCTCTCAAAATCTGGAATACAGTTCGAACATGTTTCACATGAGAGTCCCAGTCATTAGAAAAAATCAAGATATCATCCAAATAAACAATCAGAAATTTATCCACAAAATCCCTGAAAATGTCATTCATGAAGGACTGGAAGACAGAAGGAGCATTAGTGAGCCCAAAGGGCATCACAAGGTACTCAAAATGCCCCTCAGGGGTATTGAATGCCGTCTTCCATTCATCCCGTGCTTAATGCGAATAAGGTTATATGCCCCCCTGAGGTCAAGCTTGGTAAACCAAGTAGCGTTTTTCACCCTGGAAAACAGGTCAGAAATCAAAGGTAACGGGTATTGATATTTTACAGTAATATTGTTCAAAAGATGATAATCAATACACGGCCTTAATGAACCATCCTTTTGGCCACAAAGAAAAAACCGGCACCTAAGGGTGAAGAGGATGGTCTGATATGACCCTTCTCCAATGATTCCTTGATATAAGACCGCATAGCGTCATGTTCAGGTACAGACAAGTTAAAAAGGCGACCTTTAGGGAATTTACTACCAGGCACTAATTCAATAGCGCAGTCATAGCTCCTATGGGGAGGCAAGGATGCAGATTTACTTTCGCTAAACACATCAGAAAAATCAATCAAAAAGTCAGGAACATCCTGAGCCTGGGGGGAGGCAGAAAAAACAGGAGTGTTGGTATTAACACATTGGCAGCCCCAACTGGTTACAGACACAGATTTCCAATCCAAAACAGGATTATGAGACTGTAACCAAGGGAAACCCAGTACGATAATGTCATGCAGATTATACAGAACCAAAAATTTACAGCACTCCTGATGATTAGGTTCTACCCTCATTATCACCTGAGTAGAGAACTGAGGTTTATTCTCAGCCAAAGGGGTAGAATCGATCCCCAGTAGGGGAATAGACTTCTGTAGGGTATCAAGGGAAACCCACAACGTTTAGCAAAATCATAATCCATCAGGTTAATAGCTGCTCCAGAATCAACGAATGCCTGAGCAGAAAATGAGGACAGAGAGCATATCAGAGTGACAGTTAATAAAAACTTAGTCTGAACACTACCCAAGACAACTGAGCGTGCAAAACGTCTTCCCCGCTTAGGGCAGACTGAAATAGCATGAGAGGCATCACCACAGTAGAAACATAACCCATTGCGCTTTCGAAACTCATGACGCCGTGCCCCAGACACCACTCTATCACACTGCATGGGTTCAGAAGCAGGTTCACAAGGCAACACCATTCCACGCATACTTCTCCGCTCACGCAAACGTCTGTCAATTTGAATCGCTAATGACATAGAATCATTGAGACCAGAGGGGACAGAGAATCCACCATAACATCCTTTACATTATCTGACAGACCCTTCCAAAAAAGGGCCGCCAAAGCGTCATCATTCCACTTGGTCAGGACTGCCCACCTACGGAATCTCTGACAGTATAACTCAGCGTCATCAAGACCCTGATTTAATGCCAACAAGGCTTTTTCAGCTTGATCAGTGACATTAGGCTCATCGTACAATAACCCCAAAGCCTGAAAGAATGCATCAACATCACTCAAAACAGGATCCCCAGGTGTCAGGGAAAAAGCCCAATCCTGAGGATCGCCGCGCAGGAGAGAGATGACAATTTGAACCTGCTGCGCTGCGTTCCCTGAGGACTTAGATTTTAAGGCAAAAAACAATTTACAATTATTTTTGAAATTCTGAAACTTAGCTCGATCCCCTAAAAACAAATCTGGCATGGGAATCCTAGGTTCCACAACAGGCAACCTAGCAAGATAGGCAGCAATACTCCGAACCTCAGTGGCAAGCTAATCCACACGGCCAGACAACTGTGCAAACTCCATTGAGAGAAAAAAAAAAATCCTCCCCAGCACCCAGAGATACAGAGGGAAAAAAAAATACAACAAACAGAAAAATATCTCTGACAACTCTGACAACCTTTTTTCTTTCACAATATTTTTTCCCTTCTGTGAGTACCATACAATTTTCAATTTTTTGGCCGGTGATACTGTTATATTTCGGTAGCTGAGGAGTGCAGGTAAAAAAGGCAATACACCAGAGAAGTTGGAATCTATGAGATTGCAGTACCCTGACTAACCACCACAACTAGAGGCAGCCGTGGAGCGTTCCTACGTTGGTCCTAGACGCCTCGTCACAGCCTGAGAAACTAACTACACCTAAAGATAGAAAGAGGAAAGCTATCTGCCCCGGAGCAGATCCCCAAAGAACATAGAAAGCCCCCAAACATGTAATGGCGGTTAGACAAGATGAAATACTGACACAGACAGAAAATAGTATGAGCAAACGTTGGGGCCCAAACTACCTAAATAGAAAAGGATAGGAAGGGCACTTACTGCAATCCCAAAAAACCCTGAAAAGCACCAACTCTACTAATTTCAAAATCACCTGAGATCACACGACCTCTACCACCTAAATTAGTTCTCTGGTGTAACAAAATCAAAACAGCAGCCACTGAAAAAACTGGAAAAAGCAAAAGTACAAACATCAGTGGCTGAACTAAACTGAGAGGGCAAAAGCCCCCCGGAGGGGACCCTGAAGGCCCCCACAGAAGTGCAGGACAAAATGCAAAAATCAAGCACAAAAACAAAAAGAAGAAAATGTCTTATCTGTTAGCAGGAGATGCAGACACGACACAGCAGGCTACAAAGGAAACATGACTCAAGGATTGAGACCAGAACAATTGATCACCGGCAACCCTGATGGGAAGGCGACTCCCTTATATAAGACCAGTCAGTAACACCTGATTCCCACTCCTCACAATCTTCACTGGACAGTCCAGTACCGCTTGTAACCACCAGAGGGAGCCTCTGCTCAGAACTCATTTCAAGTCCATTCACAACACTGTGCTCCTCAGCTACCAAATCATAACAGGAATGGTTTGAAAAAACAAACAAAACCGTCAACTGAACCAAGGATTCATAGCCAGTCTCCCATGCTGGTAACTGGCCAGCCTCAAGCTGCTTAGCCTTAGTCTTTATTAGACTTAACCATATTTGGATATTAGCTTGCACTAGGAAGAATCACCACTTAATCATAGGTTGATATTTATCCAATCATTTCTTGTGGTTTAATGTGGAGCTTCCAGAAAAGGATGCTATAGCACAGAATGCCCAGTAGGTGGCAGCAGATATTAAGGACTGCCATAAAATCTTCAGTTGTGAGATTGTAAAGTCAGTTTTCTGGTATTAAAGACAATGGGTTTTTCATGAATAAATCTGGTTAGGGTATGTTCCCACGGTCAGTAAACGCTGCAGGTTGGCCGCTATGTACCTCCGCAGCATCAAACCCGCAAGGGCCAGATGTTACAGCATATTGGATGGGATTTCAAGAAATCCCATGCCCACTGTGCGTGAACAGACACCTCCGGCTTCCCTGAGGAGACGGACATGCAGCTCGTCTTTCCAGACTGCAGCATGTCTATTTATGTAGCGGAGGTGCTCCATCTCCTCTGCGTAAATTACCCATTCACTATCATTAGATGCGGTAAAACCGCATAATCTTTCTAGTTACATGCTTATTAAGTGCGGTAACACAGGTTTCTACACGTGTACTAATTTAAATAAAGGTGTACCTTATTTTAGCCGGAAGTACACATACACTGCCGTTCTCGTAATGAGCTGATCGCAAGAACTGCTGTGCATGTGACCACCGGGGACGGGGATATCTCCGGTCACAAGCCATGTTCTCATGATCAGCTGATCGCGAGAACTGCAGTGCATGTGACCACCGGGACCGAGTTATCTTCAGTGATCATTTTGAAGCTCTGCTGTGTATGTATGTCAGAGGGCAGAGCAGAATACTGCAGTCCGCAGACGCCGGACCTCTCTGACCTTTCCCGGCGCCTGCGCACTGCAGTACTCTGCCCTCACCAGGGCAGAGCAGCGCGCCTATGCCGGAGCCGCGACGGGAAGCTAACAAGAGGAGGGCTTCGCTAGAAGATGGGAGGCGCTAGACCGTACCGCGACGCCCATCGGACCGGACCGGATGGCGGACCGCCCCTGGGTGAGTATAAAATAACTCGTTTTTCTTATCTTTCAGGTGACATCGGGGGCTTATCTACAGCATTACAGAATGCTGTAGATAAGTCCCTGATGGCGGTGGCTTTAGCTGATGGTCAAAAAATGGGGTGACAGATTCCTTTAAAGGAGTCTGTGTCATTATTTTAATTAAAAGACTTTATTCTGGCTGTTTCTTTATTTACCATACAACTATAGGATTAGTAATGGATCGGTGCCTTATAGACTTGCTGCGGCATGGTGTTATCAGGCTGGTAAGGTTCATGGATATTGGAACCTTACTAGCCTGAAATACTAGCCCCAGTTGTCTGCTTTACTCTGGCTGGTTAACAAATATAGGGGGACCCCACACTATTTTTTAATTATTATTTATTTTTTAAAAATGAGGGGACCTCTCTCTATGCTTTCCTTCCACTTCCTAGTAATGCAAACTGTAGGAAAACAAAGAAGCGCAAATAGATTCTTTTCCCACGTTATACAATGTGTAATTTTGATCAAAAACTGCTCACCTGGTGGTGTAGAAACAAGGCTTATATGTCAGCTGCCGCAGATCCACAGGTTGGCTAGCGACCTAATAGGAGCTATCATCAAGGAAGATTATATCCGCGCTGCCAGACAATTTAGGATGCAAAATAAGGTTAAAAGATAATGGTGGTTTATTCGCGTTTCGAAGTTATATATATGACTTCTTCCTCAGGAAATGGTATGTGGTATGTAGTCCACAATCTTCCTTGATGATAGTTCCTCCACTTCCTGTGTCATGTACTTCCAGCTGTGTCACAAGATTCACCATTATTTAAATGTGACTAGGAAGATAATGCAGTTTTACTGGATCTAATAAAAGTCTATGGGTAATTTACACAGTGGAGACTGAGCGTTTCCGCTACATAAATTGATATGCTAAAGAAAAACAAAAAAACTGAACTGGAGTAGACTTGAATGACATGCATGATGTAAAAGCATGTTCACACTGGCCCTAAAAGCAAACAAAACCAAAGGAAAAAACAATGTGTGCATATACCCTAATGAAAATAAATAAGTAAAAAAGCAAGTGCATTAAATAATTAACATAGGGTACTTAGCAGTAGTGTAGCTACCGGGGGGGGGCAGAGGGGGCGGTGGCCCCGGGCCCCGCGCTCTGAGGGGGCCCACCCGGAGCTACGCTACTGTAACTGTATCGCCGACACAGTTACTTTCTGCAGCAGAGAATCGCTCTCCCTGCTCTGCCGCTATGGGGCCTGAGCAGGCTGTGGGGGCCCGGTGCCAGCAGTGGGCCCCCCGCCCGTCATTGGAGGGTCAGCTGTATCGGCATCCAGCCGATACAGCTGACCGCATTGAGAGAGAGGAGCGAGCGCTCCTCTCCCATAATCCCCCTCTCAGCGTCTGACAGCGGGCGCGATGATGTCACTGCCCGGCGCCGGCAGTCAGACGCTGAGAGGGAGAGCAGTGAGCAGCGCAGGAGCCGGGAGCAAGAGAGGTGAGTACAGGATTTATTATTTTTGTAAAGGGGGTGCATTATAAGTAAGGCTGCATATGGGGTGCATTATAAGTAAGGCTGCATATGGGGGTGCATTATAAGTAAGGCTGCATATGGGGTGCATTATAAATAAGGCTGCATATGGAGTACATTATAAGTAAGGCTGCATATGGGGTGCATTATAAGTAAGGCTGCATATGGGGTGCATTATAAGTACGGCTGCATATGGGGGTGCATTATAAGTACAGCTGCATATGGGGTGCATTATAAGTACGGCTGCATATGGGGGTGCATTATAAGTACGGCTGCATATGGGGTGCATTATAAGTACGGCTGCATATGGAGGTGCATTATAAGTACGGCTGCATATGGGGGTGCATTATAAGTACAGCAGCATATGAGGGTGCATTATAAGTACGGCTGCATATGGGGGTGCATTGTAAGTACGGCTACATATGGGGGTGCATTATAAGTACAACTGCATATGGGGGCGCATTATAAGTACGGCTACATATGGTGGTGCATTATAAGTACGGCTGCATATGGAGTACATTATAAATAAGGCTGCATATGGAGTACATTATAAATAAGGCTGCATATGGGGTACATTATAAATAAGGCTGCATATGGAGTACATTATAAGTAAGGCTGCATATGGGGTGCATTATAAATAAGACTGCCTATGGGGTGCATTATAAATAAGACTGCCTATGGGGTGCATTATAAATAAGGCTGCCTATGGGGTGCATTATAAATAAGGACTGCATATGGGGTACATTTCAAGTAAGGCTGCATATGGGGTATATTATAAGTAAGGCTGCATATGGGGTGCATTATAAATAAGACTGCATATGGGGTACATTATAAGTAAGGCTGCATATGGAGTACATTATAAATAAGACTGCCTATGGGGTGCATTATAAATAAGACTGCATATGGGGTACATTTCAAGTAAGGCTGCATATGGAGTACATTATAAGTAAGGCTGCATATGGGGTACATTATAAGTAAGGCTGCATATGGGGTGCATTATAAGTAAGGCTGCATATGGGGTGCATTATAAGTAAGGCTGCATATGGGGTGCATTATAAGTACGGCTGCCTATGGGGTACATTATAAATAAGACTGCCTATTGGGTGCATTATAAATAAGGCTGCCTATGGGGTGCATTATAAATAAGACTGCCTATGGGGTGCATTATAAATAAGACTGCCTATGGGGAGTGCATTACAATATAGAGGCTGTCTGTTGGGGTGCATTATAATACAGAGGCTGCTTATGGGGGTGCATTACAATACATAGGCTGTCTATGGGGGTGCATTATATTATATTGAGGACTATCTGGTGTATTATGCTATATGGATGCTATCTAGGGGGCCATCATACAGTATGGAGATTACAGTGGTGGGGCCATCATACAGTGTTGGAACCATTAAATAGTTTGGGGATATTAAGTTGTCAGTATATATCCAGTGAGGCGGCATCATACTGTGTATAGGGGAGCTGTACAGGGGGGAGACTCGGGACATTAAGTGTAAAGTGGGTACTTATTGTTATAGGGGAACTCTGGTTACTGTGACTGTCAAAGGGGCACACACAGGGCATTATTACATTCTAGGGGACAACATGTGGGCACTGTTTTCTAGGGCCCAGGCACCTGGCATTACTATATTATAGAGGGTGCTTTAGAATTTAGAGGTCACACAGAACCACACAGTAGGTGCAGTAATAGGGACACATAGGGCAGCAGCGGCTCAGTATTGGGGTATCAGGTGTAGTAATAGGGGCACATACTGCAGCAGCGGCTCAGTATTGGAGTATCAGGTGTAGTAATAGGGACACATACGACAGCAGCGGCTCAGTATTGGGGTATCAGGTGTAGTAATAGGGGCACATACTGCAGCAGCGGCTCAGTATTGGAGTATCAGGTGCAGTAATAGGGACACATACGGCAGCAGCGGCTCAGTATTGGGGTATCAGGTGTAGTAATAGGGACACATACGGCAGCAGCGGCTCAGTATTGGGGTACCAGGTGTAGTAATAGGGGCACATACTGCAGCAGCGGCTCAGTATTGGAGTATCAGGTGCATAATAGGGACACATACGGCAGCAGCGGCTCAGTATTGGGGTATCAGGTGCAGTAATAAGGACACATACGGCAGCAGCGGCTCAGTATTGGGGTACCAGGTGTAGTAATAGGGGCACATACTGCAGCAGCGGCTCAGTATTGGAGTATCAGGTGCAGTAATAGGGACACATACGGCAGCAGAGGCTCAGTATTGGGGTATCAGCAGGATGAGGAGTTTGTGCAGGTTGAGAATAGTCCAATTGGTGATCGTGACGGTGCTGACAATATGAGAAGTGAAACGTGTCTTTGTTGTATTCTCTGTAGTCGAGTCCTGGCTGGAGGAGTCGTTACGTCGGTCTGGGCCATATGGAAAAGACATGAAAAGTGAACGATTCCATCAGAAAGAAGGTCAGCGGTAAGTCATTATCTGTAACTCTGCTATGATCTCCTATATGTTCTGTAGGACTGGTGTTATGTACCACTGACCATATGGCGGTGATATCAATATTGGTCTTTTTATATATAGATTAATTTTGGCAACAGCGCGGTCATTTGCTGAGGTTCTCTGGTTAGGGGCCCACTCAGATGTTTTGCCCCCCCTAAACCGAAACCCTAGCTACGCCTCTGGTACTTAGTAAACACTGTTTTGATCGAAAAAGCATAAAGCTTAGTATCCCTCCCTCTAAGTTGAAGCCTTCTTTCATATATTCCTGGGAATCAGAACTTAAGGTTAGTTTCTCAGAAGAACAAATTGCCAAAATCTTACTCAATGCACATGGTTTCTCTAGATGTATTCTACTTCAGGAAAATTCCTATAAAATTCTAACTAGATGTCATATGACTCAGGCCAAACTTCATCATATGGGTTTTGGAGATGTCATAGTCAAACTGGTCATCATACTCATATTTTTTGGGATTGCTCAAAACTCAGGGAATTTTGGTCCGGCGTCAATCTTAATCTTAAAAACTAAAACGTATTGATGCCGATCTACAGGCTACCAAAGCTCTGCTATCTTGCCCATCCAAAAATTTTAAACCATTGAAACACAGGCTTCTCCCATTACTGGTTAGTGCGGAGAAACATTTAATAGCCATACATTGAAGAGACGAATATCCTCCCACCCTAGGAGAATGGACCTTTAAGGTAAATCAAATTTCCCGACTTGAAGAACTCACCAGTTGGGAAACACATACCCTGAAATCTATAGCAAAATATGGTCTCCATGGAAAAAACTTCAAGAGGTAACTCCAATGTAGGGGTCTTACTTACACTGTTAGGTTTAGCATATAGGTGATCTCCCTCGCTTGGATATGACCCTCACGCAACGTGATTTCACATGTGTCTCTAGCTCCCCCATTTTGCCTTCCGACGAATTATAAACATGGTTCTTGGATCTGATGTGTGTACCTAACTTTGTTTTTTGTTGTACCGGTTAATATGTTTCCTCCCCCCTTTTACCTGCCTCAGTCCACCCTTCTACCTTTCTCTTTCCCTCCTTACCCTCCCCCGGTTCCCACATCTCCTTTCCTATACTATATCCTGCATGTCGTATTATCATAAGATGTTATGTACTTTGATTATACACTAGACATGTTTGTATCTTTTTTATGATATACCTAAAATAAAGAATTTAAAAAAATAAAAAAAGCATAAAGCTGTCCCACCACGGCAAGGTGTACCCATTTGGGACAGTAACTACACTCTCTAACGTTAAAACCTACCTAGTGGCAAACGTGATAACCACTACAGTACAGAAAAAAAAAACCTACCTAGTGTGAATAGTGGCAGAGAGTCTCCGGGTCCCAAACGGACACCCAGCTTAAGAGGGACTATATATGAACTACACAGCTCAGTAGAAAGGAGGTCACACCCTATTAGTACTGAACACAAATATACTGAAAAACAAAAAAACTGAACTGAAATTGATATGCTGCGGTCTGGAAATACACAATGCATGTCTGTCTCTGCGGGTGAGCTGCTTACATCAGTGCACATAGTGGGCATGGGATTTCTTGAAATCCTATCCACTATGCTGTAACAGCTGGAAGCTGCTGGGGGGGGACACTGCAGATGTACGCCTCCTGAGGAAGTTCTTTATGAAACGTGCAATGGGGTGGCGGGGACATCTGTTACCATATCCAGTTCAGTAAGTTTATCTCTGATTATATGTTGCCCGTTTTTGTCAGGCTTTTTCAGCCATGTTGTGTTCTAGCATTTTGGTCTATTAATCACACAGCAATTTTTGACCTGCATTGGGCTCTTTTTAAATTGTTTTATGCTACTAATGCTATGTATCTGTTCTAATTGATAGGGGTTTTTTGCCATTTGCTTTATTCAGGATTATACGCGATGTTAGCATTTTGTACACTTTAGGGCAACGCTTTCTACTTGATTCCTGTTAACCTTTATTTTTTTGCACTGTGCACTTTCTTCATTCTCTTTGCTGCTAGTGTTTAAATTGATAGGTGTTATTTTGCCATCACTTTATTTTGCATACACTCTGAATCAGCAGTATCACATAGCACTTTGCACTTTCTGGGCAGCTTTCTTTGAGTTTATTTATTGTATACTTAATTTATGGTTGATTAATTATTCATATTTGCTTGATTGTTAATTAATTAGTTATTCATTTGCACTTGGCACTTTTTAATGTATTTTTTTGCTCAGAGTTGCATATTAAGATATTAACTGGTCTGATTATTGGATATTGCATACATTTTGTTTAGCATTGATAACACCTGTCCCTGTATATTCAACATCATTGCAGCCCTGCCTTAAAAGGACCAGCTAACCTCTTTTCAGTGATTGCTCCATTAACACAGGTGTGGGTGTTGATGAGGACATGGCTGGAGATCAATCTGTCATGATTAAGTAAGAATGACACCACTGGACACTTTAAAAGGAGGCTGGTGCTTGGCATCATTGTTTCTCTTCTGTTAACCATGGTTATCTCTAAAGAAACACGTGCAGTCATCATTGCAATGCACAAAAATGGCCTAACAGGGAAGAGTATCGCAGCTAGAAAGATTGCACCTCAGTCAACAATCTATCGCATCATCAAGAACTTCAAGGAGAGAGGTTCCATTGTTGCCAAAAAGGCTTCAGGGCGCCCAAGAAAGACCAGCAAGCGCCAGGACCATCTCTTAAAAGTGTTTCAGCTGTGGGATCGGGCTACCAGCAGTGCAGAGCTTGCTCAGGAATGGCAGCAGGCAGGTGTGAGTGCATCTGCACGCACTGTGAGGTGGAGACTCTTGGAGCAAGGCCTGGTCTCAAGGAGGGCAGCAAAGAAGCCACTTCTCTCCAGAAAAAACATCATGGACAGACTGATATTCTGCAAAAGGTACAGGCAGTGGACTGCTGAGGACTTGCTGTAAAGTTATTTTCTCTGATGAATCCCCTTTTCGATTGTTTGGGACATCAGGAAAACGCCTCATTCGGAGAAGACAAGGTGAGCGCTACCACCAGTCTTGTCTCATGCCAACTGTTAAGCATCCTGAAACCATTCACGTGTGGGGTTGCTTCTCAGCAAAGGGAATCGGCTCTCTCACAGTCTTGCCTAAAAACACAGCCATGAATAAAGAATGGTACCAGAATGTCCTCCAAGAGCAACTTCTCCCAACCCTCCAAGAGCAGTTTGGCGATCAACAATGCCTTTTCCAGCATGATGGAGCACCTTGCCATAAAGCAAAGGTGATAACTCAATGGCTCAGGGAACAAAACATAGAGATTTTGGGTCCATGGCCTGGAAACTCCCCAGATCTTAATCCCATTGAGAACTTGTGGTCAATCATCAAGAGACGGGTGGACAAACAAAAACCTAAAAATTCTGACAAAATGAAAGCATTGATTGTGCAAGAATGGACTGCTATCAGTCAGGATTTGGTCCAGAAGTTGATTGAGAGCATGCCAGGGAGAATTGCAGAGGTCCTGAAGAAGAAGGGTCAACACTGCAAATATTGACTTGCTGCATTAACTCATTCTAACTGTCAATATAAGCTTTTGTTACTCATATGTTTGCAATTATTATATTTCTGTCTGTGATAAAAACATCTGTCGAACACACATAAAAACCAGAGGGCAGCAGATCATGTGAAAATATAATATTTGTGTCATTCTCAAAACTTTTGGCCATGACTGTAGGATTTCCTAGGATGGCTGCAGCATATTATGGGTACTATTTATATGTTAATTGGGTTATGTGGGTAGATGGGACTTGGTCCCATATCGCGTATATGTGCTGACACCTCTATGTTATCTGCCCCTATCTGTACCAATCACCTTTTTGTATATTTTTATCTTTTGTATTCAATAAAGTTGATTTTATGGGATTTTATGGCTGCCATAATTGGTTTCTTTTGCATGGTTTTTACAGTTTTCCCACATTGTCCTGCATAGCTATATACCCATTATATATAAAATATAAAAAATGATTAATAGTTATTCTTGTGTGTAAAATATTATTTTTGGGTATATGCGACGGTTTCTGCTATCTCTTTATTATACATGTTTATTACTGTGTTATGCACAGATTTGTTCTTTGCGGTTACCATGGACTACAGAGCAAGAGAGAAAACTTGGCTCACACAAATGGATCAGGTGTTTGGTGCTGGGGGGGGGCACTGCGCAACAAATGGGAGATCATTGTTGGGATGACAAATTATCACAGATGAAGACACTGCTTTTTAAACAATCTAGATTATGGTGGAATCGCCTTTTTCTTGAAAAATATGTTAACAACAAAATGATTCCCAGGGGACTCAGAGTAAGAGTTATCCCTACTTTCCCTGTTGAGGACACTAATTTTAGATCAAAGTGGGAAGATGCATGTGTGGAGCCCAGCTGCGACTGAATCCATATCTCCCAGAAGGGTGCACTGAAAGAATATACCACTAGAGGTCATTATACACATTCACACACGTTCAATTATCCCCAAAGACCACCAGAGGGAGCTGTTTTAGACATATAAAAGAAGCTGACACAGGAAACACCAAGCTCAGTTCTGCTCAGTCATCACAGAGAGAGCAGTTCAGTGCAGCCACCTCAGAGAAGCCAGTCACCTCAGAGAACTCAGTCGTTTTGCAGTAAGGAAAGTGCAGAGCTGAGATTAGAGAGGCTGCAGAGCTATTCAGTTCAGAGAGTGGAGTCTAGTAAGAGTGGAACAGGAAACCACTCCAGCCTAGTCAGAGCTGAATCTAGGAGTGCAGCTTAGTGAGAAGCGTGCCGACGCTTAGAGATCGGTGAAGAGGCAGCCCATCAACTGCCAGTGTGTGATCGTGTGAGGATCCAGGTAGGCCGAAGGCGAGTGGAAAGTTAATGAGACAGCGGAGCCTTAATAGCTCACCTCAGCAAGTATTACCGGACACCGGGGTCCGAGCCTATAGGGATCTCCACGACCCATTAGGAGAACACCGGAGTTCCTGGAGGACTACAAGTCCCAGGAGTACCACCGAGCTGATACGTAGCAGGATCAGGAGGACAGAGTCTGGCAAGCAGGACGCTGCAAACAGAGACTGTGTACTTTCAGTGAGAAGGTCCAATCACAAGGTCAGCCAGGTACAAAACGGAGACTAAGCTAGGCCCAGCTACATGCAGGCCAAGACTTCATTACAAAAAGGCAGAGAACAGGAGGCCACACACCTACTCAGTGGAGGAATCTGGATGTGCACCCTTCACCCTACAGTGCTCCGGGAAGTGTCTGCAACATCTTCAGTAAAGGTACCAAAGTGACTTATGTGTGTGTCTACCTTATTACCCCTGACTGCCGGGTCCCCGTCTGTCCTGCATTTCTACACATCTATCTGCCCTGGAGGAATCAGCCTTACTTGTGGAAGGCTTAACATCTAGCTGCACAATATTAACCCTTCAGTGGATCTGCATAGCAGCGCTGGTCATCCTGACCAGGTACCACAAGTGGCGTCACGAATCCCCATACCAATATTCAATTCACCTGTAAATATCCCACATTTCAGTGAGCCCCAGGGCCACGGACCGAGCCGTGTGCTGCCCGTGACATCCCCCATAGAAGTCGACGGGCTCGGTGCCGAGTACCCCACGGCCCTGGCGGGTGGCTCATTTCTCTGGCGTCATGAACAGGATTTCGTGCCCTGCAGCAACGGAGTAACTTGTGCCCGTTGCCACCGGGTACTGTGTGCCTCACTAAAAGACTGTGTTTTGTATGTGGTGAAGATTTCCCGCTATTTGCCCGCCATTTACAGCGCCACGGCGCGAAAACTAGTGGGCGTACCTGCAAAAGCGCGCTGAGTCTTGGACACGCCCCCAACGCTGACGCGGCGGCAGGTCCTGTGGAGAGCTTCAGTGAACGCTCTGACGTCAGAGCGCCGGCGACGCAGGTCCTTCTACACCGCTGTGCCCTGCGGTGCTGCAGCCTTCAGAGAAGGTAGGCCACGCTTAACTAAGGGGGCGCAGACATGTCGCAGCCGCAAGCTGACAGCGCGGCCGAGGGCGACCGCCCCAATGACTTACCCATCGGCGCTGCCGCACAGGATGGAAACGCTGGCCCCTCATCTGGTCCTGTGGCCCCAATAGTACCGCTAACGCTGCCATACATGCCTGGAGCGAAGTGGCTCCCTCAGTACAGCGGCAAGCCAGACACCCTGTCAGGGTTCAAGCGAAAAATATGCAGCATAATGGACATGTACCCTATGACAGAAAAGCAGAGAGCTGCAGTGGTAGTGGGACAATTGACTGGTGTTGCAGAGAGAGAAGTAGAGACATGGTCAGCTGCAGACCAGGAATCAGTGCTTGCAATTTTCTTAAAGCTACAGACTATCTTTGAGGATCGCACTGAAACAGATCTCCGGATGAGGTTTTACCAATGCTCCCAGAACCCAGATGACAGCATTAGGGACTACGCCTGCCGACTACAAGGGGCCCTGCGAGCACTCAAACAGGTTAACCCCATAAGTGTCACCAAAGAGAATAAAATGTTAAAAGAACAATTTGTACGAGGACTGAGGTCCCAAGCTGAAAGCAGGACTGTGCACTGGTGGTCCTTGGATCATCCTGATGCTACCTTTGATGCCCTTAAGGATATGGCTATAAAAGGACTGCGACCCCTGGAAACACCCGAGATGGCAACCCAGTGTCACCCGAGTGAAGCTACCTTAAAGCCAGCAGCATCCACCTTTTCCCTGCTGGTTGCGGAAGCCAAAACGCAGGTGGCGCCCCAAACTGAGCTGGACTGTCTGCGCTCAGAAGTGCGCCAGCTGACCAAAAACCTGGCCACTGTAATGAGTGCCCTGCAACTGCCGACGAAGGAAGAAGGAAAGATCCTGCTAGCTGACTGCCCAGAGGACGTCCCTTGGATGCGCCAGAGGAGAGGGAGGACGTCGCCCCACTGGAGGAGGACAACGCCACCCCCAGGAAGGACCCGCGACCAGCATCATCCTCGCCGAGAGATCATCTGCTACCGCTGCCACAGAGAAGGTCACCCAGCACGTCGGTGTCCTTTAAACGAGCAAATCCTGGGTCCGAGGGCCAACACCCAGGATAGACTCCTCAGGCCCCTCAGACTGGAACTGCAGGTTTGTGGGAGGAAGACCATACCTGTCTATCATACTGGACGGATCGCAATCCCTGCCCTGCTGCACACTGGATCTCAGGTAACCGTCATACCTGATGTTCTTTAGAATAGATACTGGTCCAGTGACGGTCTCCAACCCCCAAACCCTGACTTTGCCGTATACGCCTCTAATGGCCTCCCTCTTGATTTACTGGGGGCTAAAAACGTAGACGTAAAAGTGGGGAAAGTGGAGCTAAAAGATCAGGGACTTCTTGTAGTGAAGACTGTTAATGAGGAAAATGGGTTGAATGTGGTTTTAGGCACTAACATTATTAGTAACTGTTTGGAGGAGGTTGTGTTTTTACTCCAACAGCTCCGAACCCCATTGTGATACCCCCAATGAGTGAAATGCTTATTTGGTGTAGGGCAGCAATAGGTCTGAGAGGACAGAACTACCAAGCAGTAGTAGAGCCCCATTGTTCAGAACACAGACCTACACTCTTGACTGCCAGAGGGGTAGTGGAGGTACATAATGGGAGGGTGCCAGTGCGTCTTCTCAACTGGGGAGAGGATGAAGTCAAATTACCACGTTATGCCACTGTTGCTAAGTTACATGCTGTGGATAATAACTCCATTCACACGACGAAGCCCTTAACCTCCCCACAACCAGTGGAGGATAACGGTCCGACCACTCAGGTGGAGGATTGGTGTCAGCAGCTCCATGTTGGGACAGACACCACTCCAGCCCACCAGAAACAAGGAGTATATCGAGTAGTTCAGGAGTATGCACAGGTATTCAGCAAACACCCACTCGACTTTGGAAAAATTAAAGGGGTTCAACATCACATCCCCACAGGCAATCATCCTCCCATTAAAGAACGGTACAGGCCTATACCACCAGCACACTACCAGAAAGCCAAGGAGATGTTGCGTGACATGAAGGAAGCAGGGGTAATAAGGGATAGTTGTAGTCCCTGGGCAGCACCTCTAGTCTTAGTCAGGAAAAAGGATGGAAGCATGAGATTGTGTGTAGATTACAGACAAGTAAATCGCATTACACATAAAGATGCATACCCTTTACCACGCATTGAGGGATCCTTAGCTGCACTAAAGACTGCTAATTACTTTTCCACCCTTGACCTCACTAGTGGGTACTGGCAAGTAGCTGTGGCTGAGGAGGATCGGGAGAAGACGGCTTTCACCACCCTGATGGGACTCTGTGAGTTTGACAGAATGCCGTTTGGACTCAGCAGTGCCCCCGGAACGTTCCAGAGAGTGATGGAGAGCTGCCTGGGACATCTCAACTTTGAAACTGTGTTGCTGTACCTGGACGACGTAATTGTGTACTCCAAGACGTATGAAGACCACCTGAAGCACCTGGCGGAGTTATTCGAGTCACTGTCCAAGTATGGGATGAAACTGAAGCCTTCAAAGTGCCATCTGCTCAAACAAAAGGTACAGTATCTGGGACATATTGTCAGCTCAGAAGGAGTAGCGCCAGACCCTGAGAAGATCACCGCCATCCAGAAATGGCCGGAGCCGAAAAATCTCAAGGAGGTGCGACAGTTCCTGGGACTGACAGGATACTACCGGAGGTTTGTGAAGGATTACACCAAGAAAGCAGCGCCTCTGCAAGACCTCCTGGTGGGACAGTCCCTCAAGAGCAGAAATTCTCCATTCCACTGGGGTAAAGAACAGGCTGAGGCATTCAAGGAAATGAAGGAGATCCTGACAGGTGATGAGATCCTAGCCTATCCTGACTACAGCCAGTCGTTCCTGCTGTATACTGATGCCAGCAATGAAGGATTGGGAGCTGTCCTCAGTCAGAAGCAAAATGGCCTGGAGAAAGTCATCGCCTATGCAAGCAGGAAGCTCCGCCCGACCGAGAGAAACCCAGAGAACTATAGCAGCTTCAAGTTGGAGTTCCTGGCACTGGTCTGGGCCATCACGGAGAGGTTTAAGCACTACCTAGCCTCCAGCAAGTTCACTGCCTACACCGATAATAACCCCTTGACGCATCTTGAAACAGCTAAGCTGGGAGCCATGGAACAACGCTGGATGGCTCGGCTGTCAAACTACCAATTCACAATCAAGTACCGAGCAGGCCGCAAGAATGCCAACGCTGATGCCCTATCCAGGATGCCTCATGAATCGGACACAGAAGAAGAAGTGGATGATCTGGAAGAGATTGAACTACCTGCCTTTCACAGGAATGGGATGATCCACGAGCAACAAGCCTGCAGGAGGCCGCGTGGTAAGACGTTAAATCCTTTACCTCACCACAGCTGGAAGGAAACTCAGGACAGCGATCCAGTTGTCAGCCGAATCAAGGAGCTGATAACTCAAGAAGGTTCCTCCTTGGAGAAGGATGCGCCTCAACAAGCAAAGCAGCTGTGGAATGAGAGAAGTCGGCTGTTTATCTACCGTGAGAAGCTGTGCTGGAGGTACGTCAACCCAAAGACCCATGAGATGGTATGGCAGATAGTGGTCCTCAGAGCCAACATCCAGATGGTGTTGGAAGCCTACCACGATCAAGCGGGACACTTTGGCTGGAAGAAGCTGCAGACCCTGTTGAAGTGTCGTTTCTATTGGGTGGGAATGCGCAGCTCCATTGAGAGGTGGTGCCAGAACTGTGGACCCTGTGGCCTCAGAAGAAAAGACTACAGCAGTCAGAAGGCACCCCTGCAACCCATCAGGACGACTCGTCCCTTGGAGATCGTGGCCCTGGATCATGTCAAGTTGTCACCCAGCCGGTCAGGATACTCCTATGCCCTGACTATGGTGGATCACTACTCCAGGTTCCTGGTGGTCGCCCCTGTCAAAGATCTGACGGCAGAGACAGCAGCAAAGACGTTCCAAGCGTATTTCTGCAGACCACACGGATATCCTGAGCAGGTGCTAACTGACCAAGGCCCAGCCTTCGAGGCCGAATTGTTCAAAGAGTTCTGTAATCATTCCCGTGCTTCAATTCTATCAACCACAAGGAGAACCTCTACATTCAGTTGCACCGGTTGTTGCAATAGAGTCAGTTCCAGAAGAACCTGCTTCAGCAGAAACCCAAGAAGCAGCACCCCAAGAAGCGGAATCCCAAGAAGCTGAACCTCAGGAAGAAGGATCCCCTGCAGAAGTCGAGCCAGTTCACCCAGCTCACAGTATACTTGCAAGATCTAGAGAGGCTAAGGCAGTACTACAACCTACCTGCACGCAGGAATAATAGGGTAACTGACACCTCACCTACCACTACACCACGTAGGTCAGTATGCATAACAAGGGGGCAATTACCTGTTAGGTACGAGAGTAGGACCTAACAAATGTAAATAATTATCTAGAACCACTGTATATGAATGTATATATTTTTGCTTATAATATGCTTTATTATACAATTATTTATTAATCTGTTTTCCTTTATAATATCGAAACAAGAAGAATGGACATTATTTTGCTTGTTTTCTCTACCCTTTTGAGCATCCTTTTCCAAAAGAGACTGGGACTTTTATGGTTGCTCATTTCCTCAATTCCTCATTGTGCTAATGTATATAGTTGTTCATTTACCGTTATGCAACAGTTCAAGAGTGCCTTACCTCCTGTAAAGGAAGAGTTATTTATACAATGTTTACTGTTTGTAAGGTTCTTTGTACATGTTTCTTGAAACTCAGTTTTTCCGTCTGCCATTTTGCTTTCTGTCTTGCTGCAGCTATCTTGCCCTCAGTCAATATGGAGTTTCCAGCTTTCATGTTCCCGCCCTGATTCTCTCCCTCTTACTTCTTAAGCAGCCTCAGCTGAGCAATCAGTGCTTCAGAATCAAGCCTGCAGTGAGCCTGTGACCTGACTCCGGGAAACCTTAGACTTTGTACTCCAGCTATTTCCTACTGAGGAACTTTGGAACACTTGTGGACTCTGGAAACCTGCTATTTGATAAATCCACGTTTGCATGGAATTACGGTAACAGAGAAGAGATCCTGAACCTGTTGTGGAGAGTTATTGCTGAGCTTAAGTTACTCTGGCCTGCTGTGTCTCCTGCTTCTGTACCTGCAAACTGTGTGACCCTTTTTGCCACTTGTATGAAGTAATACAAGTCCTTCTATATCAAACATGTGTCTCATGTGTTTTCCTCGCACCCAAGCACAAGACGCTATATGAACTGTACACCATACATTACAAGATTCTGAAGCCAAACGTTAGTGTCTGCTGGGTCTGGGAAGGCTGTGTCTGCTGTGACTGTGGATATCAGATGTCCGGTTATACTTTCTGTGATGACAGTGGTTGTGACTTCTCACAACCATTCCAGGTGAGCACATTCCCTTAATTTTACTCTGCAGTGTTACCACAGGTAAACACTATTGTTTTTTTTTTTGTTTTTTTTTCTCTTCTCCTTCCAGTACTCCTGTCTTAAAAGATCTGGAAGATGGAGGCTCGCATAAAGGAGCTTTGCGGAGTGACTGATACAATCCTTGCAGATATACAGACTATAAAGACCCGTTTTGCAAACCTACAGGACCTCACTAATCACAATTTGCAAGTGTTTGGACAAACTACCCAGGATTTACGAGCCAGGATTGAGGTTCTAGAGGAACGAGTCCAGGCTCCTGCCATAACCCCGAGTTCTGGGATTCCCAAGTTACCCCCTTTTCATTTTGGCGGTGAACGTGAGAAATTCAGGGGATTTATTAACCAATGCAGTCTTTTTTTTTCTGCACATGCTTCACAATTTCCCACTGAACGATCTAAAGTGCTTACTATAATCATGTTGCTTACCAACAAGGCTTTGATGTGGGCAAACCCTCTGATTGAGACTGAGGATGAATGTTTGGATCATCTTGATGCTTTCATTTCAGCCATGGGGCAGGTGTTTGATGACCCCAATCGAGGTGCAACAGCTGAAGCAGCCATGTTAACTTTGTGCCAAGGTAAGCGCTCAGTAGCCGAATATGCCTTGGATTTCAGGAGATGGGCCCTCGATACCACTTGGACAGTTCCGCCAAAAAATCTATTTTTCGAAAAGGGTTGTCTCCACTGATTAAGGATGAACTTGCTCGTGCCGACCCTCCCACTGCGTTAGGTGACTTTATTAACTACTGCATCCGTATTGATGCTCGTCTGACTGAACGCAGGCAAGAGAGATGGTTCGAAAGTAATCGCACTAACCTTTTCCTACCTTCCTCCCCAGCTTAGGAACCTTTGAGTAGGATCACACGGGAACCTGAACCTGAACCCATGCAGGTGGACTCTTTACAAAGACGGGTTAGTGATGCACGCAAAGAACATAGTTTAAAGGAAAATCTATGTTTCTACTGTGGTAAGTCAGGGCACTTCATTATAAACTGCCCCAGCCGTTCTCGTAAGACTACTGCAGCAGTCATTCACTGTAAGTGTTGCGAGAGGAGATCTGTCAGGTCCGAGCCTCAGGCTCCAGAGAGATCTGCAGCAACAGATATTGATTTCTCTGACTTAAACTCCGTCACTTCTGAGGACGATGACTGTGTAAACGCTGCAATTTTTCAAGTTTCCTCAGCGGTGTCCCAACTGAGTTGTAAGAAAAACAATTCTCATTGCTTCCTTTCCATCAAACTCTGGGTTGACTCAGTCTGGGTGTCTAGCTCTGCTATGATCGACTCAGGGGCAAGTGGAAATTTTATGGATATCTCCTTTGCTCTGAAACGGGGGATACGTTCAGTGAAGAAGACTACTCCAGTACAGATGGAGACTGTGGATGGCTCCCTGCTGACCTCTGGACCAGTGGATCAGGAAACGGAACCTTTGAGGGTCCTTATGGGTAAAGATCATCAAGAGAAACTGTCCTTTATGCTTATCTCTTCTCCCCACTTTCCCATTATTCTAGGGCTACCATGGCTGCAGGCTCAGAACCCTACCATTAACTGGGAGACCAAGGAATTACACTTTCCAGAGAAACAGATGAGTCCAGAAGTTTCAGCTTGCTCTGTTCCTAAAGGAACCATGTCAGTCCCTGAACTACCAGCTGTATACCAGGACTATGTGGATTTATGTGACAAGAAGAACGCTGACCAGCTTCCCCCTCACCTTCCATATGATTGTCCAATTGAATTATTGCCTGGAGCAGAGATACCTTTTGGTAAGATCTACCCCCTGGCGGGGCCCGAGCTAAAGGCTTTAAAGGATTACATAGACGAAAATCTAGCCAAGGGCTTCATACGCCCCTCTTCATCTCCTGCAGGTGCACCCATCTTCTTTGTGAAGAAGAAAGATGGATCTCTGGGACCCTGCGTAGACTATAGGGAACTCAATAAGGTTACTATTAGAAACCGTTATCCATTGCCTTTAATCCCTGAGTTATTGGAGAGAGTGCGGCATGCCAAAATTTTCTCTAAACTGGATCTCCGTGGGGCCTATAACTTGGTCCGTATTAGACCTGGGAATGAATGGAAGACTGCATTCAGGTCACGCTATAGACACTTTGAATATCTAGTTATGCCTTTTGGTCTGAGTACCGCCCCAGCCACTTTCCAACACTTGGTGAATGACATCTTCAGGGATCTCCTAGATACATTCGTGGTGATTTATCTGGATGATATTCTAATTTTTTCTAACTCCACAGAGGAACATCATGGACATGTGAGAATGGTCTTAGAACGTCTAAGACAAAACCATCTTTACATCAAACTTGAAAAGTGTGAATTCCATAGGACCGAAATTCAATTTCTGGGGTATGTACTGTCTACACAAGGATTAGTATGGATGGAAGCAAGACCCAAGCCATCAAGGATTGGCCAATTCCTAGAAATGTGAAGGAGGTGCAGCGCTTCATCGGGTTTGCCAACTTCTGTAGACGTTTCATTAGGAATTTCTCTGAGGTAGTGTCACCTATCACCCAACTTACCCGGAAAGAGTCTAGGTTCTCCTGGACCCCCAAGCCCAGGAAGCATTTTCCCGTCTAAAGGATAAATTTACCACCGCACCTATCTTAGTACATCCCAACCCCGAACTTGCCTTCATAATAGAGGTGGATGCTTCAGACTGTGCCGTTGGAGCTATACTCTCTCAGAGAACAGGTGAGAAGAATGTCTTGCATCTCTGTGCCTTCTTTTCCCAGCAGTTGTCTTCGGCTGAGAGGAACTACGATGTGGGCAATAGAGAGTTGTTGGCCATTATTGCCGCCTTCAAAGAATGGAGACACCTTCTTCAGGGAGCTGCACAGCAAATAGTCGTCCTGACAGACCATCGTAACCTTGAATTTATCAGGTCGGCTAAGTGCCTGACTCCTCGCCAGGCTCGCTGGAATCTTTTCCTAAACCAATTTAATTTTGTAATTTCTTATAGGCCAGGATCGCGCAATGGAAAGGCTGATGCACTCTCTAGGATTCATTCAGCAGAGACCCGTCCACTTACTCCTCCTAAGACTATTCTTCCTGACTCTAGATTCCTGGGAGTGATTCATAATCAAGACCTACTTAAGGACATCAAGGAAGCATACCATGCGGATTCCTTGTTGGCACAACCCCCAAGGGACGTAAGTCTTGTCTTTAAAAATGGTGTGTGGATTCAGGGACAACGTCTGTATATACCTGAAACAGTCAGATTGAGAGTATTGCAACTCATCCACGATTCCAAGATAGCTGGGCATAGAGGAATTCTAAAGACACAGGAATTTCTTTCTCGTTTCTTTTGGTGGCCCACTTACAGGAAAGATGTTTTAAACTATGTCACTTCATGTGAAGTCTGTGCAAGATGCAAAACACCTCGCTCCTCACCAACTGGTCTGTTGCAACCCTTCCCACCCCGTCCCGCCCGTGGGGATCCATTTCTATGGACTTCATTGTGGAGTTACCAACCTCTCAAGGGAAGAACACCATTCTAGTGGTGGTTGATCGTTTAACAAAGGCAGCTCATTTTATCCCTTGTGTCGGCTTACCCACTGCAAAACAGACATCAGATTTGATGATTAAGAATGTGTTTCGCTTACATGGAGTACCGGATGAGGTCATTTCGGATCGAGGGGTGCAATTCACTTCAAGGTTTTGGCAAAATTTCTGTGCCGCATTGGACATTAAAGTAAACCTTTCTTCTGCTTTTCATCCCCAGACTAATGGACAGACAGAACGAACCAATCAGACCCTGGAGCAGTATCTCCGCTGCTTTATCTGCCACCTACAGGATGATTGGGTGGATCTACTTCCACTGGCTGAGTTCTCTTATAACAACTCTCAGAGCGCCTCCACTAAGCAGTCTCCTTTTTACTCCAATTTAGGTTATCATCCTAACATTCTTCCTCGATTTCCCATAGAAACGCCCTTGCCAGCAGTGGCTGAAAGAATCACGTCTTTACAAAAGAATATGGATCTTCTAAAGGAAAATCTGGAATTGGCTCAGGAAAGGTACAAGAAAGCAGCAGATAAATTTCGTAAACCTGCACCAGCTTTCAAGGTAGGAGACTTGGTCTGGCTGTCAACCAGAAATCTTAAGTTAAGGATTCCATCGTCTAAGTTGGGACATAAGTACATTGGACCCTATAAAATCAGTAAAATTATAAGTGCCGTTGCTTGTCGTCTTCAACTGCCCAGAACTATGAGAATCCACCCTGTCTTTCATGTATCCCTACTAAAGGCTGCAACACCCAATACGTTTCCTGGACGTTCTTCTCCTTGCCCTGACCCAGTGCTAGTCGATGGTCAGGAAGAATTTGTGGTGGAAAGGATTCTAGATTCCAGGTTGTACAGAAATCAGTTACAATATTTGATTAAATGGCAGGGCTACCCAGTGGAGGACAACTCATGGGAACCAGTCAATAACGTTAATGCTCCTCGCTTGCTCCGCCAGTTTCATCAGAGGTACCCAGACAAGCCTGGTCTGAGGTCATCCGGAGGTTGTCCCTAAGGGGGAGTAATGTAAGGTTCTTTGTACATGTTTCTTGAAACTCAGTTTTTCCGTCTGCCATTTTGCTTTCTGTCTTGCTGCAGCTATCTTGCCCTCAGTCAATATGGAGTTTCCAGCTTTCATGTTCCCGCCCTGATTCTCTCCCTCTTACTTCTTAAGCAGCCTCAGCTGAGCAATCAGTGCTTCAGAATCAAGCCTGCAGTGAGCCTGTGACCTGACTCCTGGAAACCTTAGACTTTGTACTCCAGCTATTTCCTACTGAGGAACTTTGGAACACTTGTGGACTCTGGAAACCTGCTATTTGATAAATCCACGTTTGCATGGAATTACGGTAACAGAGAAGAGATCCTGAACCTGTTGTGGAGAGTTATTGCTGAGCTTAAGTTACTCTGGCCTGCTGTGTCTCCTGCTTCTGTACCTGCAAACTGTGTGACCCTTTTTGCCACTTGTATGAAGTAATACAAGTCCTTCTATATCAAACATGTGTCTCATGTGTTTTCCTCGCACCCAAGCACAAGACGCTATATGAACTGTACACCATACATTACACTGTTCTTTGTTTTTGTATTTCAGCCCCAGAGTGCTGAGTTCTACTAGGGGGGAATGTGGAGCCCAGCTGCGACTGAATCCATATCTCCCAGAAGGGTGCACTGAAAGAATATACCACTAGAGGTCATTATACACATTCACACACGTTCATTTATCCCCAAAGACCACCAGAGGGAGCTGTTTTAGACATATAAAAGAAGCTGACACAGGAAACACCAAGCTCAGTTCTGCTCAGTCATCACAGAGAGAGCAGTTCAGTGCAGCCACCTCAGAGAAGCCAGTCACCTCAGAGAACTCAGTCGTTTTGCAGTAAGGAAAGTGCAGAGCTGAGATTAGAGAGGCTGCAGAGCTATTCAGTTCAGAGAGTGGAGTCTAGTAAGAGTGGAACAGGAAACCACTCCAGCCTAGTCAGAGCTGAATCTAGGAGTGCAGCTTAGTGAGAAGCGTGCCGACGCTTAGAGATCGGTGAAGAGGCAGCCCATCAATTGCCAGTGTGTGATCGTGTGTCACGCGGTCTTATGATATGTGTACGATGTCAGTAAACTATTCTTAAAAGAACAACACTCTATACAACATATAGATTAGCAACATCAGCATGTAAATATAGAATAGATTTACCTGACACGATATCCGTTGAACTCAGGGTTAATCTTGAGGACTTGATACACTGTCACAGGAAAGAGGAGGACCGGGGGTCTAACCTGACCCTAAACTGGGGTCCTAACTAATCCCTCACCTTGGAGGTACTGATAAAGGTTCAGAGGTCCAAGTCTCCAGCCTAACCCTGTCTCCTATCAGTCCCTGAACCCTGTAATCAGTCCTAAGAAGGATACTGATTACCACCAAAGGAATATGGGCTGATCTCTGCTAAATACACAGATTAGACATATTAGACAGACTGGAGAAAACACAGACTTGCATACACACTCAAACACAGAAGGAACATAAATGATCTGGGATATTAAACTCTAAGCAAGGTGAGCTTAAAACAACTAAGGAGCTCTTTAACTTAAGTCTATACAGATACAATCCTATCTGTGGTCTGCATGAAGAATTTCACTGGCAACTCCCAACACAGACAACCAGAGATTTAAAGGAAACCAATCAACAAATAATTAATTGCAGCCGGGAGAAACTGCACCCAGTCCCAGAACTGAGCACAGACAGAATTAACTCCCTAACTGCCAAACACAAAGAAACAGCAACTCAGCTATGAGAAGTCAGAATGTGCAACCGCGACGATCTTCGTGGCAATGCACACATGACAGTACCCCCCCTTCTACGAGGGGCCTCCGGACCCTCAGGGCCAGGTTTGCCCGGGTGAGTTCTGTGGAAGGTCCGCACCAAACGATCTGCGTTAATGTCAGACGCAGGAACCCACGTCCTCTCCTCTGGACCATACCCCTTCCAATGCACCAAGTACTGAAGGGACCGGCGATTCAGACGTGAGTCAATGATCTTTGACACTTGAAACTCCAAGTTACCATTGACCACCACTGGAGGAGGAGGTAGAGGTGATGGTATGACTGGTGCCACGTACCTCTTAAGTAATGACTTGTGGAACACATTGTGGATTTTAAACGTAGGAGGGAGGTCCAGACGAAATGCCACAGGATTAATTATGGAACTGATCCTGTACGGCCCGATGAATCTGGGGCCCAGCTTCCAGGAGGGAACTTTAAGTTTTATATTCCTGGTAGACAACCATACCAGATCGTTCACATTAAGATCTGGACCAGAAACTCTCCTCCTATCAGCCATACGTTTATAACGGTTCCCCATAGCACTCAGATTATTCAATACACCTCTCCACACTGAAGCAAGTGACGACGAGAAACGCTCCTCCTCAGGAACCCCAGAAGGGACCCCCCCATTGAATGTACAAAAACTGGGGATGAAAACCATATGCCCCAAAAAACGGGGACTTACCAGTGGACTCGCTCCGCCTGTTGTTAAGAGCGAACTCTGCCAGAGGCAGGAAAGAAGACCAGTCCTCCTGGTTCTCTGAGACAAAACACCGAAGATAAGTCTCTAGGCTTTGATTCAGACGCTCTGTCTGACCATTGGTCTGCGGATGAAAAGCCGAGGAAAATGACAATTGCATCCCCCGACGTAAACAAAATGCCCTCCAAAACTTGGACACAAACTGAGACCCCCTATCTGACACCACATCAGAAGGCAACCCATGAAGTCTCACAATCTCCCCAATGAACACCTGCGCCAGAGTTTTAGCATTAGGGAGGGCAGGAAGAGCAATGAAATGTGCCATCTTACTGAACCTGTCAACAACCACCAGTATGACAGTCTTCCCTGACGACTGAGGAAGGTCCGTGATGAAGTCCATAGACAAATGAGTCCATGGACGCTCCGGAAGTTTCAAGGGTAAGAGGGTCCCAGACGGACGGGTATGAGGGGTCTTAGAGCGAGCACAAACCCCACAGGACGCGACAAAAGTTAAAACATCTTTATTAACGTTAGGCCACCAAAACCGGCGAGAAAGGAGATCTAAAGTAGCCTTACTCCCTGGATGTCCTGCTAAAGCAGAATTATGATGTGCCTCAATAACCTTTTGTCTCAACTGATTTGGGACAAACAGTCTCCCTGGAGGTCCTGCAGGGGCGTCCCCCTGAGCCTCTAACACCCTCCTCCTCAAGCTCAGAACATACAGCCGACACTACCACCCCCTCCTGAAGGATAGGAATCGGGTCATCCATTTTCCCGGCCCCTGGGAAACTGCGAGACAAGGCATCCGCCTTAACATTCTTAGATCCAGGGCGATAAGTGACAACAAAATTAAACCTGGTAAAAAACAACGACCATCGAGCTTGTCTGGAATTCAGACGCTTAGCAGATTCCAAATACAGCAGGTTCTTGTGATCAGTAATGACGGTGACCGGGTGGACTGCCCCCTCCAAAAAGTGACGCCATTCTTCAAAAGCCAACTTAATGGCCAAAAGTTCCCTATTGCCGATATCATAATTCCTTTCGGCGGACGACAATTTTTAGAAAAGAAAGCGCACGGATGCCATTTACCAGGGGACGGACCCTGGGACAATATTGCACCCACCCCTACGTCAGACGCGTCCACCTCCACAACGAACGGCTGTGATGCATCTGGTTGGATGAGAACGGGTGCCGAAGCAAAACATTTTTTCAAAGAGGAAAAAGCTTGGCAAGCTTTGTCCGACCATTTAGAAAAATCCGTCCCTTTTCTTGTCATGTCAGTGAGAGGTTTGACAACAGATGAGAAATTACAAATAAATTTCCGGTAGTAGTTAGCAAACCCCAGAAAACGCTGCAGAGCCTTAAGATCCTCTGGCTGATCCCATTCAAGCACTGCTCTCACCTTTTCAGGGTCCATACGGAAACCGGAGGCTGACACCAAGAAACCCAAAAACTGAAGTTCCTGTACGGCGAATACACACTTTTCCAGTTTGGCGTATAGTTTATTGTCTCGCAAGATCTGCAACACCTGTCTCACATGCTCCTGGTGAGACCCAAGATCTGGTGAGTAAATTAAAATGTCATCCAAATATACGACCACAAACAGCCCCACCAGATGACGAAAAATGTCATTAACAAAATGTTGGAACACTGCTGGTGCAGTAGTCAGACCAAAAGGCATGACAAGGTTCTCATAATGTCCCTCCGGCGTGTTAAACGCCGTTTTCCACTCATCCCCCTCTTTTATCCTAATCAGATTATACGCCCCCCTGAGATCCAATTTAGAGAACCATTTGGCGCCAACAATTTGATTGAAGAGATCAGGAATCAGAGGGAGTGGATACGGATCTCGAACAGTAATCCGATTAAGTTCGCGGAAATCCAAGCAAGGGCGTAGGCCTCCATCTTTTTTCTTCACAAAGAAGAACCCCGCGGCCACTGGGGAAGATGAAGGTCTAATATGCCCTTTGGCCAGACTCTCCGAAATATAATCTTTCATAGCCTGCCTCTCAGGACCAGAAAGGTTATATAACCTAGCTTTAGGTAACTTAGCATCAGGAAGTAAATTAATAGAGCAGTCATACACGCGATGAGGAGGCAACTCCTGACACCCCTCCTCAGAGAACACATCCCAAAGTCCTCCAAAAAAGGAGGCAAAGTACTAGGCACGACCGCACTGATGACTGTGTTCATGCAGTTACTTTTGCAAAACTCCCCCCATTGGCTTATATCTCTGGACTGCCAATTAATCACAGGGTTATGTTTAACCAACCAAGGAAGTCCCAACACAATAGGAGTAGGTAGACCCTCCAACACATAACAAGATAATAGTTCCCTATGTATTGCCCCTACCCGAAGGTCAATGTTATGAACCTCATGAACAAAGCTACCTTGGCCGAGAGGCCTGGCGTCAATGGAGAATATAGGGATCGGTTTGACCAATACACTCAGATGCATACCTTGAGCCTGAGCAAACTGAGCGTCAACCAGATTAGCCCCGGACCCACTATCAAGAAGAACAGAAAATCTCTCCACTCTCGTACCAACCACCACCTCCACTGGTACAAGGAACTGAGAAGAACTAGCGGACGAAATACATACTCCCAGGTTGTCGTCCACCACACAACCTGGGATTAACAGTTTTCCGGCGACTTTTTGCTCAACAAGGCACGGGATGGACATCCCCAACAAAATGTCCCTCTTTCCCGCAGAAGAAACACCTTCTAGTCCTGCGGCGTACCGCCAATCCCCTCCTACGAAATGATGTCCCTCCCAACTGCATAGGCTCCTCCGAACAGACAAGGGGAACCTCAACATAAGGGACTTTAGTAGTAGGTGGAGTAACAACAGGGGCGGAGTTACCTCGCACCTCTCCCGGAGCCGTCTATCAGTACGGATAGCTAGGGCCATAGCAGCCTCCAGTGATGGAGGAGAATCATACTGAGCCAAAACGTCCTTTAATTTGTCAGAAAGCCCATGACAAAACTGGCTTCTAAGAGCTGGGTCATTCCACTGAGTATCTGTGGCCCATCTACGAAACTCAGAAGCAAATTCCTCCGCCGGACGATCTCCCTGCTGTATCTTACGTAATTTTGTCTCAGCAAGAGAGACCCGATCTGGGTCATCATATACCAAACCCAGGGCAGTAAAAAATCGATCTACTGACTGTAGAGCCGGGGATCCCGGAGGAAGGGAGAAGGCCCAGGATTCAGGGTCCCCTTGTAGGAGCGAGATAACAATTCCCACTCTCTGCTCTTCACTCCCTGATGATCGAGGCCGAAGCCGAAAATACAATTTACATGCTTCCCTGAAGGTAAAAAATTTGTCTCGCCCACCAGTGAACCTGTCCGGGAGAGCTACTTTAGGTTCAAATCTGGTTTGCTCCGAGGGAGACAAAACTTTGGACTTAATGTCCGTCAGCTCCATGGATAATCCCTGCAACTGCAGAGCCAGCTGGGCTACTGGATCCATGGCAACTGGGAATAATTTTATGGGCCAGTGAAAATGTCACGCGGTCTTATGATATGTGTACGATGTCAGTAAACTATTCTTAAAAGAACAACACTCTATACAACATATAGATTAGCAACATCAGCATGTAAATATAGAATAGATTTACCTGACACGATATCCGTTGAACTCAGGGTTAATCTTGAGGACTTGATACACTGTCACAGGAAAGAGGAGGACCGGGGGTCTAACCTGACCCTAAACTGGGGTCCTAACTAATCCCTCACCTTGGAGGTACTGATAAAGGTTCAGAGGTCCAAGTCTCCAGCCTAACCCTGTCTCCTATCAGTCCCTGAACCCTGTAATCAGTCCTAAGAAGGATACTGATTACCACCAAAGGAATATGGGCTGATCTCTGCTAAATACACAGATTAGACATATTAGACAGACTGGAGAAAACACAGACTTGCATACACACTCAAACACAGAAGGAACATAAATGATCTGGGATATTAAACTCTAAGCAAGGTGAGCTTAAAACAACTAAGGAGCTCTTTAACTTAAGTCTATACAGATACAATCCTATCTGTGGTCTGCATGAAGAATTTCACTGGCAACTCCCAACACAGACAACCAGAGATTTAAAGGAAACCAATCAACAAATAATTAATTGCAGCCGGGAGAAACTGCACCCAGTCCCAGAACTGAGCACAGACAGAATTAACTCCCTAACTGCCAAACACAAAGAAACAGCAACTCAGCTATGAGAAGTCAGAATGTGCAACCGCGACGATCTTCGTGGCAATGCACACATGACATCGTGTGAGGATCCAGGTAGGCCGAAGGCGAGTGGAAAGTTAATGAGACAGCGGAGCCTTAATAGCTCACCTCAGCAAGTATTACCGGACACCGGGGTCCGAGCCTATAGGGATCTCCACGACCCATTAGGAGAACACCGGAGTTCCTGGAGGACTACAAGTCCCAGGAGTACCACCGAGCTGATACGTAGCAAGATCAGGAGGACAGAGTCTGGCAAGCAGGACGCTGCAAACAGAGACTGTGTACTTTCAGTGAGAAGGTCCAATCACAAGGTCAGCCAGGTACAAAACGGAGACTAAGCTAGGCCCAGCTACATGCAGGCCAAGACTTCATTACAAAAAGGCAGAGAACAGGAGGCCACACACCTAGTCAGTGGAGGAATCTGGATGTGCACCCTTCACCCTACAGTGCTCCGGGAAGTGTCTGCAACATCTTCAGTAAAGATACCAAAGTGACTTATGTGTGTGTCTACCTTATTACCCCTGACTGCCGGGTCCCCGTCTGTCCTGCATTTCTACACATCTATCTGCCCTGGAGGAATCAGCCTTACTTGTGGAAGGCTTAACATCTAGCTGCACAATATTAACCCTTCAGTGGATCTGCATAGCAGCGCTGGTCATCCTGACCAGGTACCACAAGTGGCGTCACGAATCCCCATACCAATATTCAATTCACCTGTAAATATCCCACATTTCAGTGAGCCCCAGGGCCACGGACCGAGCCGTGTGCTGCCCGTGACATCCCCCATAGAAGTTGACGGGCTCGGTGCCGAGTACCCCACGGCCCTGGCGGGTGGCTCACATGTGACCTGTGTTCTGCTACATTTTTTAATCTTCTTATTAGTTTGAATTCTGCTAATATTGCTGAGCTGGATAAAGCTATTGATAATGCCCAAGCTGAAATAAGGAGAGATTGTCCAGCTGATAAATTACAGCAATTTGAGTCTGATCTGGATAAAAATATGGACATATTGGTCAAGAAAATTCAGGATAACCAATTATCCAAATATAACCGTGACTTGTGGGACTACCAGAGTAAGAGAGTGTACCTCTGGCGTAGTGCAAGTCATTCTAATTTACGTAGGACATCTTCGTGTGTGTCAGTGTCGTCGTCTGGTGGCCAGTCTGATGTTTCTTCGGCCTCTGGCAATATGCTTGGAATAAATGACACACATAGATTGCGTGACCATGCATTTCACCCTTATAGAAGACGTCCATTGAATACGTTTGACAGTAACCGGAGAGATAATAAGGTGATAAATCTTAGTGACCATATACTCACAGATGGTGATCTCTCTCTATTGGATAAAGGTCTGTCGTTTTCTCCCACACCGGGGTATGATAATTTTACTGTGGTGAAAGATCTGCATGTTTTTGCATGATCATTGTTATTCAGACGCTATTATTATAATGAGGAATTGACACATCTCTTTCCCACAGAAGAGGAACAAGAGGCAAGTGAGAATACTAGAGGAGTTGGCGCTTGAACATAGTGAAGTAGGAAAGATCCCTCCATCCATCCGTCCAAGATCTAAGAAGTTCCCCCCATTTACCTCCTGCCCCAGTATCGATATGTTCGTCCGGGTGGTGACTGAGGCATTTAACAACATTCCAACCTTCGGTGGAGATGATAATTTGACCAGAGAGGAACGTAACAGGTTACGACTCTTACATAGTTTGCCGGATACAATATCAAGGAGGAAAAGGAGAGTCACTGGTGACTGAAATTCATAATATAAGGCTAAGTGCACACAATCAGGAATAATTGCGTTTTTTTCGCGGTTTTTCCGCGGTTTTCCGCGGTAAAAACGCGATAAAAACGCAAGCATTAAGCATCCTATACATGTTAATTGATTCCGCATGTTTTGGCCACATGTTGCGTTTTTTTCCGCGAAAAAAACGCTTCGCGGAAAAAATAGCAACATGTTCATTAATTTTGCGGAATGTAAGCGGTTCATGTGCGGTGGTACCCAGGGTCTGGAGGAGAGGAGACTCTCCTCCAGGCCCTGGGTACCATATCCCTGGTAAAACAATAATTAAAATAAAAAATAATGATATTCTCACCTTCCGGCGGCCCCCGCAGCCTTCCCGCGGCCCCCGCAGCCTTCCCGCCTTCAGCGATGCTCCCGGCAACTTCCGGTCCCAGGAGTGCTTTGCGAGAATCACCCAGATGGCATAGCGGTCTCGCGAGATGTACGTCATCGGTGTGATTTGTCGCAAAGCACTCCTGGGACCGGAGTTGCCGGGAGCGTCACTGAGAGGCGGGAAGGCTGCGGGGCCGCCGGAAGGTGAGAATATCATTATTTATTATTTTTTTTATTATTTTTACATTAGATCTCTTTACTATTGATGCGGCATAGGCGGCATCAATAGTAAAAAGTTGGTCACACGTGTCAAACACTATGTGTGACTCGTGTGACCAACCTGTCAATCAGTTTTCCAAGCGATGCTACAGATCGCTAGGAAAACGCTAGCATTCTGCAAGCTAATTACGCTTGCAAAACGCTATTATTCTGGCGGGAATCAGCATACAAAAAACGTGCGTATTTCCTGCGGGAGAAGTGCGGGATTGCCGCGGAAATTTCCGCGGCAATTCCGCAACGTGTGAACTTAGCCTAAAAGGTAAATATTTATTTAACATTACATAAGTAACACAAGAATAAATAACATGAACAATGAAATCACATACAGTATATAGGACATGTGCAGATATATGGAGAAGAATCTCCTAGCGGTTAGGCAAGTATACATATGTGGCATCAATAGTAATTAAACACATTGTAGCTCATAATACATCAGATATGTCAAAATCTCCCAAAACAAGAAGGTAAAGAAATAACTGAGCTACAGACAGGATTACCACACAGGATAGAGCATGTTCCACAGGACATCACCCCATAAAAGAGTGATATTGCATTTTGATGAGTGGTGATTTCTGGTTACACATTCCCTGTGTTACCCACATTCTTCTCTATATCCATGCAGCTGTATTTGATGCTATTAATTGTCTCTGTGTTGTTCACAGTTTTTGCCAGCTTCATTATGGATTTTCGAGCCAAAGATGCCACTTGGCGTGCTCAGATCAATGAAACGCTACAGGATGGTGCAGAGGGATCCAGTGAGGGGTCTCAGAAGGAATTGCAAGAGGCCATATTTCTTTTTAAGGACCTTCTTAAAAAACGGACTAAGGTCTGGTGGAACCACGAGTTCCTGGACAAGTGTATACAGAATAATCTGATACCTAGGGGTCTCAGGGTTCAAGTGTTTCCATCATTTCCTGTTCAGGACGACTCTATTAAGAGCCGTTGGGAGGAGCTCACTAATACCTGCTCCATTGGTTTTATGCAGCTATTGAAAGAAATGAACCATAATACCTTAGAAACACTTGAATCCGAGATCGACTCTGTTCAAATTATCTTACGACGTGAGATGACCACTGAGACTTTAAAAAAATTGAACGATTCTGTGGATGCGGACCTACAAAAGTGGGCATTAGAAATCCAGTCTACCAAATCTAAGAAATTTAAACGCGACACCCAGGACAAACTACTTTCAAGAGTCTACAGGTGGCGCAACCCCACTGACAGGTCACGCCCTAGGTATAGAAATACATCTTACTCTAGATCTAGATCTGCCTCTGTGCGGTCTAATATATCCACAAATGATGATTCTACGATAAAAAAGTCCCATGGCTATGCTCAAGACAATGTAGTGACTACTGCAAAAAAGATGACAACACGTCAGACTACTAAGACAAAAAACCATGGAGGGGGTCTGCCCAGCTTGCGTCACAGAGCGGACTACAGGTAGTGAATCTCTCACATCATACTCTGTCGGCCGCACAATTAGAGGTCTTAGGTAGGGGCCTAACTTTCTCACCAACTAATGCTTTCAACTTTTTTACAGTTTTGAAGGACCTTCACCTGTTCTCCCGTAAACTCATATTAAAGAAATTGCACAGTCGCAATCAAATGTCGGAATCCTGGAGTGACAACGAGAGGGAGGCTTTACTCAATCTTGAGGAACTGCTTGAGGAACAATCCACTCCTAGTACAAGTAGGTTCCCGACGAAAATACTGCCCAGATCAACGAGGTTCCCCCCCTTGTCACTATGCCCAGCAGTTGAAGTATTTACAAAATTGGTGACAGAAGATTTAAAAAATCTTTCTACAAGGCGTAGATTTGATAATCTGACATTTGGACAACGACAGGCACTGTCACAATTACAATCTCTTCCTGGCGTGGTTTTTAAACCTGCTGACAAGGGGGGGAATATCGTGATCTGGCCATGTGAGAAATACGAACGAGAGGTATTCCGCCAACTTAGGGACTCTGATACTTATACTAAATTATCGCATAGCCCCTTATCCTCCTTTTCTTTGGAACTCCAGGATATCCTACATGGTGCGTATGAGTCTAATATTATCCCAAAAAAGGTGTATGAGGGTTTACTGGTGAAGAATCCTAGCACCCCTACCTTCTATATACTTCCGAAAATCCACAAGGATGCCCTTGACCCACCCGGACGTCCTATAGTGTCGGGCATTGGCGGCCCATGTGATATGGTCTGTAAATTCATTGATTTTTATCTGAAACCTATTGTGGAGGTATTACCTTCCTTTGTTCGTGACACTAAGGACGTCCTGGCACGGGTTAATGGCATCCTTGTGGATGAGTCCACTATTCTGGTGACGGCTGACGTGGAGTCCTTGTATACTTGCATCGATCACTCTGATGGCCTGGCTGCTGTCCGTCTATTCTTGGGTTCCTCCGACCTGGACGGCCCTATGTGTGAGCTAATCCTCGAGCTGCTCCACTATGTCCTTACCCACAACTTCTTTGTCTTTAAGGACGTCTTTTACTTACAGAGACGTGGTACAGCCATGGGCGCGGCCTGTGCGCCCGCTTACGCAAATCTCTTCCTGGGGGCCTGGGAGAGATCTTTATTTGCCGATGCGGGCACACAGGCCGCCTCCCATGTGCTGTACTGGTTTAGGTACATTGATGATATCTTGATGTTGTGGGATGGGACGGTGCAGCAGCTCGAGGACTTTATGATGGGACTGAATCAGAACTCCCTCAACATCCATTTAACTTATAAACATAGTCGTGAGAGGGTTGAATTTCTGGACATCTCCCTGGAGGTTGACATTAATCGTCGTCTCCGGACGGATGTGTTCAGGAAGCCGACTTCTGTGAATGCACTAATTCACGCTGATTCAGCTCACCATCCAGCCACCATTAGGGCCGTCCCGGTCGGACAGTTCCTTCGAATGAGACGCAACTGCTCTACCGATGATGCTTTTGAGACTCAAGCCAAGGACCTCGGTGATCGATTCAGGGCACGTGGTTACAGCAACCGATGTATCAAGAAAGGATACGATCGGGCAAGGAGGACTCCACGTGACCATCTCCTCAATTCCGCCCGTGTAGTCAGACAGGGGAGTGATGAAGGACCTATAAGATTCATCACCTCACCACCTTTAATCACGAGTGGTTTGACATCCGACAAATTCTTACTAAACATTGGGATGTCTTAAAAACCGAGCCTGCTCTGTCACGCTCGCTGGGTAGTTTCCCCTCCATGACATCTAGACGATCAAGGAATTTACGAGATACTCTCGTTCGGAGTCACTACATTCCACCTTCTGTAAATGTCTTTGGTTCTCGTGGTCCCACCGTTGGCTTCTTTCCTTGCGGCCACTGCCTTGCGTGCGCCAATGCCCTACGTGCCCTGAAGTTCTCGTCCTCTGGTGGTGATAAGACATACGATATTCGCCAGCGTATATCCTGCGGCAGCTCGAACGTTATCTATTATGCTACTTGTGGCTGTCCGAGGATCTATATTGGCTTAACCACCAGGGAATTGAGAGTACGAATCAGGGAACACGTTAGGAACATTGGCGCAGCGAGATCCATTTCAGATTTGTCAGATTTAAAGACAATACCGCGTCACTTTAAACATTTCCATAACTGTGATGCTACATCTTTTAAGGTGCGCGGAATTGACGTCCTACACCTCGGTGTTAGAGGTGGGGACTATAAGAAAATTCTGTCTCAAATGGAGGCCCGTTGGATCGTTCAACTCGACACAATGGTGCCCAGTGGCCTCAATGAATCTTTAAATTTTGCCTCTTTTTTATAGATATTTTCCTTCTGATATCCCCTCCCTGGCTCTATTTGATGCCTTCTCTTTTTTAATTTATTCTTTTATTTTTTCTTTTAAAATTATCACTTACAGTTGTGTCTACTTTGTCACCTATATGGGACCTTTGATCCTTTCTGCACATGACCGATGGACATGAGAAGTTGTGAAAAACAAAGCAAGAATACAGCGACGGACGAGATGATATACCATATACAGTTTTTGTGCTTTGTACTTTTGTAATGAAGATACTATGTGTTGCTATTTAATGTCTCTATCTGATCAAGTTTGTCACGCTTCCATTATGCAGCTAGCCCATTGTGATTGTGCCTTATATCCTGGCATTTCCATACATCCTCACGGAGTCCGGTGTGCGCGTGCCCCGCTGTTGCCTGGGTGATTCCCCATGTGGTGGGGCGTCTATCTGTGTCCGGAGTGCGCTCTGACCTTGTGTCTCTGCGCATGTCCGGATGCATGACGCCGCCGTCACTGGGGGCCTCCCTGGCTCCAGCGACGCACGCGCCGCTATACCTGCTCCTATTCGCTAATATGCGACATGTGATCTGGTTGTGGGAGGCATTTAAAGGTCCTTGGTACCAAGCTTAGTTATCCCCTTGAGAAAGTGGCAGGCGTGCCACGAAACGTGCGTCGGGGGTGGCATCTCTTTTATGGGGTGATCCCTCCTAGTGCGGCATTTATCATTACTTTTGGTGAGCATGGTTCTTTACTAGATATGGCCAGCAATGCACTGACTTCTACTGGCCTTACTATTTAAGCGCTATGTCCTGTGGAACATGCTCTATCCTGTGTGGTAATCCTGTCTGTAGCTCAGTTATTTCTTTACCTTCTTGTTTTGGGGGATTTTGACATATCTGATGTATTATGAGCTACAATGTGTTTAATTACTATTGATGCCACATATGTATACTTGCCTAACCGCTAGGAGATTCTTCTCCATATATCTGCACATGTCCTATATATGTGATTTCATTGTTCATGTTATTTATTCTTGTGTTACTTACGTAATGTTAAATAAATATTTACCTTTTATATTATGAATTTCAGTCACCAGTGACTCTCCTTTTCCTCCTTGATATTGCATTTTGATGAGTGGTGATTTCTGGTTACACATTCCCTGTGTTACCCACATTCTTCTCTATATCCATGCAGCTGTATTTGATGCTATAGTTTGCCGGATATAGTGATCAAGCCAGCTGACAAAGGTGGTAATGTCGTGGTATGGCCCAGGCAAATGTATGAGAGGGAGGCATTTAAACAACTTAATAACCCTGTATGTTACAGGGAGTTAACATATAATCCCCTCTCTGCATTTGTCTGCAAGCTTGATACAATACTCAAAAGGGCAACCAACGACGGCATTATCACCAGTGAGCTGGCTTCGGCTCTTACCATTAAAGAACCAACAATTGCTACATTGTACCTCTTACCAAAGGTTCATAAAGATCTCAAGTCACCACCGGGTAGGCCTATCGTGTCGGGGAGGAGAAACTATCTCGAACATGTGAATAGATGGATAGAGTATTATTTACAGCCACTGGTTTTCAATCTCCCCTCGTTCCTCAAGGATACTGGGGATTTACTGCGGAAGGTTGATGGATTGTGTTTGGAGGGTGAGACTCTATTAGCATCCGTGGATGTGGAATCCCTGTATACCAACATGCGCCACCATGACGGCTTGAGGGCAGTGAAATTTTTTCTTGGACATCCATGCTACCTATAGGGTTGAGGGACCTCATCCTGGAGCTTTTGGAGTTCATCCTTACACACAACTTTTTTGTGTTCAAGGGATCTTTCTACCTACAGCTCCATGGTACAGCCATGGGTGCGGCCTTTGCGCCGTCCTATGCTAACCTGTTCCTGGGGCTGTGGGAGAGGGATCTCTTTCTGTCGGACAGATTGGGGTCAGTTGAGCGTGTCCTGTTCTGGGCACGCTACATTGATGACATCTTTTTTCTGGCAGGGCAGCTCAATCGACCTTCTGCAGTTCATCTTATCCCTGAATGACAATGATCGCAATATACGACTTACCCCGGTGTGGGATAAGGATAAAATGGATTTCTTGGATGTCACCATTCGGAAGGATGGTGCTGGGGTAATTCAGACAGACATTTTTCGCAAAGTGACAGCAACTAATACATTGTTGCATGCATCTTCCTGCCATCCACGGCACATGATTAGGGCTATCCCCGTGGACAGTTCCTTTGCTTGCGTCGTATTTGCTCCACTGAGGAGGATTTTATGAATCGAGCGGAGGAATTAAAAACTCGCTTTTTAGCTCGGGGGTATAGCAGACGCTCCCTAAAAAAGGCCTACTATCGTGCCAAGTACACTAGCGATAATAGTCCTCCTCTATGGATATGTAGTTCGGAAACCTGAAAAACAGAATGTGTCAAGATTTGTGACATCCTATCATTCCCAACATGGTCAGGTGAGAGCAGCCCTCGAAAAAGCGTGGCCGATTTTAATGGTGGATCCCATCATAAAAAAGTTTCTTCCGGGTCGCCATTGATTACGTTTCGTAGGGCGAGGAATTTGCGTGACTTGCTTGTTAGCAGTCATTATTCTCATACTACTTCCACATTTCTGGATTCTGTTCCGGTGAAGGGTGGATGTGTTCCGTGCGGCAGATGTGTCGCCTGCCCCAACTTTGAGCGGAGTGTTTCGTTTGTCAGTTCGGATGGTCTAAAAAATTTTTAAATTAAACAACGTATTACATGTACATCACGGTATGTGGTGTATTACGCCACATGTGTTATGTTTAGGTAGCTGAGGAGAAAAAGCAAAAACGGTAATACACCAGAGAGGCTGGAACCTATTGCATTGCAGTAACCTGAACTAACCACACAACTAGAGGTAGCCGTGGAGCGTTCCTACGTTGATCCTAGACGCCTCGTCACAGTCTGAGAGATAACTACACCTAAAGGCAGAAAGATGAAAGCTATCTGCCCCGGAGCAGATCCCCAAAAAAAATAGGAAGCCCCCAAACATATAATGGCGGTTAGACAAGAAGATAGCACGCACACAGACAGAAAATAGAATGAGCAAACATTGGGGCCCAATCTGTCTAGACAGAAAAGTACAGGAAAGATTCTGACTGCAATCCAACAAAAACCCTAAAAAATACCAGCACTTCTGATTGCCAAAAAACTGAGATCACACGATCTCTACCACCTAATCAGATCTCTGGTGTAACAAAACAAAGCCGCAGCCACTGAAAAAACAGGAAAAAGCAAATGAACAAATAACAGTGGCTATAGATAAATTGAGAGGAGCACAGGCCCCAGGAGGGGACCCGGCTGACCTCCACAAAAGTGCAGAAAAATATGAAAAAAGCAAGCACAAAAAGAAAAAGCAGAAAAATATCTTATCTGAATGCAGCAGGTGCAGGCAAGACTCCAGCAACTTCCAAATGAACCAGGAACCACAATTGAGACAAGAACAATTGATCACCGGCGACCATCATGGGGGGAACCTCCTTTATATCAGTCCAGTCCCGTGATCCCAGATTGCCATTCCTCGCTGAAAGGTTCAGTACTGTCTGTAACCCCAGAGGGAGCCTCTGCTCAGAAACCATCTCTAGCACATTCACAACAGTACCTCCCCTTGAGGAGGGTCACCGAACCCTCACTTGTGCAACAAGGCCGATCAGGATGAGCTCGGTGATAGGCACGGATCAGTCTCCTAGCATGAATGTCCGAAGCAAACACCAAGAATTGTCCTCCTGACCACAACCTCTCCACTTAACCAAATACTGGAGTTTCCGTCTAGAAAAACGAGAATCCAATATTTCTCGACCACATACTCCAGATTGCCGTCAACCAAAACAGGGTCAGGAGGCGCAGCCATATGAACCACTGGCTCGACAAACCTCTTCAATAAGGACTTGTGTAACACGTTATGGATCTTTAAATGTCCCTGGAAGAAGCAAACGGAAGGAAACCGGATTAAGAATCTCCATGATCTTATAAGGTCCAATGAACCTAGGCTTAAACTTTGGAGATGCAACCCTCATAGGGATATTTCTTGAGGGCAACCAAACCAAGTCAGACACAATGTTCTCCGGAATGCCGTGCAACCGAACCACGTGCTGAAGGAACAAAGGCACCAACTCGGAGGAGGAAGGCAACTTAGGTAATGGCACAAGATGGATCATCTTGGAAAACCTATCACAGATTACCCAGATAACGGTCATTCTCTGAGAGACAGGAAGGTCGGAAATAAAATCCATAGAGATATGGGTCCATGGCCTCTTGAGCACAGGTATGGCATCAACAAACCACTAAGCAGAGCAAGGCTTGGAACGAGAGCAAGTCCCACAGGACTGCACAAAGTCCCTGACGTTACGAGACAAGTAGGCCACCAAAAGGACCGACTCACTAAGTCTCTGGTACCCAAAAATCCCGGGATGACC